>JAREIK010003123.1:696051-1298551 GCA_029783825.1 Sapria himalayana
ATATATATATACATTTATATATTTATACATTTATATATTTATGCATTTATATTTATACTTTATATATTATTCATTTATAAATTTATACATTTATTTATTTATATATTATACATTTATTTATTTATATATTTATACATTTATTTATTTATATATTTATACATTTATATATTTATACATTTTTATATTTTACATTTTTATATTTATACATTTATATATTTATACATTTATATATTTTATACATTTATATATTTATACAATTTATATATTTATACATTTATATCTTTATACATTTATATATTTATACATTTATATATTTATACATTTATATATTTATACATTTATACATTTATACATTTAAACATTTATATATTTTACATATTTATATATTTATACATTTATATATTATACATTTATATATTTATGGCATTTATATATTTATAATTTATAATATTTATGCATTGTATTATTATGCTTTATATATTTATGCATTTATATCTATACATTTATATATTTATGCATTTATATATTTATGGATTTAGTATATTTATGCATTTATAAATTATGCATTTATATATTATGCATTTATATATTTATGCATTTATATATTTAATGCAATTATATATTTATGCAATTATATATTTATGCAATTATATGATTTAAACACTTATATATTATGCATTTATATATTTATACATTTATAAATTTATGCATTTATATATTTATGATTTTTATATTTATTAATTTATATATCTATGCATTTATATATTTATATATTTATATTTATGCATTTATATATTTATGCATTTATATATTTATGCATTTATATATTTATGCATTTATATATTTATGTATTTATACATTTATGCATTTTTATATTTATACATTTATATATTTATATATTTATGTATTTATATATATATATATACATTTATATATTTATACATTTATATATTTATGCATTTATATATTTATACATTTATATATCTATGCATTTATATATTTCTACATTTATATATTTATGCATTTATATATTTATACATTATATATTTATGCATTTATATATTTATACATTTATATATTTATGCATTTATATATTTATACATTTATATATTTATGCATTTATCTATTTATACATTTATATATTTATACATTTATTTATATATTTATATTATATTTATACATTTATATATTTATACATTTTATATTTATACATTTATATATTATACATTTATATATTTATACATTTATATATTTTACATTTATATATTTATACATTTATATATTTATACATTTATATATTTTAGCAATTATATATTTATACATTTATATATTTATACATTTATATATTTATACATTTATACATTTATACATTAAACATTTATATATTTAAACATTTATATATTTATACATGTATATATTTATACATTTATATATTTATACATTTATATATTTATGCATTTATATATTTATACATTTATATATTATTCATTTATATATTTATGCATTTATATATATATATGCATTTATATATCTATACATTTATATATTTATGCATTTATATATTTATGCATTTATATATTTATGTATTTATACATTTATGCATTTTTCTATTTATACATTTATATATTTATGTATTTATACATATATATACATTTATATATTTATACATTTATATATTTATGCATTTATATATTTATACATTTATATATTTATACATTTATATATTTATTCATTTATATATTTATACATTTATTTATTTATATATTTATATATTTATACATTTATATATTTATACATTTTTATATTTATACATTTTTATATTTATACATTTATACATTATATATTTATACATTTATATATTTATACATTTATATATTTATACATTTATATATTTGTACATTTATATATTTATATATTTATATATTTATATATTTATACATTTATATATTATACATTTATATATTTATACATTTATATATTTATACATTTATATATTTATACATTTATACATTTATACATTTAAACATTTATATATTTAAACATTTATATATTTATACATGTATATATTTATACATTTATATATTTATACATTTATATATTTATGCATTTATATATTTATACATTTATATATTTATGCATTTATATATTTATGCATTTATATATCTATACATTTATATATTATGCATTTATATATTTATGGATTTATATATTTATGCATTTATAAATTATGCATTTATATATTTATGCATTTATATATTTATGCATTTATATATTTATGCAATTATATATTTATGCAATTATATATTTATGCAATTATATATTTATGCAATTATATATTTATACACTTATATATTTATACACTTATATATTTATACAATTATATATTTATACACTTATATATTTATACACTTATATATTTATACACTTATATATTTATAAATTTATATATTTATAAACTTATATATTTATACAATTATATATTTATACACTTATATATTTATACATTTATATAATTATACAATTATATATTTATACACTTATATATTTATACATTTATACATTTATACTCTTATATATTTATACACTTATATATTTATACACTTATATATTAATACATTTATATATTATCCATTTATATATGTATACATTTATATATTTATACATTATTTATACATTTATATAATTATACATTTAGATAATTATACATTTATATATTTATACATTATATATTTATACATTTATATATTTATACATTATATATTTATACATTTATATATTTATACATTTATATTTTTATACATTTATATATTTATAGATTTAAATATTTAAATATTTATACATTATATATTTATACATTTATATATTTATATATTCATATATTCATATATTCATACTTTCATACTTTCATAAATTCATATATTTATTTCTTCATACATTCATACATTCATTCATTCATATATTAATATATTCATTTTTTAATACATTCATACATTCATACATTCATATATTCATATATTCATATATTCATATATTCATATATTCATATATTAATATATTCATTCATTCATACATTCATGTATTCATATATTCATTTATTCATACATTAATACATTCATACATTCATATATTCATATATTCATACATTCATACATTCATATATTCATATATTCATACATTCATACATTCATATATTCATACATTCATATATTCATATATTCATACATTCATACATTCATATATTCATAATTTCAAACATTCATACATTCATATATTCATATATTCATACATTCATACATTCATATATTCATGAATTCATATATTTATATATTCACATATTCATATATTCATACATTCATATATTCATATATTCATATATTTATACATTCATATATTCATGTATTCATACATTCATATATTGATATATTCAGATATTCATACATTCATGTATTCATACATTAACATATTCATACATTAATATATTCATATATTCATACATTCATACATTCATACATTTATATATTCATATATTCATATATTCATGTATTCATATATTTATATATTCATACATTCATATATTTATATATTCAAACATTCATATATTCATATATTCATTTATTCATATATTCATATATTCATACATTCATATATTCATATTTTCATATATTCATTTATTTTTGCATTTATACATTCATGTATTCATATATTCATGCATTCATGTATTCATTTATTCATGCATTCATACATTCATATATTCATATATTCATTCATTCATACATTCATATATTCATATATTAATATATTCATACATTTATACATTCATTTATTCATATATTCATACATTCATGTATTCATACATTCATATATTCATACATTCATATTTTCATACATGCATATATTCATTTATTCATACATTCATACATGCATATATTCATATATTCATATATTCATACATTCATATATTCATATATTCATATATTTATATATTCAGATATTCATATATTCATATATTCATATATTCATATATTCATATATTCAGATATTCAGATATTCAGATATCAGATATTCAGACATTCAGATATTTAGATATTCAGATATTTAGATATTCATATATTCAGATATTCAGATATTCAGATATTCAGATATTCATATATTCATATATTCAGATATTCAGATATTCAGATATTCAGATATTCAGATATTCAGAAATTCAGATATTCTTATATTCAGATATTCATATATTCATTTATTCATATATTCAGATATTCATATATTCAGATATTCATATATTCATATATTCATATATTCAGTTATTCAGATATTCATTTATTCATGTATTCATATATTCATATATTCAGATATTCATATATTCATGTATTCATATATTCAGATATTCATATATTCATATATTCAGGTATTTATATATTCATATATTCATATATTCATATATTCAGGTATTCATATATTCATATATTCATCATATATTCATATATTCAAAAATTCAGATATTCATATATTCATATATTCATATATTCATATATTCATATATTTAGATATTCATATATTCAGATATTCATATATTCATATATTCATATATTTAGATATTCATATATTCAGATATTCATATATTCATATATTCATATATTCATATATTCATATATTCATATATTCATATATTCATATATTCATATATTCATATATTCATATATTCATATATTCATATATTCATATATTCATATATTCATATATTCATATATTCATATATATTCATATATTCATATATTCAATATTCATATATTCATATATTCATATATTCATATATTCATATATTCATATATTCATATATTCATATATTCATATTATATTCATATATTCATATATATTCATATCTTCATATATTCATATATATTCATATATTCATATATATTCATATATATTCATATATATTCATATATTCATATATATTCATATATTCATATATATTCATATATATTCATATATTCATATATTCATATATTCATATATATTCATATATTCATATATTCATATATATTCATATATTCATATATATTCATATCATCATATATTCATATATATTCATATATTCATATATATTCATATATTCACATATAAATATATATTCATATATTTATATATTCATATATTCATATATATTCATATATTCATATATTTATATATTTATATATTTATATATTTAAACTAATAAATATAGATATGTATATTTATAAATATTCATATTTATTGTTGTGTGTGCGCGTGTGTATCTGTATATACCAATAAATATTTATATGTATTGGATTGTGTGGGTGTGTGTGTAAACACCCACACACACATATGTATATATAGGTTTATATAAATATAAAATGTATATTTACAAATATTTACAAATATTTATATTTATTAATTTGTGTGTGTGTGTGTGTGTGTGTTTATATTTATATGCGACCATATATATTTGTCTCATTAAATATATGTAACTATATGTACTAAAATCATCGATAAATATAATGAAGTATTGATAACATTTTCTATCAATTTAACCTGTTGGCCCATAGACATCCCTATGTGTAAGTCTCAATAAGTCACTAGCCTTCTCACTATGTGCATTATAAGGAACTTGGTCATTTTGCATGGTAAACAAGATTCACGTGTTTCAAATAATTTTAAGTCAAAATAGTAGAGAAACTCATCTTGATGGAGCCTCAAGATGTATTTCTCATTTACATGACCCAAAGGACAATGTCTAAAGTAAATTGAATTTAAGTTATTGGATGTGAACCTTTCTGTATCAATGTTATAAATGAGCTTGGGATGTTCTATGTTAAGATTGTATAGATTATTTGGACAAATAAGCATTCCCATAAAACATATCTCCAAAATAGATCAAGAAAATATTAATCTTAATAATAAAGTGAAATCAATTATATCTAAACAAGAAACAAAAATAATATTTTTGTTCAATGTATGCAAAAAAATAATTCTTTAATTATAATACAATTCTACTTGGAAAAGCTAAATCATAAACTTACAAAGATAATCTAATAACTCTAGCTCCTTACCCACTCGTAGATCCACTTTTCCATTACCCAATGATATACTATTTCATAGACACTTCACTTTTGCACAAATATGAGATCCACATTCAGTAACTAATACTCATGAAGTAGCAAGTACATAATTGATTTCTATAACCTATATACTGAAGTAATAGTCTTACTTCTCTTCTTCTTTTACTTCATTTCCTTTAAATATGACTTATTATTTATCTTCCAATGACCTTTTCCATTACATAAGAATTAAACTCTATCCTTGTGTGGCTTGATCTTTGTGGCTTTGGGCTTGGACTATTCCTTGTTTTTCTTTTCCTTATTTCATTTGGCATTTCTTTTTATTTTCATGTTCTCTCTTTTCTAAACCATGTACATTGGATTTATATTTTGAATATTATTTTCAGGATTCTTTAACATTCCATGTAATTCAATAATAAATATCTTCATATGTTGCATATTGTAGTACATAATCTAAATCAAAACATAAATTAACAACAAATTAGACATATGAATAATAATTATAAAAATATAAATAATCTAATTATAATAATTCTAAATCTAAGTCAAGATCTTACTAATATGTATTTTTGATCTTTTGAATTTTAGCTTATTTCTTTAAAGCTAGTCTTTAAATAACAAGCAAATTGTTTCAAATTGATTTTTGTCTCATTCAAATAATATTTTTTATTGAATATTTTAGTTCAAATAAACTTATAAACATAAAGTTATGTTAGTTGAAGCATAGTATAATTTATTGATATATTTTAAATTTATGACACAAAATTAATAAAACATTAAATATTTGATATATATTTACTAAAAATATAATTAGAGCATGTACAAAATTTTAATCTTTTAAATTTTAACTCATTTTTTAAAATTATAGCCTTTGGGTAATGAATAATTTTTATCTAGTCATTTTATTACTTTCAGATTAAATTCTATATTAGTTTAGTTAAAATAAATGTATAAATAATATGATATATTAGTTTAAGTATATGCTAATTTATTTATGCATATTATATTAATGACTACATAATAAATTAATAAAATATGAAATATAAGATAAATAATTATTAAATTATATTTTGAATATTTAAAATTATTCAAATTCTAATTTATTAGCTTAATAATAGCAATTTTTATCTTTTAATTTTTAGCTCATTTCAATTAAGTCATTGCATTTGGATATTGAACTAATTTTGTGAAATCACTTTTGTGTTATTGAAATTATCTTTTATACATAACAATTTTGAAAAATAAAATCACAAACAATATACTATGTTAGTTTAAGGATACCATAATTCATTGATTATTATTATATTTTTGAAAAAAATAAAATTTTAAATATTACATATATATTTATTAAAAATATAATTAGAATACATAAAATAATTTAAAAATTATTTAAAAAAAGATACAAAGAAAGAATTTTATTTTCTATATTTCATCTCATTTCTTAAGGTCATAACATTCGGAAAGATAGTAATTTTTAAAAATTATTTTTTAGTTGAATTATGTATTGGGGTGCTCCATTAGAATATATTTTAAAATATGAAACTTATATATTAATATTTGAAAAAAACACACCAAACTATAAATAAATTAATTATTAGGGCATTCTAATTCATAAGCCTTAAATTACCCACTCCCCTCGCCCCCGTCCTTCCCCTTGCCCCTCACCCCCATCCTCGCCCTTTCCCATTTTTCCTCTCCCCTCTCCCCTCTCCACGAGCTCCACCATCGTGGAGCTCCAGTGAGCTACACGATGGTGGAGCTCGTGGAGAGGGGCGAGGGTGGTTTAGGAATTATGAATTTGAGTGCCTTGATTTTTAATTTATTTATAATTTGGTCCATTTTTTTTCAATTGTTAAAAGATCAGTTTCATATTTTTAAATATTTCTGAAGAAGTATCCCAAAACATAATTCCCCCATTATTTTTTGTCAATCTCAAATTCATATTTATATTCAATATTTTAATTAAGATAAACTTAAGATGATTCATTCAACGTTCTGGGAAGATGAAAGATATTTGACATGAGTATGGTACCTACAAAGCTGAAAGTATTAAAAATATTTATTACCATGATATTTTTTGTCCTTATGATATTAGAGGTTGAAAAATAAAAATTTATACTCGAAGTAGTCGAGAATGCTAGTTAGTGTATTACCGAATTAAAAGGAGTAGATATATGAATGAGCCATGAATAAAATAAATTTTGATTCGATGATTATATATCAAAGGGATAACTATGAGGGCACCATTTTTGGTAGTGACAGTCCAATGATGATTATCACCTTGTGTGCCAAGGGAGCATCGAGGTATTTCAATATCAATCTACCATTCATCAAATATTCTAGAATAATGTTATTCAACTACTAAAAAAATCGTATCATATATAAGGAAGTGTGCCAATCATAGAGTCTAAGTTTCATTTTGAAATTAAAGTTTATCTACCAAACTTAAATAGTAGTTAGTTCATTTTTGATTAATCAAATTACTTATATAATTCTTATGTGATTGATATCTAGACTTACATATAACTTTACTATTTGTATGACCCATAGACTTTAAAACTCCATTGGATTACAATTATTATCCAACAAGCTTTTAAGATAATGTCAGAAATGATCAGTTTTAATAACAAAGTCATAATAAGTTTTTTGCAATGTTACTAAGGATTATTTAGTTTAATTATTTGACTTGGCTTGATGTAATTATTCTTACAAAAGGATAGTTTTATTTATCGTTGTTTGGATAACAATTATTGCTTAATGTTTTTATTGTATTTGTATTTTTATCTTGTTTGTTTTGTAGCCACTAAACATTGATGTGCCAAAGATCTAGGAATGTGTTAACACATCTAGACCTAAACATTGAGAGAATAAGTAGGACAAATTAAGATAGAGGCCTAAAAGAAAAAATATAGAAGGAAATGATAGTAATTGAGACCACCAAGACGGTGACAAATAAGCTATCCAATAGGTTTTTTCTCATTGAATCTTAGGAGATTATTGATTCCCAATAATGATTAGAAGATATGGTGGTGGTTGATTGTTTCGTAGAATGCCATGAAATGACTGTATCACCACATATGAATAAATAGCTCATTTTTGATCAAGCATTATAAGGGTTAGACATATATCACACATCTTCATAACCATTTAATTCTGCTTTGGGTATATTGGGATAAAATAAGCTCATATCCATCATACCTCGAAGATACCTCACTATATGTTTAACTTCATTCCAATGTCTTCTTGTTGGATAAAAACTATATCTTGCTAACAAATTTACAGAAATTGATATATCAAGTCGTGTATGACTTGCAAGATACATTACTGCTCCAATAGCACTAAGAAATAGTACTTCAGGACCAAGAAGCTCTTCATTATCCATTCGAGGCCGAAAAGGATCTTTATTCATATCTAATGACCTTATAACCATTGGAGTGATCAATGGATGGGCATTATCCATATAAAATCATTTCAACACCTTTGATATATAAGCTGATTAATAAATAAAAATTTCATTTTCTAAGTGTTCAATCTGCAAACCAAGGTAAAATTTTATTTTTCTGAGATTTTTCATTTCAACTTTTTTCTTTAAGTTGCCTACTGCTTCTGAAAGCTCATTAGTAGTTTCAATAATATTCAGGTCATCAACATAAACTATAAGTATAATGAACTCAGATCCAGATCTCTTAATAAATACACATGGACAAAGGGGATCATTATTATACATTTTTCACAATAAATATTCACTAAGATGATTATATCACATGTGTCCAGATTGTTTCAACCCATATAGAGATCTACATAATTTATCAAGTAAGGTTCTCAAGGACTTGAATTATGTGTTGCAGCCAATTTTAATCCTTCTGGGATTTTCATATAATTGTCACTGTCAAGTGGTCCATATAAATAAACCGTAACTATATCCATTAAATACATACCAAGTTTTTCATATATTTCTAGGCACATTAAATATTGAAAAGTAGTTGTATCCACTACAGGGGAATACGTATCTTCATAATCAATGCCAAGTCTTTGAAAGAATCATTGTGCAACTAATTTTTCCTTATATTTGACAAGTTTATTTGTCATGTCTCATTTTCATACAAATACCCATTTATATCCTACAAGTTCGACACCAATAGGTGTACGTACAATAGGGCCAAAAAATTCGTATTTTGAAAAAGAATTCAATTTTACTTCAATTACATCTTTCTATTTTGGTCAATCATCTCTCCGCCTACATTTTTTGATAGACTTTGGCTCAAGGTCCGTATTGTCTATAACAAAGTTTAGTGCCACATTATAGGAAAATATATCATCAATGTCGATTTTATTATGATTCCATCTTTGCCTAGTTGTGACATAGTTTATCGAGATCTCTTGATTGTCACAGTTTCATGTACCTGAATTTCTTCTGGAATTACAACTGGGGACTCTTCTAAAGACAATAATTCTTCAACTTGATCCTTAGTTCCTTTTCTTTTCTGAATATTTCTATCTTTGGAACCAACTGGTTGACCACGTTTCACTGATGCTTTAGGTTCATTAGCAACAAACTATCCTATAAGGACATCAATTCTAACTAGAGCATTAGCAGCTGGTATGTAAGATGTAATTACTCTCTTCGTATTAGTAAATGCGTCTGGCAATTGATTTGCTAAATTTTATAAATGAATAATCTTTTAAACTTCTAGTTCACATTTCTTTGTGCGAGAGTCAAGATGAGACAAAGACAATTGATTCTAACTAATAGCCTTTTCCAACTATTTATTTTCTTTCTTTAAAGTTGGAAAATTTGATTCATTAAAATGGAAATCAAAAAAATGAGCCATAAATAAATCTCTATTTGATGGCTCTAAATATTTGATTATCGATTGAGATTCATATTCAACGTGTATTCCCAATCTTTTTTGGGGATTCATATTAGTGCAATGTGGTGGAGTTATCTAAACATATAATGCACACCCAAAAATTTTTAGATCGAAAGTATTTGGTTATCGATTAAAAACTAATTGTAATGGAGAGAACTCGTGATAATTTGTTGGTCTAATATGAATCAGTGCTACTGCATACAAAATATCATGACCCTAAGTAGAAGCTGGGAGCTTTGTCCTCGTTAGTGATAGCCTTGAAATCAATTGAAGGCATTAAATAAATGATTCTGCAATACCATTTTGTGTATGAACATATGTTATAAGATGTTCAACATTTATTCCAATAGACATACAATAATCATTAAAAGCTTGGAAAGTAAATTCTCCAACATTAATCAAGATGAATTAACTTAATTAGATAATCTGGAAAATAAGTCCGTAATCAAATTATTTGAGAAAGTAATATAGCAAATGCTTGGTTACACATTGATAATAAATAGACATGTGGCTATCTCGTTGAAGCATCAATCAGAATCATAAAATATTGAAATAGTTCACATGGTGGATGAATAGACCCGCAAGCATCACCTTGTATACAATGCAAAAATGCAAGGAGTTTTGTCCTTATCTTTGTTGGTGATGACCTTATAATTAACTTTTCTTGAGAACCAGCAACATATGAAAATTCATTGTACATAAAAATCTTTTGATTTTTCAGTGAATGTCCACTTAAATTTTTTATGATTCCCGCATCAATTTAGACCCAAGATGTCCCAATTAGTCATGCCAAATAATAAAATTATTTTCATTAGTAAACTTCTAGTTTACTATGACATGTGACTCAATTGTGCTTATGTTTGTGTAGTACAAACTAGAGAAAAAAGTTGGTAATTTTTCTAATATATTTTACTTAAATGAGACAACATTGATAATATATAAATACTCAGTGTTGTCTTCATTCATAGTCTTGATATGATACTCATTTCATCAAATATCTTTAAAAATCAATAAATTCTTTTGAGACTTTGTAGAATATAATGCATCATCAATATAATTTTTTTGTTCTTCTGGGTAATAATATATTAGCTCTTCTGGAGCCCTCAATCAATTTTGCACTACCCGATATTATATTCACATATGATCCTTGCATTATTAAAAAGGAAAAAAATTATTTATTCTTATGTATAGTATGCATTGATGTACTATCTACGAGATACATATCATTGTCACCGATTGAGGATCTCACCAGATGAGTTTCTATATTCTTCAATATATCTCTTGAAAATCCAATAGAGCTTCATGCTGATAACCTATTATAAATAGAAGGACAAGGGAGCAAGAGATATAGAAGAAACATGTGAGAGATTTATTATTCATTCAAGTATCTTCTGACTCATATAAAGGCTTCCTATTTATAGGATTTAATACATGAATACATTAATGTGTATATAAATACATCAATACACAAATAAATGTACCAATGAATACATATTAATCCTTACCAATTAATACACATTAATCTATGAATAATAAGAGTCACAAGAATATCAGTAGTCAAGAGATTAATGGAGAGTTTATGAATATCCATAATATTGTGCATAATAAAATTATAATTATTACCTAGTCTATGTCATGACTTTTTGTGATGTATTTTTAAATCATACAATGTTACTTTGTTTTTCAATTATATTTTGTCATTGACATGGTATTTTGTTTAGCTATATGAAACATATCTAGTTGTTGTCGTGGTATTTTATTATGTTGCAATCGTGTTATGTCATGGTAGTTGTTTGATGTCATGTTATGCTTTGTTGTATTTATGTTTGTTATCATGTTTTATTTTACACTCAATCGAAACACACAATGTTAAAAAATAACATATTTGTTGTTGGGTTTGCGTTTGGAGCCGACAATACTATTTTTTTTGTTTATGTTTTTGTGATTTTGTTTGATTTTGATTTGTATTTAAATTTGAATTTTAAATGAGTATGATTGCTCTCATTTAATGTGGTGTAATTAATATTAAAAATGAAATAATAATTTGTTTTAATATATAACTTAATTTAAAAACAAAAAAAATGATATACACTAAGACGCGTAAAAATAAGAAAAAACTTACTTGTACTAGCTTTTGGAGATTTTAAACTAAAAAGTATGAATGATGCCAAATAAAAGAAATTATACTACAATGTAGTATCTTGCATATCACTTTTGATCAAATATTCACATGTAATTGAACAGTATTCAAAATTGAAAACTCTAATAAGATATTTAATAATTATTTCATAGTCAAATTCTTATGTGAAAAATAAATTAAAAGTATAATATTATGATATTCTCATTATAGAATCATTTGTAAAAAAAATATTAGTCAACACAATAATGATTATTTCAATTATAAGATAAATACACATTATATTTTGACCAAAATGAATCAATCAAAAAGTTATCTAAAATTTATTTTTTTAGATTAGACAGACAAATAGTTACCTCATTATAGAAAATTCATTAACAAACAAAATTTTATGATGTCAGCAATATAGCATTATTGTGAAATCTATATTATTTGTTAAGAATGTTATTTTTTTTCTCAATAATTAAATTTTGAAGTCAATAAAAAATCTCAAAATTAATAATATTGACAAGACTTTCATCTATACTTATATAATACAATTCACTTTTTCTTGAAAACTTCCATGTTTTCAAAAATTCACTAATGAGGGCCTCAATGGCATTCAAGAACTCAAAAATTTTTTGAGTCAACAGTTTGAGATTAAAGCTATTGGACATCACAACTATTTCTTAGGTCTAGTAATTATTCATTCTAGTGATGGTCTTTATGTTATTGAAGCCAAGTTTACTTTTGACCTTTTGTCTCGAGTTGGACTCATTGATAACAAACTTGTTCACACTATAGTTGAGCTTAATTCATATTTGTCACCCTTATGAAGGAACCATTATGTCGATAGTTATTGAAACCATACGTCGACACCATACGTCGACACCATACGTCGACACCATGAGCAACTATATGTCGACACCATGATCAACTCATTATGTTGTTGTTTTGCCCATTCTTTGATCTTGCTTTTTCTACTTCTCTCAATCTCTTCTTATACTCAGTGTATTCTATGATACTTATTTGGAAGGAGTTCCAAAAATTCACAAGTCTACTGCAAGTTATTGTTTTTTTTTTTGGTTTATTTTTAATTTTTTGGCTAAATAAGAAACAAATATTCGTGACTCATCCATGTAAATGAAGCAGAATATCATTTTCTTATTGATACAACATGTGAGCTCTTTTGACTACCATATATTTATAAGGATTTTCTTGCATCTACATCATTTACTACTCCTATTTATTATGACAATCAGATTGTCATTCATATTGCATAAAAATATATATTTTATGAACGGACTAAATATATCGATATTGATTATCATTTTAAAAGTTATCTTATTCATGATGATCTCTAGTTTTTCTCCATGTTCTCTAAAAATCAACTTACTCATTTATTCACCAAGATAATCTAGCCTCACATCAATATTATATTTGTGCGGAGTTGTTAATATATATTGGCTTTGGGCCCATCTACTTTACTTGTGCTACAGACATGCCTCTTATATAATGGCATTCATGACTTAAGAAATTATTATTAATAGGTAATAAATTCATTTGAAGAATGATATAAAATATGTCAATAAAATTATAATAAAAACATCATTAATTAATATATTAATTTTTTATTCATTATGAACTATGTAATTATTGTTAAATATCCAAAAGTTTATAATTAAAAAAAACATTTTAAGTCTCTTTGCTCCAAATAAAAAAGAGTTGAAATAACAAATTGTCGAGGATATCATGAATTTTTAATTAAACTTAATTTGACAAAAAAAAATTATATGATACGAATGTTTTCTTTAACAATTTTCTCCCACTTTGACACACCATTTGTATTATGTATCGAGCATAAAAAAATTCATTTTTAAGAGGATACTAAAATTTATAGAAAATAAAGTAATTTCACAAATATTGATAACAATTATCATCATAAATTGGAAAAGACAATCATGAATTTCTCTTTAAAATTTATAGGTGAATGTACCATCGAAATTAAGTAATATTATTTTTTATTATCAAACAATTTTAGTTACAGAATTTATTGAATGATTTTTTAAGGGGGAATTATGTTTTGGGGTGCTTCCTCAGAAAAATTTAAGAAATTAAAATTTATCTTTTTAAATTTGAAAAAAAAATCATCAAAATCTTAAAATACTGAAAATTGGGGCACTCTATTATGTTTATCCTAAACTACCCTCGCACTCACTCATCGGCCCTCTTCCATCAGCCCTCTCCCATTGGCCCTCACTCTCTTCCATCGAGTTTGATGGAGCTCGACCACGAGCTTCTAGAGCTCGTGGTTGCACTCCTAAAACTTGACTGAGAGCTCCGTCGAGCTCATTGAGCTCGACCGAAAACTCCATCGACCTCCTGGAACTTTACCGAGAACTCCATCGACCTTCTGGTGCTCGAACGATGAGCTCGACAACAAGCTCGATGGAGCTCTCGATGGAGCTCCTTCGAGTTCCTGTAGCTCGTCGTGTTCTTCTAGAGCTCGATGTCGAGTTCGAGGAGCGGCGCCGAGCTCCTGGAGCTTGACGCCAAGCTCCAGGAGCTCGACTAGGCTAATCAAAATTCAACACGATACGATTAACTGATATGATTAATCACTAATTAAATGGGTTTGGGTGAGACCTAAATGAGTTCGGATGATTAACAGGTCGACCCACTTAACACATTTAATAAATGGATCATATTCGGGTGAGACATGCCAACTCATTTATAACTCATTTACTCATTAAAATAAATGGGTAAATAGTTAAACGGATGGTTTACCGTGTTAAATGGGTCAAATGTGTGGATAACAGATGAATGCGTCAAATGGATGGTTTATCATGTTAACTCAACCAACCCATTAAAATTATATATGTTAAATGAGTCATGTCGTGTTACCCGTTTATTAAATGGTTTGTGTTCGTGTTTTGATTTTTTGCCCGTTTATTAAACATGTCGTATATAGATTTGCATATTTTTCGTCCATCATCCGTTTAACCTGTAAGACATAACCGTTTAACCCAACCTAACCCGTTTGACACCCCTAAGCTCGACCGAGACCTCCGACGAACTCCAAGAGCTCGATGGAGCTTCACGAAGAGCTCCTAGAACTTGACTGAGAGCTACATCGAGCTTGTCATCTAGCTCCATCGAGCTCGTCGTCGAGCTCCAAGAGCTCGATGGTACTCTCATTCGAGCTCCTTGAGCGTATTATGAGCTCTAGGAGCTAAATGAAGCTCATGGTCGAGCTCCATCAAGCACGTTGAAAGAGGGCGAGGGCCGATGGGAGAGGGCGAGGGTAATTTAAAATAAATGTAATAGAGTACCCCAAATTTCAATATTTTAAATTTTGGTGACTTTTTTTCAAATTTAAAAAATATAAGTTTTAGATTCTTAAATTTTTCCGAGGAAGCACCCCAAAACATAAAACCCCATTTTTTAATTTTTAGTTTATTCCAACTTTTTTGTTAAAATATGTGTTTCATCAAAAGTAAAATTACGGTTATAAAGATTCAAGACAAATAACTTCTAGAGCTCTAAATAAAAATAAGTTATCAATCAAATTATAATAATTAATTAGAATGATACTATTCAGAAAAGGGCACCTAGTTGGAACTAAACATAGAATTATAGTTCAATTTGCATAATCATGTCCCTGTGTGTTTATGAAAATTATAAGGGAGAATTATGTTTTGGTATACCCACAACAAAACATTTATAAAAAATTATAAGTTATAATTATAAATATTATAAAAATAAAAAAAAAATTAACTTGAAAATATCACAAATTGATATTCTAAAAATAATTTAATTAAAAACTAAATATCAAATACATTAAAATTAATAATCATTATGATTATCAGTTTATATATATATATATATATATATTATTTATTTATTTATTTATAATTTTAACAAAATTATATATTTGAAATTTTTATAAATTGAAAAGTTTTTTCTCTTAATTTTCTGGTAGTTCAAATTTAAAATATGATCAATATTATTATAATTATTATTTGTAATTGTGCATGATTTATAATTTTTATATATTAAATATTTTAAATTTGATAAGTTTTAAAATTTAGATATTTGTATTTTGATGTACTAAACACAACACAGATTAGTTAAAAATGGAAGTTTATTTTTCAAAATTAAAATTAAAATGTAACAAACTCAAAAAATATCAAGTTTGATGCATTGAAATATATAAACCCAATTATACCTATGAATATTTAAACGACATTACAATCTCATTTTTTTCTTATTCGAAAATTAGTTTTCCAGTTTTGAAACTACTCTTTCAAATTCAGAAGTTGTTTTTGGAAGAGAAAAAAACCCATTCTTTTTTTCAAAATAAACATTTTCTAAAAATGGAGTTCACAAGTTTGATCCCAAGAACTGATTCAATTTTCTTAGAAAAATTAAATATACATAGCCATATATAAGCTTATAACCACACACAAACACACATAGATATATAACCACATATATATAAATCTATAAACATATAAAAATATATTATCATCACATGTATGCACATGTGTTTGCATGGACCCTTGTCCACACCCCCATATGTATGTGTATACTCACATATAATTATATATATGTATTATCTACATGCACGCGCGCGCACACACACACACACACACACATGAAGGCTCGTTGAACTTTATTAGGGAAAGACAAGATATGTTGTTCAACCTTCTTGTGAATATATTGGATTGATTAGCTAAAGGTAATAGAGATGCAAAGAGACAATCAACTACGAGGTCACCATTTGAGAACTCTAGGTTTGATTTTCATTTCATGGAGTTAAATCTTGAACAAAAATCATATCACCATCATCTATCACCAATTAAGATGTATCATGATATTTTATTTAATTATTGTACTTGATTTTTATTACAATATATTGTCCGTGATGAAATGAGATATAATTTTTTTAATAAGGTGGGATCTTTGCTCATGGATGAGTAATTATTTTAGTCTATAAGTTTATTTGGTATGTGAAATACCAAATATTTTAGTGTATCTGAATGTTTTTTGATGATGTGTAAGTATAGAAATACGTGATAATTAGCATGATTTCATGAAATTAGAGTTATGATAAATTATCATGAAATCATTTTGTTTTTGGAGGTAATTGATAAATTGATAATAGTTAGTTCTATTGAATACTTTTGGTGTCCATTCTTGATAGAAAATCTATATAATTATATATAATAATCATTATATTTCATGACTCTACCACCTCATTAACAAAATCTTTTTACTGTGTAATATTTTTTGTTTAGTTGTGATATTATTTTAGAGTCACAACCACACTTATCTTATAACAATTAAATAATTGTGACATAAATTTCATACCATAGTAACCAAGTACTCTACAACTACAACCACATATGCAAGAAGTTATGTCAATTTCCTAGTGTCATGACTTTTATCTTTACTAAAGTTTAATATTTATAATTTTATAATCGACCACTTCCTAGTACACCTTTTTGCTATTGAGAGATATAATGGGAAATAGTCGAGTCGTGGTCCTTTCCCAAATCATGACTATTTTCCCTCAAGAGAAGATAAAATTGTGGTCATGTTCTAGTATCATGACTTTGATATATAGGTTAATTATAAAAGTCACAGTCACTTTCTAGCATCATAATTTTGATAAATATAGAGTTTAGGGAGCATTCCAAAGCTATAGACACATCTCAATACTATGACAGAGTTCGAGAGACCATAATCCTAAGTTGTAGAATTATTCCAAAGTCACAACTTTCTTTTTGGAAAATTCTGAATTCGTGAACAAACAAGGGATGCATGTCAAATGCTAAATCCTAGAGTTGAGGGGCATGACTTTCAAATCTTTCCCCCACTCTATGGGGTGGAGTTCTAGAATTTTATGAAAATATTATGGGATTTATGGTTTTGAATCCTAGATTCTCATAAGGGGTATCATTGAGAACATGAGATTTGTAAGATTTCTTATTTTATACCTTATATGAATATCTCCATAATATCAACCTAAATTGAGGTTGAAAGAGTGTTTATTTTGATTTATGTTATGTATGAATAATATGATGTTCATTTATGATGTTTGATTATGGTGTGGAATGTATATTGATGGAATTGATGATTATATACAACTAAAATTAGGGTTTTACTATTTGTTGATTTGTGTGTGTTGTTATGGTCAAAGGTGATAGGTAAATCACAAGGATTACTCACACAAATAATAGAAAAGAAGTGACAACCCTTTATACCATGACATGTGAGACAAACATATATGTCAAAACCCAAAATTAAGATATACTAATCATTATGACTATGAAACTCATGAAATTGAAAACATAAATACTTTTTCCTGCCAATCCATTATACATATCTTAGAAGAACAAACTTTTTATTAATATGGGTGTTTTTTATAATGTTCTTCTAAGAGTTTCATATTTATCATGTGAGTTACATCATTACTATGAAGGATAGTGATGGATAATTCATAGGGCATATAAGTGGTTTTAACTCATTAAATGGTGATAGTATTTTGAGTTGTTTTTACTCATATGATTCCTACTAATGAGATTTGAGGAAAAGTATATCTTAATTATATAAGTATGATACTTATGAAGCTAAAAGTATAAATATTGTTAAGACAACATTAGTTCAAAGTCATTAAGATAAATGAGGTTAGAGAATAAGAACGTATATACAAATTAACTAATAAAGGTAGTTGATAAGTTGTCTAAAAGGTATAGACTTTTAAATGACTCTCAAGCATAGATGAATAATTATTCTGATAGTAAAGTAATTGAGGATAGCTATTAAGAGACCCTCATTAGGATGGAATCAATGATAAGAACAATCATATATGCCATTAGGACAAAATGACATTCTAACAATAATCTAATCTTCATACTATATCCAAACTCAATATGAACTGAACTATATAAACATGCATCATATGAATCAAAATGGACAAACCTTAGTATCTAAAAATCATACTAAGATTCAAATTATCTTTTCAACTAAAGTAAAATAATCTCATTGTTGATTGTTTGAACTACTAATATAATCCTTATGAAATTGATAGCTAGATGAAAGTCCTTTTTACTATGAGTATGACTAATATATTTGTAGATCTTCAATGATGAGAGATTCTCATCAATAAGATTTTTGGATATAATCTAATCAATATCATTATATAGCATAACAAAGTCACAAAATGATGCAAGCAAGAAAAACTATTTGGATTAGGTGACTATGTGTAAAGCTTGGTTTTGAGTAGAAAAATATGAGGCTCATCTATGATAGTCAAAGTGTTATTCACTTAGTATAGAATCTATCATTTCATATATGAACAAAGTACATTGATATACAATAACATTTTATTAAAGAATAAGTTGAAAATAACTTCATATGGCTGAAGAAAGTTAATATGAAAGTAAACTATTCATACTACTTGACAAAGCCAATAGGCATTATGATATTTGAATGGTACATTGGTGAGATCGAATTGATGAACTATTCCTCAAGCAAGACAATATTAGGATTGACTCATACATGATCTAAAATTTCAGAAGATAACTTATTGAGTAGGAATTCACAAGCTAAACAATATGCAATGCAACATGCTAAGGTCATGACCTGGTTCTTCTACATTGCCAATGTATCAACCTTCTACTTAACTTGTGATAGTCATGACCGTGTGGCAACTTTGTTACAATACCTAATTTTATGGTTAGGTATGTCTCTAATGTTAGTTGGGTGAGGATCTCTTTTGAATATTATTCTACAATGAGTCATACTAGTAATAAAATAAATCTTTAGTATTGATATTGATGCCATATAGATTGCACACATGATGTTAGATTAGTCAACTATAATTAAAAATAACTCTAAAAAGCATGATAAACTAGATTTAAATCATTAATTCTAAATTATAAAGATGATTCATATTTTTTGTGATGGAATTCATAAATTACATTGTCATGATTATGCTCACTAGTAGAGAAAAGGTTGAATAATTGTGAAATGACCTATTGCCCTACTAGTATACAAATTGGTTATCAATTATTAAGTCATTTTAAATGATGGCCCCCTCATAATAATTTTTTTGATACTTTTTCACCAAGATAACACATCATCTCTACTTGGAGGTCATTCACAAATACTCACCTTTTAGGTAACTCATTAAATATTCTTAATGGTTGCTTTTAATATGCTTTCTTATTCTATGACCTTTAATATCTTTCTCGATAAGAATTGATGTGGTAATAAAAATATTTATACTTTTGATTTTTTTAGTACCATACTTGCATAATTAATATATATTTTCTATTGTATTTCTTTGGTGGTAGCCTTATGATCGAATATAACTCATAAGACTATTACCATCATATGAATCACATATGCCTATGCCTACCATATGGCTTATTTGTTATCATCCCCCACTATGATAGGTGACTCACATACTAAAAATGAAATTTCTTAGAAGAATATTTTATTTATCACTCAATATCAATTGAGGGTCAATTCCTCTATGACATGCAAAATAGAGTGACATATAAAAATATTTGTTCTTTTAGTTTTATAAGTATAATACTCGTAGTGATTAAATATGCCTCAATTTTTGATTTTGACATATATTTTTAACTCATGTATCTTAGTCAGAAGAGATGTTACTTCCTTTATACCAAAGTATGATTATGTTTCATAAGTATTTATTACATTTCACCACACTAATTACACACAAACCCCCTAGCAACTAAAAATCTAGTCTCAGTTCTATATAAATACCAAATTATCTCTTACCAAACAATATAATAACAAAATATCAAATTAAAGCATCGAATAAAGCATTCATCATAATAAACATATTACATCATCCTTAGATTCTTTTTTTAGCATGAAAATGAGGAGAAAACATACGAGATAAGTGGAAATTCATATCGTATGAACTTGGGTGCTCAATTTTAACTCTTAGAAAAATCTATGATTCAAAACTAAAATCCCTTAAAACTCACTCATTTCCACTTTGATTTATCCCTATGAGGCAATCAGAATGCATCCCTTCCTTCTAGAATTTATGCATGTGTCTTGTATCACCCTTATTACACATGAATCACCCCAAAAATGAAGTTGTGGAGCCTATTGGTTCATCATTCTCATGCTTCTCATATATTTTTAAATTAAAAGTTTTTTTTTATTGACTTGAGCATTTGGTGTTGGTATCTTTAATTGGAAGTCATAACACTAAATAAAAGGCATGACTTTGATCATTCAGTTCTATACCAAAAAGTCATGATACTAGGTAGGAGCCATAATTTTGGTATTTTTCTTCTATTTGATAGAAATGACTTGTGCATCTTGCTTCTATGCTCCAAAGTCATGGCATTGAAGAATGGCCACGACTTTGGTTTCTCACTTGAGCCAAGTATCATGGTGTTTGTGTTGGGCACATCTTGAATTTGGCTTTTTGTAATATTCTATAATTTGGTGAATGAAAAGTCATGGCATATAGAGGCTGTCACTATTTTTATCGCTAGTAGGGTACTTGGTTGATATGACGTAAAATTAATATTATAGTCATGAAGAATTTTGAGTTAGTTTGACCATGACTCCAAAAAATCTTCACTGGTAAAATAATATATTACATAGTAAAAGAATTATGTTACTTAAGATGGTAGAGTTGTGACAATTGAAGATTAACATGACTATGTGTACATAGTTATGACCAATAAAGTATACCAAAACTATTTTATAATTACTCAAATGTGTAATCAAGTCATAGCTTGTCAAATATTATGACTTGTATTACTTTTTTGTTCCCATTCTGGTAACCAACTCCACCAAGCTACATATTTCACTCTAAAAACTCTCTATTCCAAAAATATTAGTTAAAATCCTCCAAAACTAAGTTTTTATAAAATCATTATATATAAACTACTCTTTCATGTAAAACACATCATTAAAATCATAGCAAATGATTAATATTATTCGATATTTAGTATACCAAACAACCTTATTCTTGAGGCCCCTACTCAAGTTATTATCATAACATAAAATATATTATTAGAACTAAAGTGGTCATACAACATGGAAATATATTGTCACAGCTAGTTTGATGCCATGAATCAGAATATGTTGTCATGATTCCATATTTACTAAGATACTACATAGTTGAGTTCAATGTTACTTTGACATTGAATGTGTTCTCATGAAGTCATTTACTTATAGTCATATTTTATATTTAAGTGATTAGTAAATGAAGAAAATAATAAACATTGAACATGATAACAAAATAGAATATGAAAGAGTAAGAACACATGTGAGTATGCAAGAATATACAAACATGATGAGAACTTTAGAGAGTGTTATAAATTAACAAACACAATAGGAATAAAACTTAGATTAGTTCCAAGTGTGATTTATTGTGTGTGCTCTCTCTACCTCCACTCCCCCTCTTATGCATGAATCTATGTCTGTGTGGTGTTTGAGCATGTTCTCTCTCCTATAACTCACACTTAATCCTAATGTATAAAATTGTATCATAGACATAGCCAAAGCATTTATATTCTATATTACATGATCAAAGTCAAACAAGATCTGATGAATCAATGACAAGAACCTATGGGGCAATTTTCATGCTGCTCACATTTTGCATTAGAGTTGAACTTGATATTTGAAGGCCTTGCTCCTGAAAAATACAACCATAATCCTACCTTTGTATTTAGGATCTGATTCTTGAGAAATATAGCCTTCTGTCCAAATCATTTAGAAGATGTGATCGATACCAACTCCATTAACTAGAAAATTAATGCTAGCTTTAACTTGCCTAAGTCCCCTACCTTCCTAATAAAGAAGGACTCGATAGATATTCACTCCCTTTTTGTATGCCTTGCTCTACTATTAATCATTTTATTGATAGTTACCCAAATGGCCCTAATGCCAAAAGCCCATCATCCCCCATATATATATATATATATAACAATACATAATATAATGCAACTCATTGAGAAGATGTGTTTGATACCAACTCAACTATCTAAAAAAAAATATTGATAGTTGTAACTTGTTAATGTTCCCACTTGTAAAAAAGGGCTCAACAACTATTATATAACAATGACAATACCATTGATATAGTGAACCATTAATAGTTTCAACTTTCATAATTCATTCTCATAAAGAAGGTCTCAACAACTATTAACCCCTATATATAACAATGACAATACCATCATATAGTGAAACTCATTTAAAAGATGTGCTTGATATCAACTCAACTAACTAAAAAAAGATTATAGTTGTAACTTTTTTATGTCCCCCCTATAAAGAAGGGTTTGACAACTATTATACCCTACCCTCACCGCCACCCCAAACATCCGCCCCCCCCTCCGACTCAACTAATTAGAAAAACATTGATAGTATTAACTTGCTTAAGTTTCCCTTCATAAAGAAGGGTTTGTAGGTTGTTATCACCCACCTCCATGAAAAAAAAATTTACAATAGTTAGGGTCAAATCTAAAATATAAACCACAAATGAGAGGGGTTCTTCATACTTGCTCATTAAATAAGGAATGACATGTTCCTAAATTGGATACTATTGGGATTGATTTGGTTAGGAGCAAGAGTGTGTGAGGCCACTCCCATTTTAATCCTCACTAATTAAATATTACGAGGTGTGCATACATGCCCCCTATGTATTTACTCAAAATTAACTAGAAAAAGTTTGACTTTGTCAATTAATCATTTGTTAAAAGCATGTTATTATATATGGCTCTCTGCCAAATTTTATCAAAATCATTTTCACATGTGATCTAGCCATTAGCTACTTCGTCTAAATTAATGGAAGTTCACATGAGGCTTTCTAATGAAGAATATATCTCAAGCAAAGAGATTTTATTTCTCCTTGCCTATATGTAATATCCATGGAATATCTTTCTCATCTTCTTATTGGAGCCAGTTGCTAGCAAGTATCTGAATTTTGATTATCATCCAAATAATAGAGAAATGCATGTAATTCACTTATTATATGTAGCTCTCTTCAAAATATTTTGCTTAGGTTAAAGCTTTCAATGATTTCCTCCAAACTTCATTCATATTACAAACCCGCTCCAATTCAATTTTCTTCTTTTGAAGGGGATGTGGAAGATGTAAAATGATATATTGTTAACTTCACATGCTTTCTCATGGGAGTAGTTCCTTTCACATTTCTAGGTGTTCCACTATCTAGTTTACATATTTTTATTTTATAATTCTCTCCCCTTATTAAGAAAACCATATCTACAATCTATTTTTAGGGAGACTTTAGCTCCTTAAATATGTAATCTAGGAGATTGAGAAATGTTAGCACTCACTTTCATTGAAGTGTTATGCAAGTGATTTTTTTGGAGGCTACCTTCAAGTAGATTCCACCCAAAGGTTAACCTAGTTTAATGTTTGTATATCAAAGGAGGGAAGAAGAAAAAAAAATTATGGGAGGTCTTAGCCTTCTCTCTATCTCTCACTTGAGGATTCCCTTTGGATCAAGTGGATCCACCACAGTAATCTTACATCTTCAATATATGTCACTTTTCACCATCACATGATGACTCATCATTTTGGAAGTCCCAACTATTAGTTACGAAAAGTCTTATCTAGTCTACAACTCATGTCTCTGATGATACACACACACACACACGCATATTGAATAAATGTGATAGTGGCAAGGTAATATCTAGAACACTACCATTCCTTGAGACCACACAACCCAAATGTATCATGGGTCATTTCTTCCTCTAGGTGAATATCTTGGGTAAGCATCAAAAATATTAAATGTGAGCTTTGTGATCAGTTGGAATCCCAAAGGCACATATGGATAAAGAAGCTATATGAAAGAAAAACCTACTAGAATAAGGCCAGGTAGATGATGCTTACTACTACAACCTATCATATATGGGAATAGTGAAATAAAATGCTCCAAGATAAAATTTTAGAATTATTGATTTTCTTATTTTGAAAAATGAATTAGGAATCAGTATAACCTTAGTTAGTGTAACCATCTGATTGATGATTATGAAGTTTTTTGATAATTATTACCTATTAAAAAATTATTAAAAATGATAGGTGGGAATTTATAATTATCTACAAGGTGGGTTTATAAAGAAATAATAGTGAAAGGTGACCAAATTTGAATAAGATAGCTCTATCCTTATGTTGCTTTGAACGAGAGATGAAGAATGAGCGAAGCTCATGCATCTATTTTACTAAAACTCAATCTATTTTCTTACTTCTTATTGTTATGGCAAAGTTTGAATTCTAGCTTCAGATTTGATAGAATCTTGTAGAATTTTTGTGTCTTCCATTTCAACCAACCTTAGTTGATTTCTTGATTTATCGGTATTGTTTTTTAGATGTTGGAGCTCTTGGTTAGTTCATTCTAGTTATTCTTTCAATAAAAAAAGAAATTTTTCCTATTATATGCTCTAATCTTTCTTTTTTCTTTTTTTTGATAAGTAAAAAAAGCATTATCAAAAATCTTTAAGCCCTATCTCAAATTTAAGCTATTATATATATTCTTGAAAATAATATAAATTTCCATTTTGATTTTCTTTATGATTGTCTTTGCACCCTGGGACTTCTTGTCATAATATCTACTCTCTCTCTCTCTCTCTCTCTCTCTCTCTCTTTCTCTCTCCCTCTCCAAATGTAGTAGATGGAAGGCTACTTTTGGATGATATTCTTTGGTGAATTACTAGCTAACTCTCATACCATGTTTTAAATGAGCTGGAAATAGAATTCATTTTGTAATCCATGTATATCCTATCTTTTAATTCCTGCCAAACAAATATTTAGAATTTGCATTTAAAAAATGAGTGATCTAGTATCTCAATATTAACACAAAATTCGCATGATAAATTTTGGGAAAAATATAACAATTGATCAATCATTCTTAGTCAACCCCTTTTAGCCAACAATAAAAAAATTGCAAGTTTAAGGTATATAAATTTTAACCCAAATCATTTTTGTTTAAGAGAGTTTCTTCATGGTTCTGAGCTGATATACATCAATGTACGTCTACTACTAATCTACCGCCTTCACCCCATTTCATAAGTAATTCTTCAGCCTGATTAATTTTTCTAGTTTGCTGAATTAATATGTTTCTAAGTTGTAGCAGGGATTTCTAGAATGTTAAATCAGCTTTAAATACTTAGCAGTACCATATAATGTTTTTAATGGGTAGATATAAGGTATCCAATGAATCCAAAGATAAACTTATTGTACATTAATCAACCACAATGTTTTAGCAAAGAGAACTTTATTAAAGTTTGATAATTAGTGAAAACCAAGTCTCCCATAGGTCGTATGACATGGGGGAACATACTTTGCTCCAAATAATTATGTAACAAAATCTATAAGTGGAGGCCCCTAAAGAAATTTCCCACAATGATTGTCAATGGCTTAAAGAATTGAAGGGGGTATTAAAAAAACTATGAATTAGTATCTTTTTATCTCATGTATCATTGTACAAACATTTTCAATCTACCTAGAATAAATAGTAATTTTCATATCTATTGCTGGAGTGGGGAAGAGATTTTGAGTAATAATGAAGAGAAATGCACGAATATTAATCTGCTAGAGGATAACTGGACACTAAAAAAATAAAAATGGGAGGCATCCAATAGAAAATCCAAAAATTTTGATAATTTAATTCTTTACATTATTAGGAACCCTTCCAAATAAGATATTTGATTTTGAGAGATTTACTATGAGGTGCGATATTTGAGCAAAATTTCAAACATTCTTCATAATTATATGGGTGGAGTTATAATTTTTCTTTACAGAAAATAATTAAATCATTAGCGTACATTAAATGAGTTGTTTTTAAAGCAATGTAGCTCAAATTATATGTGAACCCATTCATTGTAGAAGCTTGGAGAGTAATATAGATAGATAGTTCATACATATGGTGAACAAATAGAGAGAAATAGGATCACCTTGTTGGAGGCATCTTTTCCCTTTGAAGAAGATGTGATTTGACCATTAATTGTGATAAAATAATTCAATATAGGTATATATATATTCAAAGATTATATCAACAAATTTTGTAAGAAAATTTAGCACCTTTAGAAGCTCAACCAGGAAATTCTGAACTGAAAATCAAAAGCTATTTAAAATGTAAATTAAAAAAAAACACCTCAGGGATATCCATTTTCTAGCATAACACCTAGTCAAGAAATCGGCAAACATGAATTTATCAGAGATTAATTTGATTTTGACATAGACAAATTGATCTAGATCAATGATATAATCTAGTACCAATAGAGGTGTCAACTGGGTGGGCGGCCAGGACCCAGCCTATAGCCTAGTTCGGTTCAGTCGTGCTCGGCCCGGCACGACACTGTCCAGGACAATGCCTAGGTTCGTGCCTGGCGTACTCTCGGCACGAATCATGTCATGCCGTGCTGAGGAAAATTGGCCCGCATGTCGTGCCAGACATGACCCAGGCGCAACACAATGATGGGTGATGCCCAATGGGCGACGTGTCGGTGGCCAACACGGCAACGAATGATACAACAAGCCGAGTGGGTCAGTGGGATTGCCTGCTCGATTTTGGGAAGCACATGTATCACCAATTCATGGCACAAACTGGCCCAAAACCGGGCTGATTTTGGGCAGAGGGTCATATCTGGCCTACCCTCCAATGAACCGGATCATGCTAGGCATGACACGTGGGCCCGTATGCGCCTCAAAAAAATGGGTCGTGCCAGCCCGACACGACCCATTTGATACCTATAATACCAATTATAATTTATATACAATGACTTTTGATATTAATTTATACATAACATTGCAACATGAAATTGTTTAATAGTCTTTAACCAAAGATGCATTAGTTAATTTTGGAATGAGAGCTATGTATGCGTGATTTATTTATATGAGTATAATCTCACAATATAAAAAAGCTCTGGTTAGCATTCACCACATCTTTGCTGATGTATTTCAGGAGTGTTTGAAAAATACCAACATGAGTCCGTCTGGGTCTTCAGATTTTGTACAGCCCATCTCAAACAATGTTTGCATCTCAACTGTTGTAAATTACTGAGAGAATTTATTATGATGATCCATTTTATGTTAGTTTCCAAGCAAAACAACTCCATTGCATATTGGCACCCTAGCTTTAGATACTCCTAGAAGTTCAATGAAATCTCAAAGGAATTCATTATTTAGCTTATCTTGTGAATTGGTAAACAACTAATCTTTCTTGACTATAAAAATAACTTTACTTCTTTAAAATATTGCATTAGTAAGAGATTAGAAAACCTTAGTATACCTATCATTAATTTTTAGGGATCTAATTTTTGTCTTTTACCTTAAAAAAGATAATTTTGCCCCTTCTAATTTTTTTAACTTCATTTTCAATAATTTCTCATTTTCATATAATA
Organism: Sapria himalayana; assembly: GCA_029783825.1. Classification (NCBI taxonomy): domain Eukaryota; kingdom Viridiplantae; phylum Streptophyta; class Magnoliopsida; order Malpighiales; family Rafflesiaceae; genus Sapria; species Sapria himalayana. The sequence goes on from JAREIK010003123.1 coordinate 725,552, forward strand.
CTAGTGAATTTGGAGAGGTGAGAATTTACCCTTGGAGAATGTAGAGTTCCTTCTTTGCAAGTAATACCTTTAGATTTATATAACCAAAGTGAAAGGCACCCAAACCCCCTAAAGGTTACTTCAATACTTTAAGCATAGTCACAAGTCGAAACATTCTCAAGCTTCTAGATGATGTTGCTCAATAATTTTTCAATTTCAATATTAAGTCAACATGATTTAACCACATATTATATAATTTGAAAAAAGTTTTACAATTTTGGTCCCCCAATAACCATGGACATAATGCACAACTTGATTTTCAAGCCAACTTTAAGCACCATTTTGATTAGATTATAAAAATTTTAAAACATGAAAACAAATTTTAAAAGCACCCAACAATGTCAACAAGGGTTAACTTATCTAATTTAAATTTGTTAATAATCCAAAGTAATAATTTTATATACCTACACTTATGAGGAATTATCAATCCCAAACCATTATTTGATATTACTAATTATCAATATTTAATTATTTATAAAAACGTATTGCTAAAGGTCGAAGACTGAAGATGAAGTAGAGGTGTCAACCGGGCCAGGACGACCTGTCCGATACGAGGCACGGCACTATTCGGTCGTGCCTGGGCTGGCCCAGCACGAGAATTTTCTGTGCCTGAGCCCGTGTCGTGCCCGACCATGACACCGGCTGTGTCGTGCCGTGCTGAGGCCAATCGGGCCTCGTGTCGTGCCAGGCCCGAAACAGTACCGTGACCCGTTGGCACTGTATCTCGGTACGAGCTGAGAAACCTCAATTTTTTTAAATAATTAGGGTTTTGGCATTGCGGCGGTGCAACAACGTGGCCGTAACCCTAATTTTTTAAAAATTAAGAGTCGGAGGCACGACGGCTCGTGCCTAAACCCTAAATTTTTTAAAATTAAGGGTCGACGGCGCAACGGCGCGTGCCAAAACCCTAATTTTTTTTTAATTTAGAGATTCGACTGCGTGCGGCGTGACGGCGCATGCCGAAATCCTAATTTTTTTTAATTAAGAGTTCGGCTGAGCGGCTTCATGACAGCACGCGCCGAAACCCTATTTTTTTTTTTTTTGGGTTTAGGAGTTCTGCCTGACCTGACCGAACCCAGTAGATCGTGCCATGAGCCCGTGCCGGGCTGAAATTTCACAAAATCATGCCGGGTCATGCACGGCAAGATATAGTAACCATGCCGTGCCTGACCCAGCATGGCAATGTATAGTAACCATGCCGTGCCTGACCCAGCACGAAAGCAATGTCAGGTCAGAAAAAAACAGTCCAAGCCGGCCGGGTACGTCTGGTCTCACACCTCTAATATTATTAATCTTAAACTCAACAAATATCGTCGGAAGTAGCGAGCGGCAAAAGGGTTGGAACGTGGAATACGGTCAAAAGCCTGGTTTCTTGACTAGCCCATTGGAAATACATAATGTTGCCCCTGGTTTTTCCTATTCCGACCAAACCAACTGTCAACCCCCCCGTCAACCAAGCTGGGCAGCGCCCAACACACTGCCAGTCTCCGCGTTTATGTTCCCACACCTCTCCATGAACAGTGATGCAATGTACTTATGTACACCTTACTTCTCCGCCAAAAAATCCATCAACCATCATTTAGCTTCTTCTGCATCTGGATTGTTCTTCATTATATACCCAAATAAATAAATAAATAAATAAAACAGAACACCTTTCGCGTCTTTGTTCCACTTATTATTGAGTTTTTGCCAATACCTCGAAATAAATTCCGATTTTTTTTTGTTTGTTGACTATGAGTTTGAGATCAAATGGGGATTGAGACAGGTATGGTTGATAAACAGAGGAGTGACGCGCATGAATTGGTGAAGAAAAAGAATCGGGGTCAGACTCCAAATCCAAAGCATAAAGGCGAAAATTTCAAGGGAAAGAAGATCAGGAGAGACAATCACAAGAAGGTGTTGATGGCATCGCCTGTTCAGAAGCTGTTTCAGACATGCCACGATGTGTTTGCTTTTTGTGGTGCCGGAATCATCCCTTCCCTTGATAATATTGAAAAGCTAAGGGCAGTGTTGGGTCTGTTTTATCTACCACCCTCCCATTTGCCTCGCTGTTTTTAAAGTTTATATGAAATAAAATGGGAATTTATTTGGAAAACGTAGTCGTAATTTTGAAGACAAGTTGTGCCAATCATCCATGTGGGTCGTAGTTTGTATCTGCATGTCAAATGGCAGACACCATTGGTGTTCTAGTTTCTCTCTTCCTGCGGATGTTTGTTGGTTTCTATTTTCCCTGTGTTTGGATTCATTGCTTCAAAATTATCTATTCATCGATCTCTACTCTTCCATCTTTAATGAATTTGCTTTACAGATGACATGCAGCCGTCAGATTTTGGGCTGGAGCCCGAAATGTCATTTTTTCACAACCAAATGCCTGGGACCGTAAGGCCACCTGCAATTAGATACCTGCATCTCTTTGATTGCGATAAATTCTCCGTAGGTGAATTGTACCTGAAACTATAAACGACCTTTTTTTTTTTTCTAATTTCATCACTGAGTTAAATTTCGATTGATCACAGATTGGGATTTTCTGTTTGCCCCCATCTGGAGTGATCCCCCTTCACAATCATCCAGGAATGACAGTGTTTAGCAAGCTTCTCTTCGGAAGCATGCACATAAAGTCCTTTGACTGGGTTGCTGATAATGTTTCTTCTGCCACATCCTCTTCCCCAGCAGCAGCTAGTCCTGGTAAAGCTTCCTCGATCTTTCTTTGCTCTTTCATGTTAATTTCCTTTGGTGGCGTTGCTTAGAATTAGTTTCGTTATTGCAGAGGACAAAGGGAAAATTCGACTAGCAAAATTGAAGATAGACTCGGAATTCGTTGCCCCCTGCAAAGCCACCATTCTTTATCCTGCTGACGGGGGGAACATGCATCGTATTACGGCAATAACAGCTTGCGCAGTCCTAGACGTGCTTGGTCCACCTTACTCTGATCCTGATGGGCGTCATTGCCAGTACTTTCTCGACCTTTCCTTGACAAATTTCTCAGAGAGATGCTGCAGTTCTTTGCCAGACAAAGAATGCGGAAGTTATGCATGGCTTCAGCAGATAGACAAACCAGATGATTTGTCTGTTGTTGCAGAAATGTATTCTGATGTTAAATTCCAATTCAAGTCTCCATCATCTACTTTTTCTTCCAGTGGTATCCACGGTTCACAACTCCAAGCATAGATGTGAGACTTTTTTGGTACATACACCCAAAAAAAACAGCCATGTGGTTGAATAGGAAGGAAAAGAGCACTAGTTTACCAACACACATTACAAATAATTTTGATGTAGTGTTTTATTCTTGTTGAGATCTTTTTTAAGAAGTGTTTCTAAGCTTACTTTTTCTAGAAAAGAATTTGGTAGATTGTGTTTTTATCATCAAACATATAAAGATTAAAAAGTAAACTTTATTTTTTTAATTTTAAAAAAAGTTCACGTAACTTAAACTTTATGGATAATTATGTTTTGGGGCATTAATTAAAAAACTGAACTTTAGTTTTAATATTTTAAAATAGGTATACCAAATTATTAACTAATTAATTTTCGTTGCACTTAATACCGTTAATACGAAAATATCTTATTTTTTAATAATACGAACTCATCCAAGCAATGAATCATGTCATCTTGAAGCTCCAAGCTCCATTGAGCCTGTGGATATCGATGAGATCCATGAAGATCATCGATTAGTTAAGAATTTGGTGTATCTTTTTTTGTTTTAATATTAATTATTAAGTTTAATTTTTATAATTTTTTTTTTAAATTGGTACACCAAAACATAATTTAGAAATTGATCTTAGATTAAATAATTAGTATTTTTTTTAACATTGATTTATTTCATAATGAAATTCTAGGATTCTAACTCTAAACTTTCATCTTATGAAAAATCAAGTTAACACATCACCACCAGCACCATTTCATTTTTTAAAAGATAAATATAAATCTATATTAAAAAATATATCTATATATATACACATACATACATATATATGTATGTATGTATGTATGTATCTGTATCTATATTTATATATAATTGTATATATATGTTTAGTTATTTATTTATTTATAAATAAAATTATTTACATAAATAATCTATATTTCATCTTATGTCACTACAATAAAGACATTTTTTGAAATGCTCAATTCCATTTCTAAAGTGCTCCTTTCAAAATTTCGTCATAGTGTCGCTTATTTATAAATATATCTAGAGGTATCAAATGGGACGTGCTGGGCCGGGCCGGTACGTCTTTAGTCAGCTTAACCTTGCCCATGTGTGTCAAACGGGACTGTACTATGTCGTATCTGACGCGGCACGGTTCTGTGGAGGTCAGCCCGGCACGGGCCCGTGGCACAAATCCATAGGGTTCGTCCCGATCGGGTAGAACCTCCTAATTAAAAAAAAAATAAAGGTTTCTGCGCGTGCCACCGACCCCCTAAATTAAAAAAAATTAGGGTTTCACGCTCGCCATCGTGCCGCCGCACCACTAAAACTCTAATTTTAAAAAAAATTAGGATTTTGGCAGCGCTACGATTTTTCTTCACTTCGGGGCTCAATGAGTCATGCCCATTGAGCTCAACTTCTACCGCTGGGATAGTTTCTCAGCTCGTGCCAAGATATCGTGCCAACATGCCAAAATACTGTGTTGGGCCAGGCACAGCACGAGGCCCGGTTGGCCTTGGAACGGCACGGTAGGATCGGTGTAGTGGACAGGCTCGGCATGGGTACGAGCACAAGAAATTCTCATGCTGTGCTCGGCCTAGGCATGGCCGAATCGTGCCGTGCCTTGTGCCGGCCCGACCCGATTGACACACACACACACACACACATAGTTATTTATTTATTTCTATATATCTATATAGAAATAGATTTTTGTTGCTCATTTTAATTCCGTCATAATGTTAAAATAGCGACATAATTGGAAACATAAAGAATCCATTTCTAAAGTACTCTTTTCTAAATTTAGAAATGAATAATACTAGGGTGTTTCTAAAAAAAAGTGATAGATGTTTTCCATCACTAAAATTAGTGACGACAAAGGGATCTTGAATTTCATCGCTAAATTAGTGAAGAAAACAAATATTAACATAATATTATTTTTTAAAATTAGCGATGGAATAAGATAAAAATGTAACATCCATTTCAATATTAGAAATGGGTTTAAATATGCTATTTTCCATTTCTATTATCTGCAACATGAACATATTCCATTTGTGCAGTTTGTGTTTGTTTTATACACTATACAAATACATACTAAAATCAAATAACCTGCAATCAAAAGAGTACATCCACATTTTATTCATCAAATAAAATTTACATTCGCATCCACTACAGAATAACACATCAAATAACAAGCAAAAATATTCATAAAATATAATACACAATTTTTAACTTAATTAAAAAAAACCACCAACACAGAAATCATAATTTCACAACAAAAACATTCGTTGCAAAAAATTAATAACACAACATAACAAATAACTATGAATCCTTGTCCCGGTGAATATTGTCATCGAGAGATCAGGGTAGATCTTCTTTAGAATGTTGAAAAATAAATGATGCTTATGCCAACTTGCACATAATTTTCTCCAGCTTTTATTTCATTCCATCATCTCTTTTCATTCTTTCAATTTTTTTTATTTCTTCAAATTTTTTTTTTGCATTTCTTCATTTTTTTTATTGCATCTCATTCTTTTATTGCATTTTCTTCAATTTTCCTTTGCAATATATCCTAAATTTCTCACATCTCCTCACGCAACCTCTCATTAAACATGGTATTATAATTGAAAGATGATGATGAACTTTAAACATAATTTAGCTAAAATATAGATGCATGGGTACCAAGACCGTACACTCACCATTTTTTCGACTCCACTCCGACAGCATGAAAGTAAATATGTGCAACATCAATCTCTAACACCTCTATAGAAAGATTTGTCAATTGTGGAGTAATCACAACTATATTCTCCATAGCTTTCTATAATTATTAAAATACAATATAACTCATCATTAATATATTCAAAAAATATTTATACTAGCACAAGAAATTATCATCTTCCTACTTGAAAATAACATAAAAGTGAAGTTAGTCATTACATGTAATGAGTCGATAAATAATAATTTATCAATTATGGTAAAAAAATATACTTGAGTTTGCATATTATTTATAATGAATATCAAGTAATCAATTTTTTTACACTGTTTACTTTTATTAATTGTAATTTACATACGAAACTACAAGTACAAAATGAGAAACTCACATTAATATCATTTGACTACTTGTTCACAAATGATCTATCATTCTTCTTGTGCATTCACTTGAATACCTCAAATAGTATTGGTGGATTTCCCAACTTAGCTTCCTAAAAATTAATAATAATTACTATTAAGATCCTTTATATATTATGACACACACACACACACACACACACACACACATATATTTATCCTTTGCATTCAAAAATTTAAATAATAACAAAAATTGAAAGTAAATTATACCAAATCTATTGAATGTTGGTAAGTCATCGTTGAACTTCTAATATGTTTTGATGGTCCCGATCTTTCATATGCTTTCTTTGATCGATAATTATGTGAAGCCATCTGGGACAAGGCCTTGAACTCCTCACTGTTTCAGTATTTCCACCACTTTATACAAATATGTAAGCGGACATACTTAGATTTTGTATTTTTACCATACTTTTTTCTTTATTTTCCAAACATGTCATTGTATCTCATATTCACCACATGTTTCCATATATTCTTTAATGAGATCACCAAAGTATTATTCCATTTATACTTTTTCTGTAAAAACCAAATAAAATAATAATACATTATAATGTATTTATTTTAAAAGCAAATCATATTAGACCAAATTGAAAAATAAATAAATGCATTAAAATTGTATTTCAAATTCTTGCTAATAAAATTTTTTTATACTTGATAGTACTTTGCTCTACTTTATAGCCTCTAGAACTAATTTTTCCTTAAATATCTTCTTGATTATATGAGAAGCAGAAAAAATAAATTTGTAACTAATTTAATATCAACACGTACATATACATATAAATAAAATACACAAAATTTTCTACTACTAAGTTAATATTTAATTTTTTATATTTATTATCCAATACATTATAACAAAATTATTATTTCAATTCTAAATGATAATGTTCTATAAGTCATAATATCGTACTTTTTTATTAGTTTAAATTACCAAATTTCAAATATTATAATATACTTATAATTTCATTCATATTTTATTTAAAAATTATTATTTTAAAATTAAACAAAAATAATGAAGAAAGCTACATTTATTAGTTGTATTTTTAAAATTATTATTTTACATTTATTTAAAATGAAAATAATGAAAAATGATAATTCATGCATGTAATAAATTAATGAAAGCTACATTTATTTTACATTTATTATCAATTTTGTGTCGAATAAAGATCTTCTTATAACTTGACATACAAATTATAGATTGTGAATATCCTACTAGTGTCGATGCAACAGTACTAATGCATGGGCCTCCTAAGATAGGTGAGACAGATTTATCAATATCTTTTGGTACAAAATGAGATAAAGATGAAATATCAGAGATAGTAAATCAATGTATTTCATGATGAGATGATGCCAAAGTTTCCTCTGTATGTGTAGGAGAATGCATTGACATTTATAGTGTTGTCTTCACTGGATACATGTAGATTTCCTCCTCTATGAACTTTTAATTTACTTTCTCTATCTCTACCCACATATTGAAACCCTCGACTACTTAAATGATTACCTCTCATACCTAAATCAAGTTATATAAATATCAAAATATATAGAAGCAATAAAAATATCTTATGAAAATATCACAATAACAAAACATAATGATAAACACAATGACATTCAAAAAAGCAAATACAATTTTTTTATTTAATATCCAAATTATAATGATTACAAAATAAGCATGACACCATAACATGATAGTCAATAAATTTTTAGGCATCATCAGAAATTTCTAACAAATCATCTCTATCTACATATTTATCGTCATCTAATTCTACACTTAATTCCTCATTATCTTCTTTAACATGACTATCATCGATGTCCAAAAGTTTCCACATTCACCAGGTAATATTTGAAGCCCATTATCTGCCCCATGAATGATTGAATAAGGTTCCATATTATTTTTTTGAAATGCTAATACACATGGAGTGACAATAACATCATTTTTAAAACTTTCGTAGCTAATCTTGGTTTTATTTTACATATTTCCCACTGGTTTCATGGATTTCTTCTTGTATTTGGATAAGTGGTATAACACAATTGTTCATCTTGTACCGCAAGAATAAATGACTCATGCTTATGATAATATTTTTTATGGTATACATCAACAAGGTTATATTGATGATAAATTCTAGTATCTATATTTGGAATACATTCAAACCATTCATACTTAAATAGAATTATCTTTTTAATTGGTAAAATAGAATACTTTACATGTAAAATATTAATTAGTCGATCATAAAAATAAATAGTAGATGTAGTATAGATATACCTTTTAATGCAAATATCATTGTTCATTACAACTCTATTTGAACCATGTTTCAATGTATAAAATTTGTATTTATTTATATAATGTATGGGATATGTCTATAAAATTCATAATGGTCTTTTTGTCAGATCCTTCATTTTTCTATTACTATTACATAATTTTGATGATAGAAATTATACATACAAAATGATAAAGGATAAATTCATACTTATATAATATTACACATAATTATTTAGAACAAAGAATGATAAGTTATATACTAATATATTTTTAAAACCTATTTGCAAAATCCTTTTCAAGCTTTGTATCAATTGAATCGTCATCAATATGAGATTCTCTTTGCCTTAATTCCTAAGTAAATATTCTTTAAAAATAAAATTGAAGGCATGTTGAATAATTAAAATTTTATATAGCATACAATGACAAAGAAATGAGAATATGAAATTATTATAAATCTTACTCAATATAAGATATAAATTCCTCGTAGTTTAACAAAATATATGTGTGTGTGACATGATACTCATTGTCATCCAAAAAATATTTTGATGTTTCTCTACAATACAAACGACCCATATGTCTAAAAATAAAAAGCATATCATTTTCTTCTGATCTATCTCTCATACCATATATATTATTTAGAGATAATTTGTTATGTATATTATATAATAGTGGCTGAAAGTAGTGCGCACAAAATGTTGAAGCCTTTTCAACCAAGTAGAAATTGCATATCGATCCTTCAACTTTGACTTTATTTCAAATATATATTTTTAATTTTCTAAGATATCTGAAATAGATATATATTAGAAAAAAAAATTGTCAGATACATTTACATTTTTAGATTAACAAATAAAAATTATATAACTTCTTAAATGGATATATCCATATGTATTAGATAGGGTCTGCTACTATAGATACATAAGACAAGTGGACCAGAAGATGTTCCATTGAATCGAAGAAGCTAGAAGAAAAAATATGCTCAAGTCTGCATAAAATAATGGGGATGTTATTTTGTAATTGTTCTATTTCTTCCTTTGTTATGACATTATAAATAATATTCTTAAAAACATGTTTATTTCAATCAATGCTTCTCAAATATTTTATGTAAGTAATTCTTAGAATACTATGGTTATTAGCATCTACATAAATACATGGCAATCATGACTTTTCATCCCAAATAACTTATGCTTTTTATATCAACATTTCTTCTCATGGCAGATGCATATCTATCAGAGAACCTAGGCACCATCAACCTTAGTGAATGTATTCATCGATTCGTTCATATGTAACTCTAGATGTGAATAGAACTCTTTTAAAATCCTCTCTTGATTTGACATTATCTTTTGTTTTTCATTCCACATTAATAATAGTATTAAAAATATTATTTAAATAATTATTCTCAATGTGTATCACATCTAAGATATATCTAATTAAGTTTGTTTTCCAATAATGCGAATCCAAAAGATACTTCTTTTCTTCCAACAATAATAATAATTCTTTGAAATTTGTGCATTAATGTAATCTGTATTAATATCCGTAATTTTTTTAACCCATATATTTCAATTACATCTAATATTTCATTACCTGACCTCAAAGGTGCTACACCTTTTAGGACTTTATGACATTACCTAAATGCATCAATATTCATCTAAAATGGATGTTCCACATGTAAAAACTTATGGTGATTATCAAATTAAAAAGTCTTACCTCCTTTGCTCAAATGAAATGAATCTGAGTCCTCCATGCAATAAAAACAAGCTAATTTTCCAGTAGTACTACATCTCGACAATATTGAATATGTAGGAAAGTCACTTATAGTCTACATAAGTGCTGCTCATATTTTGATGTTATGTTTTCTAGATATATCATATGTTTTGATACCATCCTCCCACAAATTTTTTAGCTCCACTATCAGGGTTAGGAAAACATCCAATTTATCTTTTGGATTTCTTAGACCAGACATGATAACACATAAAAATATATACTCATCTTTCATGTAGAAACATGGTGGTAAATTAAAAGGTTCAACCAAAACTGACTATGAAGAGTATTGTTGTCATGTCTGTCCAAATTGCTAAAATTCTTCTGTGCACATCCTTAATCTAATATTTTGACTTTTATTTGCAAAAGATGGTTGATAATCATCAAAATATTTCCAAGAAAGAGAATCTGAGCAATATCACATCACATCATCTTCAATAATATATTTTTTGTGCAAACTCATATTATTAGTAGTAATTTTAGATGCAAATAATTTTTGTAAATGAGAAGTCAATGAAAAATAATACATCTTCTTATCAAAAATATTTATTTCTTGCCTTTTATATGCTATATTTCTTTTGTACTAATGATAGTTATAAAAATTACATGCAACTATTTCATAGTATATGCCTCAATATATAATATAGTCATTAATGCATCAATGTAATTTTTCCATAAACAAACTCAGACCTTTCATTAGCATCTTTGTGCTAGAAAAATTATCTTACATATCTTTATTTTTTGATAACAATTCAGATGACAACTAACATATTTTATCATAATACCTTTCTAAAAAATAATGTTTTGCCTTAAAATTTAAGAATCTTTCCACTGCATATAACTTTGAGTGGTCATATAAATTATCTGCCTAAACCTCTTCTTTTGAAGCCTTCAGCATTTCATAAAATTATTTTGCTGATGATATTTGAATTTAATGAATGACCAATTAAATTCCCCAACATTTCTTCACATGCTCATTGGGATTAACATATTCCGTTGCAATATTTGAATCAATAATCATTATGTATATAATGCTTAGTTGTTTGTGGCACAACTATTTTTCCATATTTATACTAAACATAATAGTCTCTAACAAATCTTTTTTTTGTAAGATGATATCGCACTATATCCACATCTTAGAAACTTCATTTTTGACATTTGTGATCATTACATAAGCTTCTTAAATTTCATTTTATCCATTACTTTAGGTCATTTTGCAACAAAGCAAATAAACTTCTCAATCCCCTCTACAAACTCATCAGCAAAATCTCATCTTTCAATCTTACATTCAACCATTGATGATCATGTCGTATAATATTTTCCATTACTATAATATATAAAGCAAATATTTTTTGAATTATTATAATGTAGATAGAGATTTATTTGTTATAAATATATAGTAACATATTTATGACATTACACAAATCTAATAAAAAATTTGCAGTAATATTATTATTAGATAATTTTGGATTAAAATGAGATAAGATGAGTTGATTAAATGGTTTAGATATTAATCAAAAGTCATTAGTAAAAAGAATTAAAAAAATAAAAAAAACAAAAAAAAATCAAAATTCTAAAGTTATAATTTTTCTATATATATAAAATTAAATATTTAATATTTATATATATTAGATGAAATTACATTAATAAAGAAAAAAAAATTTGTAATATCATTATTCTTGATTTCTAAATTAATAATATGTACTAACTAATTAGACAAACATATTTTATATAATAAAAATTATAAAAAAATCACAATGTCAATGCATTTAAAAAATGTAAATAAATAAATAATAAAAATAATCAACTATCGATGGAAAAAATTAATAAATTAATATGAATATTTACTAATATATATATATATTATGTAGTATAAATAGTCATAAACCATATGTTACATGTAATGTGATTTTTTTAATATTAAATAAAGGGATGTGTTATTTATTTTATTGCACGTTTAATGAAATACCGATCGAACAACTAATTGTTCATTTCATTTCATCCATCTAATTGCATACCCTCAAAATTATTTTACGTAATTTATTATTATTACAAATAAAGTATTAGTATTTGTTATAATAATAATAAATTGTTCATTAATATTAAAGTTGTGGGATTAGTATGAGTTGTTCTTTTAAAAATTATTATATTTCATCTAATCCTAGTAAGCAAACAAATTCCAAATTAATTAGCATGATCAAAATGATAGGTTAATAATAAAATGCACAAAAAAATCTTACCTCTAGGTAACACAAAAATTTAACAAATCCAAGTATGTAAAAAAATGTAAAATATATAATTTATCAATTAAAATTATAATAATTTAACAAAATATGAAGAGAGAACTCAATAAGAATATTAAAAATTAAAACCAACTATACGCAACATTAAAGTGCAAAAATATAGTTATTCCTGAATATAATACACATGGAATAAATTGAAAATCATAATTTTATACCTCAATTATGAATGTATTATGCGTCGATCAATAATTGAAGAAAATGAAATCCACAAAAAATTCGGAAGAACTCATAATCTAAATGAAAAACTCCCAAACCCTAACTTTGTTCAAAGTTATAAAACATTCTTTGATAAATTAATTATCATAATTTAGAGATGAAATTCAGTTGTGTCTAAATTTCGTCACTAAATTTTTAAAATGACATAACTACGGATGGGTATGCCATTTCTTATTTAAGGATATTAATATATTCCATCGCTAAAACTAGAAATGGATAAGTATTTCATATCTAAAAATAGATAGATACATAAATTTCCATCACTAAATATCACACAAGGATATTCGCACCCTACTTCGCTCACAATTAGCGATGAAATTAAAAAACATGTAACAATATGTCGCTAATTAGTGACATATTTTTTCTTCATTTCTAATTATTTTAAAATTTATCATTTTCATTTCTAATCCATTTTAATCATATTCCTAATTTTAGAAATGGAATTGGGTGTTTCTAATTTTCATTTCTAATTGTTTCTTTTCATATAGTGATATATGAGTGTGTGTGTGTGTGTGTAAACACACACACATATGTTTGTATATGTGATGTGTGTGTATTTTTATACAAACTTACAAACACACACTTAGACACACACACACACACACACACATATGAATATGTATAGTTGTGTGTTTATATATATACATACATACTCATAGATATACATATACATATACATATACATATACATATATGTATTTATATACATATATGTATGTCTACACACACACATGTGTGTGTGTGTGTGTGTTTATGTGTGTGTATGTATATGTATATATATATATATGTATGTATGTGTGTATATGTATGCGTGCATACATGTATGTATGTATGTATGTATATGTATGTATGAGTATGTATGTATGTATGTATGAGTATGTATGTATGTATGTATGTATATACATGCATATATTATGTATATGTATGCATGTATATGTATGTATGTGTATGTATGTGTATGTATGTATGTATATGCATGCATATATTATGTATATGTATGCATGTATGTGTACGCACACACACATATGTATAAACATATATAAATATATAATAATAATATGTTTATAGATTATATATATATGTTTATATATCTACATAAATTTATATATAATTAAATGTTTTTGTATAGATATATATATTTATCCCTTATTAATTGAATTTGTACTTGTGATTAGGTGGTTATGTTTTTTTATTAAGGTGGATGTTTCAGGTTCAAACCCTACCATCAAATCAATTTTTGTTTTATAAAAATGGTAGTTTTCAAATTTGAAAGAGGTTTTATAATAAAAAAAAAAGATTTCAAAAATTGAAATTCAGTTTTTTTAATATTTGGGAGAAAAATTGTGTTTTTATGTATTTTAATAAATTAAAACTTAATAATTTTTTGAGTTTAGTAAATTTTTTAAAAATTTCAAAAAATAATCTTCCTTATTAGAATTATTTTATGTCCGGCGTACCAAAAAATAAATCTCCCAAAAAATTTAACTAATAATTTCATATTAAAAAAAATGCAATAAATCTAAAATATTTATGTATTGGTGTACTCTAAACCCTTAACCTAATTCAACCCTCACATCAAATAAAATTTAAAAACAATCATTTTTTTTGAAGAATTGGATTTTTATAATATGAAACCACTTTTTGCTATCAGAAACTTGTGTGTGTGTGTGTGTGTGTGTGGGTGTGTGTGGGTGTGTGTGGTATGTATGCATGCATTTTTTTAATTGATGTGGGGGTAAAATTGATTTTAAGGTTTTGAGTGTATCAAATCATAAAGATTTTTACTTTTTTTGTATTTTTTTTAAATTAAGAAAAATCAATTATTTTTATAAATTTCTTGCACGTAGTACCCCAAAACATAATTTACTCATTTTTAGAATAATCTTTAATTTCCTTTGTTTTTTTTTTAATTTTCTCTCCACTTTGAACTAACTAATTATATTGTATATACATATGATATACATAGTGCAAGCCACTACAAAAATTTCTTATCTACCTACCTTTGAAGTCTTAGATTTAATATCTTTTTCTTTTGATCTCTATAGGTCTTCATCCCAACTTTAAGGTTTGCTATCTCGAGATCAATAATATCAAACTTCTTGGCAAGCAATCTTTTTACTAAAATAGTAACATCTATGTTATTTACCACCAATAGCTTCTCATCAACATACATAGAGTTATAAAATTTCTTCTGAATCTTTTATTATAAAATCAATAGCCAACCTCATATATACTAAATCTTAGTTGCAAGGCAAATGAATCAAACTTTTGAAATGACATCCGAAGAGACTTTTTTAGCTCATACAAAGATTCTTTAGTTTTCACATCATGCTTTACTTTCTTTCACCTTGAACTCAGTTTACTACTATATGAAAATTTTTTCTTCAAAGTCACCATGAAGAAATATTATCTTCATATCTAGCTACTCAACTTTTATGATAAACTCTACTGTAGCAGCTAACACCACTCGATTGAGGTCATCTTTGCTACTAGTGAGAAGATTTAATCATAGTCAATTACTTACACTTGAGTATACCACTCGAAAACTAGATATGTCTTATATTCTTTATTTTTCCATCAACCTTCAGTTTCTACTTTTAAACCCACTTGTATTCTATTTACTTCAGATTTGAGATAGAGGTGTCAAATGCACATGGTCGGGCCAGCCCCACCCATTTTTTCCAGGCCCATCCCAGCCTACATGGTGTGTCGTGCATGGCATGGTTATTTGGAGTGCAGGCCTGGCATGACCTGTGGCCTGAAATCAGCCCTGGTTCATGTCGGTTCGGGCCGGGTCAGCTCGAGATAGATTTATGTTAAAGTTAATTTTAAAAATTAGGGTTTGAGAACCCGTGCCACCATGCCACCATCCCCATCGGACCTGCCAAGCCATCGCCCATCAGGTGACACCATGTCGTTCCCCGTCGGGCATCATTTTGTCTACCACAAGGCATAGTTTTGTCAGCCATCGTGCGATATTTCATCAGACGTCGGGCACGTCGCCCATGTAGTGTCTACGTGGCAGGCACCAAGGTCGTGCCTGGCAAGGTACGCGTAGTGTTGGGCCAACACGAGCATGGGTCTGACCCATTGCCGTGCTGGGGCAGGCACAGCCGAATCGTGCCGTAGCGGGCCACCCGGCTTATTTGACACCTCTAATTTGAGTCAACTCCACAAGATTTCAGGTTATATTCTTCTTTAGAGACCAAAATTCATCCTTCATGATTACTCCCACTGCATTGATTCCTTATAGGCTCTAGCCTCTATCATAGTAGTGAGCTCATCTCTTACAGTATATTGAGTATTATACTCTTCATCAAGAATGCCAGTGCTTGACTAAATTGTGACTCCTTGTCTCCATATCGTGATGTTGAACACAATCACAATATCATATTTTCATGTCATAACTATAATATGTTGTTCTCCAATATCATATATACCTTTTATATATTAGGATCTTCAGATAATATCTTCTTAGTGGGTTCTCCCATGCACTCCTTTAACACAATATCTCTATTGTAGAAGACTGTTCTTATCTCTAAGTTTCAAAGCTTGTAACCCTTGATACCTTCCTCTATAACCCTTTATACCTTCCTTTGTAACTAATGAACTTACACTTTTTAAATAAAAAAAATATAGTCTAGTTGTGCTTTCTTTAAACACATGGACATATGCATCACATCCAAATATTCTTAGATAAGATACATTTGGCTTCAATTAGTACAACATCTAAAATTGTCTCTAATCCTTCACTATAGATGTAGAAGTGAAATTCTTCATGTAGCATGATGTAGAAGTGAAATTCTTCACCATCAATATTCGATAATTTTTTTTCAACCTTCAGTTACTTTATTCTATTATGGTGTCATCCTGATCATGTTCCACCTAGAAATACTCTACTCAATGCATAATTGATCAATGGGAAAATATTAAGTCCTATTGTCTATGTGTAGAACCTTTGTCTTTTTATTTAAATTGGTTCTCCTAGCACTTTTAACTTTTTAAGCTTCTCCAACACCTTAGACATATTTGAAGTGATGTAAATCTACACATACCTAAAGAAATTATCAATGAATGACACATAATATTTGATCACCTAGAGTGATATCTCTTGTATTTCTTCAAACATATTGCTATGAACCAGATCCAATACTATAATTGATCTAGTGATAGTATTTTTGAACTTCATACATTTTTTATTTCCATATAGACTATCCTCACAAGACACAAGAGCTTTTATATAACATGGTAGTCATACCATTCTATTTGAGGATATAAATATCAGGCACTTCTAATTAATATGCTCACGTCTCTGATGCCATTAAATTTTTTCAATTGGTGATACTGAACTAGGTCATGACTCCATGTCTCTACATCATGATGTTAAATACAATTGTGACTTCATTTTCAAGTTGTGACTAGATGCTATTCTCCATGGATTTCTTATTTTAAATAATGGAACCAACTTTAGCTATGATAATGCATCCTAGTCTCTAGAAGCTTCCACACCTTGCTCCATAAGTAATTACTATTGCTCCCCATGTCATCTTGCATGACTTATCATTACAACTAAACTCCACATCAACATCAATATCATACTTATAGAGATCAAGTTTTGACTCAAGTGTAGAATATACATGACTCCAAAAATACATCTAAAAATCTCATTATACATCTTCATCTACACCTTCCCACAACCATTTATCTTAACCCTTGAGCATTTTTTATAGTCACATATCCTCCATCATAAGGCTCATAATGACTAAACCAACAATAATAATGAGTCACATGATATGATGTGCATGTTTCAATGAACTAGCTATCCTCATAATCATGAGTAACATAGGCCTCAACAAAATTTAGGTCTCCACTAGTAGGTGGCTCCTTGACTACCAAACTAGTTCTTTCTTGCATCATGACTTGTGATAATGATATCACTACCCGAGTTGAAACTCTTTTATGTATTTGGAAATTCCTCTTGAAATGCCCAGTTCTGCCACACTTGTAGCATTTCAACTTCAATATATGAAAATACTTTGTTATTACCCTTGACTTAGACTGCTTCCAAACTAGTTTATCTTTTAGTTTTTAGTCCTCTCCCTCACAAATAATATATCCTTAGAGTATTTCTCCATATCCTTCCTTATCATATCCTTTGATAATAGAGTTGCAACTACTATTTCATAGGATAATTTTATTGTATCAATTACTAATAGTGATAATTAGAATATCCAATTAATCAGGTGGTGAACATATGAAAATTATAGTTTTATCATTATCACTAATCTCAGCTAATAGATGCTAGTTGACTAATCAATATTTGAAACTTATGTAGATATGAGATAAATGAGTCATTCTCTTCCATGTACTTATAGAGCTTCTTCCTTAGGAATAATATGTTCATTAGTAGCTTTCTTTGAATGAGTATCTCTAGTTTCCTCCATAAGTCCTTTATAGTTCTCTCACTAAAAATATTCACCAAGAACTCATCTACCAAATATAGTAGGATCAAACCTTATGCTCTCTGATCTACTTTCTAATTTCTAATTTCTAACCACTAACTATTAGCTTCGGATCTTCTAACATGGACTAGTAATCACTATCAACAAGTAGATCTTTTATCTTCAACTTCTATAATTCCAAATTATTCTCCATATAGTTTTTAGTCTCAACCCTAGATCTTGTCAAACTCATCATTCTTTGATCTACATTTTAATCCCCTATACAGTACCAAAATACATATCTTATCTAGTTTGTGTACAAGACCATGACTATGATATCAAATGGTAAGATCTAGGATTCCCAACTATTGGATTTGATATTGAATATTAAGAATCCATGAGATGCCAAGGAAGGATGATGGTTGGGGTATAGGGTTTTCAAGGAGGGAAATCAACCATAAACAAAACTATCACATAAGATGCGCACATACACCACAATAAAAGAGGGGCAAGAAAGTGGAAAAAAAAACTTCTTCACTATTTATGCTTTATGGCTAAGCAATATTTTTATGGCTAAGCAATATGACTTTTATGTCTCATTTATAAGTCTTTAAATAGTAACCTAAAAACCTCTTAAACTTTAGATAAGTCATGATATCCTATAAAACATCATGGTTTCATTCACGTCGTTGCCTTGAAGAATAGATCATGACTTGAATCCTCAAGTTAATAGGTACTACAATGCAAATATGTTGCAACAACAATGATGTTACACTTTAATCTGAGTCATGAATTCATTATATAAGTTGCAAAAACAAAGCTTTAAACTTTATTCACAACATCCTTTATTAGGTTGAAACTCCATTTAGGTCATGACTTCCAAGATTGAGGGTGCAAACTCCAAACTCTATCACCATTGCAACTATAGTCTAGTCGTGACTTCACATTATAGAGTATCCTCGATAGCTATTCCAGCTTTGGTCCTATTGGAACTCTATAAAACATGGTAGCAAATTCCTAGAAGCTATTTCTGCTTTAGTCTAGTCATGACTCTATAGAACAAGGTTGTGACTCTACTACATAGAAAATAGTTTTAAAAAAATATGAGTCAATTTTAACATCCATTAAAAACTTAAACAAAGACACGGAAAAATAAAGTACATGTGAATTGGACTTGCAAAAGAATTTATAAGAGTATTATATTACTTGAAGAACTAAAACTTATTTTAAAAAGATCTTAGTGGTACATTATTACTTTTTTATTATGTCAAAACATATCATTTGTGATATGATTCCAAAATCTTGTTAGACAATTATCTTTTGTCGAATAAAATTTTATAAATATATGAGTCATATAAGTTGTAAAGTTGGATGTAAGGTTCGATATTGATCTAATAGATATTATGTAGATAGTTTGACCAACAAATAGTGAACTAACTACTACCTAGTATGATAACTTTTTCAAAAAGATATATATAGCATGATAAGGTTAGAGTTCCATAATAGGTTAAATATATGGCTCATTCAACTCATATATATATATATATACATACATATATATATATATATATATAGACTTTGGTTTTCATAAAGATAACTTAGACTATAGGATCGACTAACTTTCTTGTGTATGATAATTTTTTTTAGTATTTAGGTAATATTATATTTAATTATTGGACAGAGGGTAGATTAGTATGGAAATGCCTTAATACTCATTTGGCATATAAGATAACTATCATTCTTGGACTATCACTACCAAGGATGATAACCTCTTAATTGTGTTCTCAGTATTTCACCATAAAAATAATACATTATTCCATTTAAGGATCATTCACATGTTTACTCCTTTTAGGCAATACATCAATTACTTTTAATGACTACTTCATGTATCCATTTCAATTCTTCGACCTTTAATATCTTAATGACACAAATTGATATGGTATAAATATGCATGTGCTTTCGACTTCATATAAGTATCATACTCACATTAATTAACATATATTTTTCAATGAATTTGATATATGAAAATCATACAAGAAGAATTTACTCATAATATTCTCACCACCATATGAGATACCTCTACTTGTGTGTGTCCTATAACATACTTGTCATAATTCTTCATAGCTGAAACAAGACTCTCACTTGTTGTTGAAACCTCTTTTTTAGATATTTTACTTAAATCTGCATATCATTTCAATGTCAGCATTTATAGAATATGTATAATAAATTGGTCATAATTATATTTATATTTCATCTTCATAAGCATCATTTTCATAATAATTAAACTTAATTTCAATCTTAGGTTCTTAAAAATAAGCTTATCTCATGCATTAAATGTTAATGATTATCACTTCCTTTTAATTGTACTTAATGAGTATGACCCATGACTTACCTATCAACTTCTGCCGTAACCACATTGTATAAACCTATGATATAGTAAAACCTCTAAATTATAGTTCTAATTAATATCCATTTCCATCAACTTTTAAATCATAATATTATCACAAATATAAATATTATACATTCACATCATCATAACACAATTATATCAAACTAACCCTTGACCCTAATTTAGCCTACATATGAAAATAAATTATGTGAAATATTTGGAGTGACATCTTATTGAATCAAGAGTTCTTGATGATAATGCTAGTGAGGATCTAAGTACCAAAACCTTATCTCAACTAATCCTTACTTCCTATTGTCTTGGATTTGCCCCTAATCAGGGGTTGGAAGTCACACTTCATAGGTATTTTCATGTACTTGCCTCAAAATCCATTCCCCCCCCCTTTTGAACAGCTCTAAGTATTGTTTTTATACTTTGAGATTCCATGTGATTCTTTAAGTTGAAATTCATGGCATTATCCTGAGGTTATGACTTTCTTATCTCATTGAATCATTTTTAGAGTACAAAATTCACAATGGTGGGACTGCCATAACTAAGATAATTTTTCTTTAGAAATTAAAGTCATGGTGCTGGGAATGACCATGACAAATATAAATATTGTATGGAATACATAGTAATGGTTGAAAGTTTGGTCATGACCGAGGTATTTACTCTCTGTAGCTCAAAGTTGTGGTGGTAATATTGTCATCACTTAGATATTTACTCTCTTGATCACAAAATCATGATAGAAAATATTATCATGACAAAAAATCACTTTGTATTATGTAATTTTTGGTTTTGTATTGATTAAGTCGGATGTTAAAAAATATTGTGGCTACAAAGTGAGTGCTGCATAGTAAAAAAGTAGTGATAACTCAATTATAAAGTTATGACATACAAATATTATCACAACTTGTTTTGAAGAGTCATGGAAAAAAAAGGATGCCATAAATTTTCCATAGGCTTTTAGAAAGTATAACTACATTGTGAGTTGTGACATGAACAATATCACGACTCTCCATTATTTTTCTCCCCTCTAAGTTATCGCTCCACCAAGTTTACAATTTTCATCCAAAATATGAATGATTATACTAGCATTCATCAAATTTCATCAAAACATCCATTTAGTAAAATCAATCCATTTAATGCTCAAATAAGTAGAAACACCTCAAGAATTTCTTGTTAAAAACCCAAAAAAGTCAATATGTTGGGTGTCAAACAAATTCACACACTTAAAGTGTTAATCATCATCAATCAATGAATCTCTTTTTTTTTTGAAACTCATCATTAACAAAAAAAAATAATATAATATAATATTACTAAAGAAAATGAATACACAATGTATTAAAGTTGACAAGAAAGTAAAATGTATGATTAGATATGAGGATCAAAATTCATCAATAAAAACTTTATTCTTGAGAGTACAAATGGGGGCATGGATATGAAATGTCTCTCTGAATCTCCCTTTTTTCTTATTACCCATTCAATCATCTTCACAGTCACACTATATAACACATCTAATTGTCTTCAAATATAGTTTAGTATATCTTCAAAAAAACTAAACAAAGTACATGTGCTTTTGATTCTTATTACACTTCTCTAATTCTTTGATCCACTATTTCTATATATAATACATGTTAGGCTCAATTTCTTGATATCATCACTTTATCATATTTGGCACTCCTTGCGATGGACTGGTATAGCTTCAAAAATTATTAAGTACTTCTTCTCACTTTGGTCTCCATTCGTTTTATTGCCTCTTTCAAGATCTTCATAACATGATCTAAAAATTTTTCTTGAGTATATACAAATAGGCATTCATTTTTGTTGAGATGCGTCTTCCAATATGCATCACATTTCTCTACTTTAGCTTTGTCTTCCTCTTCCTTTCTCTTTATTTGCTCTTACTACTTGGTGTCTATTCTCTCCAATTTCACTACTAAGGAACTTTACTTATGCTTTAGATATGCCTTTAAGCATATCTCCCTATAGTCAGCATCTAACTTCATATTTTTCAAAATGTTGAGAACCTCTCCCAAGTCTCCTCATCTAATCAAAGAAAAATATAATCATAGCATCAATTCTTCATTAAATTTATCATTTCATGCCCTCCAATATTAGAGGGAACATCCATGGGCACCATTCGTTTCTTTCTTTGTTCCTCAAGTCTCCTTCATCTCTGCATAATATCAAAATCAAAGAGGAGTGAATTATTTGGTCTAAGAATTCCCCCTCTTGAAAACTAAGAAGACTAATGTAAGATCTTTTCCACATGAATCTTATATCATCTCAATATGGTGAAGAGCAAGATTATCCTATCTTGTATGATGGTGGAGAGATAGAGAGTCGGCATCAAAATAGAGTATAGAAAGTATAACTAAACTTTGATCTACTTTTTGAGTTCTCCCTGCACTTAGAGGTGTAAAATGGGACGTGCTGGGCCGGCCCGACCCAATTTTTAGCCGGCCCGACCGTGCTTCCGTGTCGGGCCAGACACTACATGGTTACTGTAGCATGTTATGCCTAGCTCGGCATGGTTCTGTGGAGGCCAGCTTTCCACGGGCCCGGGCACGAATTTGGCAGGTTGGGCCCGGTAGGGCAGAAACCCTAATTTTAAAAAAATTAGTGTTTCGTCGTTTTAGCGATGTGCCATGATGCGTGATTCTTCTTCACTTCTGGGGCTAGTTGAGCCTCACCTGTCGGGCTCAACTTCTACCACTGAGACTGTTTCTGTGCTCGTGTTGAGGTACCATGCCCACGGGCCAGGGTACCATGCCGGGCCAAGCACAACACGAGGCTCGGTTTTCATCGGCACGACACGGCATGATTGGTGCCGTGGACATGCATGACACAAGCACGAGCAGAACAAATTTCCATGTCGGGCCGGCCCAAGCACGGCCGAAATTTGTCGTGCCTCGTGCCGGACCGGACCGGCCCATCTCGCTTGACACCTCTACCTGCACTAAGGGTCTTTTTGTCCTATTTGATGAAGCTCTTTAAGTCCCTCTTCTATTCATCAATTTCTTAGTGAATGTCTTATAGTTCGGTAACATCTTTAGAAATTTTAGTGTCATACCATCCATTATCCCTTGCAATCCAAATATATCATTTATTAAATCCCTCTTAAAACACACTCAAACTCCTTGTACATAGCATCTCTTTTCTTATGTGTCTTCTAAGTTGGAGTAAACTCTCTCATTATCATTGCATTCCTCCATCCTATGTGCATGCTAAGTCAATCCTAATTTTTTCTTTCAATCACCAATTGGAAAGGTGAAATGAACTCATTAAATCTGCACTCACTCACAAAATTTTTTTAGCTAAAACAAATATTATTCATCTCTTCCTCCCTTTGGTAAGAAAGACTAGTTTGAGCATCATGACTTTGAAAGAAATATTGGTGGAGAATTACTTGTATTAATTACCTTTGGCATTGTGATTCGGCTAAGTCTTCTCTCTTCTAGCCCTTAGCTTCGAAAGTAATGTTCCTTTGTCCATGGTAGCTTAATTCTTCGAAATTTAGAATCATAGGGAGTTTCATTAGAGTAGATAAGAAGAAGAAGAAAAAATGAATTTACAAAAAAATTAGGGTTAGTTTTTATATAGTATTAGGGTTATGTCATGTATAATAAAAATTGTTGTCACAACAATTTGTGTGCCGATGACTTTTCTTTTAAAAAGAAAGTCATGGCTAGGCTTGCATGCCACAACTTTATTTGTCGTGTAAGAAAGTTATGGTTGAGTTTGAGTGTCATAACTTTTTTTTGGGTGTATATAATATACTAGTGTTTGAGTGTATGTATAAGTAAAAAAGATTATTTATTATATCGCATAGTGCAAAATAATATTTCTTAAATTGTCTCCAAAGTATCACTATATTTAATCAATACTAAATAATTACGAGATTACCGACCAAATTACCGACCTAAAAATTTGGTCGGTAATTGCTGTCAAAATCATGACCATTTAGCGACCAAAAAAGGGTATCGAAAAAAAAAATTTCCGACCAAAGACTAGCCATAATTACTGACCAAATATTTTTGGTTGGAAAGTGGTTATCCAATATATTACCGACCATTTAACGACTTAAAATATATTACCATTTAAATTGGTCGGTATAATGGTTTTTCAAATTATTTATAGCTTCGTACTTACCGACTATTTACCGACCATATATATAGGTTAGTAATTACTGACCAATTCACGACCAATATAGAGATCCAAAGAGGGGCATCGAAAAAAAATACTTCCGATCAAATTTCTGACCAACTACCGACCATATATTATCGACCATAATATATTTGGTCATGAATATAGTCTGTAAATTAGAGGGAATTAGCGAAAAATATTGCCGAAAGATTACCAACCATTTAACGACCAAAAATATATAACCATTAAAAATGGTCGGTAAAGTGGTTATCCAATATATTTATAACATCGTAATTACCGACCAAACTTCCGACCGAATATTTATGTCGGTAATTACTGACCATTTCACGACTAAATACTGATTATACCAACCGACCAAATATTTTTGGTCGGAAATTGGTTTGTAAATTAGGATGGATTTAGCGAATATAAATTATCAACAAATTACTGACCATTTAACGATCAAAGATATATTACCATTAAAATTAGTCTGTAAAGTGGAATTCCAAATACTTATAACTTTGTTCTTACCAACCTTTTACCGACCATAATTTTGGTTGATAATTCATAGTTTTAATTTTTTTATTTAAAATTCATTTGCTAAGTCATTAACACCTACATTCATTCGAAACTCCATCATTTTTTGAAGTAGTGGCGATTACAAGCATAAATTCAATAAAATTTGCTCTCTTTTTTTGAATCCAGGTTAATTTTTCTTTGTTCTTTCTCCTTCAAAATGCTTATACATATCTCCGTCTTTCTGAATTTTATATGAATAACCAGATTTTCATTTTTTCAGTACAATCGGGTATAAGTTTTTTTATTTCTCCTCCGAATTTCTTCATTTTTGCTTCAATTTCATTTAACCAACATGATTTTGACTCGATTACAGAATATTTTTAGATTTTTAGGATTTTATTGATTTTGATTTCAATTACAGAATATTTGCATCTGAATAATCTTAATGTTAATGGTTTATATTTATATAATCATATGACATTATGTAGAATGTCTATACTTTAATATATATAATGATTAATGTTAAATCAAACTTTTATATAATTTTAATCTTAAATGTCTAAACTTTATTATATAAATACAAAATAATTATATAATGATTGATTTATATGCTTCTGTAACTTAAGAAAATTAATCTTAATGTTAATGGGTTATATTTTTGTTGTATTCAAATAAATTATAAACATATAATAGTATATATAAACTTTTATATATTTATATAATCGTATAACATTATGTATAAATATCTATACTTTAATATATATAAACATATTACATTATAAATACACATTGATATGTTTATATAAACATATAATGTTATATATAAATATTTATTCATACGTATTAATGTTTATAAACATATATACAACATTTACATAAAACTATCCATTTATACAATTTTTTATATAACAATTATGTAACATTAAATGATTATACAATTTTGTAAATATTACTATTACATATTATTTTTTATATAAATATAGAATATTTATAATGTTTATATAAATGTGATATATATACTTTATATTATTTATAAAAGTGTTAAATATAAATATAATAATATTTAAGTAACATTTATAAAAATATTTTATTCACAAATATAATATAGATACACATGTTTAATTATATAATCATATGCCATTTTATATAAAAGTATTTATAACTATATTTATAATAAAGTAAACTATTTTTATAACTATATTTTTAACTTTACATAAATAATTCTTAACTATATAATAATGTATAACCATATGAATACTTCTATATAACTATATTTCTAAAAAAATATACTATATTTATACTAATATATAACTATATATAATTATATTTTACAAAATCTATAACTAAATAAATGTTATATATAATTATATCTTTAACTACATACATATTTATAACTATATGTGTATAACTATATATATATATATATATATATGTATGTATGTATTTATGTATAACTAATTAACACTCTATATAATTAAATATAACTATATTTGTAACTATATATACATATATGTATTCATATAATTAAATCAAAATATTTGTTTATAATGTTGTATATATTTATGTATAACTATGTATAACTACTTGTATGAATATATTTATATATAACTATATGTTTAATTATATATAACTATTTATAATTATATATATTATATGTAAAATAATATATAACTATAAATAATTGTATCTTACTATATGTATAACTTTAAAAGTTTTATGCATTATTATATTTAAATATAAAATTTACAGCTTATATTTAATACATATTTGTATATAGTAGTATATAAAAAAGTATTTTACTATATCTATACCTATACATTACTATATGTATAAATTTATAAAATTAAATGAACAAATATATAAACCTACATGTATAAATATACGTTTAACTATATGTGTAACTATATGTATAACCACATGTAACTGTATTTATAATTATATGTATAACAACATACAATATTATTCTAAACTATATGGGTATAACTATATATAAATATTTGTATATCTAAATAAATGTCTATATAATTATATATTTACTATAATTAGAGACAATCACGTTTATATATCTAAATATTTGTATATCTATATAATTGTTGATCATGAATAGATGTATAATGGTTGAATAGTGAATGGAATGTTCTCTAATGAATGTGGGATAAAGTTAATGAATTTGTTGAGTTTACTCTGAGACATCCTGAGTAAGTGAATGGTGGTACAGATATAAGGTGTCCTTGCACTTTAGTTCAATGTCTGAATAAAAAGTTTTTGAATGTTGAAACTGTAAAGATGCATTTGTATAGAAATGGTTTTGTGGTGGATTACTATGTTTGGATATATCATGGTGAGAAGCAAGTCCACCATAGGTGTTCAAGTTCAGTATGGGTGTCAGTAAGTGAAACTGGTCAGATGGTCTCGGATAATATTAATCACACTACAAACCATAAAATGGGTTTTGATACTATGGGTCTTGAATTCAACCCAAAAGAGGAACCCAATACCGAGGCAAAGAATTTCTATGGCATGATTCGAGCTGGAGACAAACTTGCATATGAGAGAAATTCTAAGCATACTCAACTTTTTACAGCTATGAAGAAGTTAGAAATAAAGTGCAGACACAGGTATTTGTAGGCATGGTTTGATGATATATCTAATTTCATTCAATAATTGTTGCCACAAGATAATCTGATGCCATTGGATTTTTATAGCACGAAGAAGTTAGTTAGAGGCTTGGGATTACTCATATAGGTCATTCATTGCTGTGTGAACAACTGTATGATATACTGGGGTGATGAAAATGACATTAACAGTTGTAAAATATGTGGGCGTGCTCAGTACAAGCAAAAGGTTAAGGGTTCTTGAAATAGATTGTATATACATAAGTTGAAGGTGCCGTATAAAAAGATGCACTATTTTCCAATAATATCTAGGTTGCAGAGATTATATGCATTAACCACAATAGCTAATGAAATGAGGTAGTATTTAGAGTATCATATGGAGGATGGTAATATGTGTCATACTTTTGATGCCCCTACTTGGAAATATTTTGATGGTTATTTTCCTGATTTTTCTTCTGAAGTTCGAGATGTGAGGCTGGGTTTATTTGATGATGGTTTTCAGCCGTTTGGTCAATCTGGACAGCAATATTCTATGTGGCATGTGGTGGTGACACAATATAATTTGACTCCAGATTTATGTATGAAGGAGGAATTTATGTTTTTGACTGTGTTAGCGTCGGAGCTTACAAATTCAAAGGGAAAAATATATATTTTCTTGCAGCCATTGATAGCGGAGTTGAAAAGTCTCTGGGGTGTTGGGGTTCAAACTTATGATATTTTCAAACGGCAAAATTTTCAGATGCACACTACTCTCATGTGAACCATAAATGACTTTCCATCCTATTCTATAAAAGCTAGGTGTAGTACAATTGGTATGTTGGCATGTCTGCATTGTATGAAAGATTCTTATGCTTTTAGATTAATCAAGAGTGAAAAATAGTCATGGTTTGACAACCATTGGAAAATTTTGCTCATTAATCATCCATATCGACATAATACCAAAGACTTCATTAAGAATATAAAGGTTACTAAACAATTCCCGGGAGTTAGATATAGGGATGAAATTCTATAGGAATTGAATAACAGAGGCTTGAGGAAGGTGATAGATGTTGATGCTGAGGTTGTGAATGCAGCTATATCTAAGATTTGTGGGTGGAATAAAAGAAGTATTTTCTGGGATTTTCCCTACTGGCATAAACATTGCTCAAGCACAATCTTGATGTTATGCATATCGAAAAGAATGCATTTGATAATATTTTTAATACAGTGTTTAACATTCCAGGGAAAACTAGGACACATACAAGTGAAAAGATGAGTTGAATAAATATTATCGTCATCCTCAATTTGCAAAAAAATCTTGTCACCAATAAATACCCTTATGTGCTAATTATTCTGAATAAATCATAGAAGAATATTGTGTTGGAATGGGTAAAAAAACTTAGATTTTCAGATGGGTATGCTTCTAATCCAGAAAGATGTGTGGATGCAAAAAAACATTAGATGTTTGGCATGAAGAGTCATGATTGTCATATATTAATGCAAATATTATTACCAATTGCTCTTCGAGAATTCCTGTCTAATAGAATATGGGAGCCGATAATTGAGATTTCTTTATTCTTCAAGCAACTGACTTCTTCTTCATTGACTAATGAGGAGTTGAGGAATCTGGATGAACAAATTCCTATTATCGTATGCAATCTTGAAAAAATCTTTCCTCCTAGTTTTTTTTGACTTAATGGAACATCTTCCTGTGCACTTGGCTTACAAAGCTAGGATTGCTGGTCCTATCCATTATCATTTGATGTATCCTCCAGAAAGGTAATATTAATTAACTCAAGCAATTCTTTTCCTATATATATATATATATATATATATTTATATATACACAAAAATGAGTTGTAATTTTCAATAACCTTTTTGAAGATACTTGAGGAAAATAAAGCATACAATAATGAATAAGGCTCTGGTTGAGGGTTCTATATTAATAGGTTATATTATGGATGAGGCTGTAAAATTCACATTATTATATTACAAAGAAGGAGATCCAACTCTTCCAATTAAGGAAAAGTAGAATGAGGTTTATCTTTATGACAATGTGGATAATGATATGTTTGAAATTTTCAAGCATCCTAGTAAAGCAATTGGTGCTGAAGAGAAAAGGTATTTAGCAGACTATGAATATACTGTAGCTCATCTAATGTCCTAATAAATTGTCCAGAGGTTCAACCATTCATTGAGTAAGTATTTTCTAATAGTCAAATGAGATCTATTTAGCATTATAATTTACTATTTCCTATCAAATGTATCAATTATTTCTAATTTCTTTTTTTTAGTGATTTTGTTGCATATAAAAGTAAAGAGTTTCCAAACATGAATGACGAAGCTATTAATGCCATGAAGGAGCAATAATTTTTATCATTTTATGAAAAATATGTATGTTTACTTATAATTAAAATCACAAAACAATTGTATTATTCTGATAAAAATTTATAATTGTAATCTAAACAATCCACTTAATTTTGATTACAGGTTCATAATCATGCAAATAAAATTTCCAATCATTATCTTCGAAGTATAGCACGAGATCCCCTAAGAGAGGTTAGAACGTACAATGGTTACTGTATGAATATTTTTAAATTTTACACTAAATCATATGGTAGTTACTGGGCAACAGACAATACGGGGATATGCATTATAGGATCCATATACAATGAAACCGAATAAGACTATTATGGGACTCTGGTCGAAGTGATCGAGTTAGAATTTGAAGCTTTTCCGGTTTAAAAACTATGTTATTCAAATATGAATGGTTTGATCCAACACCATATTTTGGTATTGTTGTCCATCCTCGATATAAACTTGTCGATGCACACGATAAAAAATGATTCAACAAGTATGAGCATTTTGTCCTAGCAGTACAAGCATAACATGTTTATTATTGTGAATATCAGGGTCTGACTAGTCCTAGAAAAAATTGGAAAGCTGTGTGCAAGATCAAAGCAAATGCTCAAATTAACATCTCCGCATTACCAAGTACTGATTTCATAGAACCAGCTTTTCAAAATGATGACAATAATGTTATAATCAAAGTTGTGGTGGGGGACAAAGACGTCCTTTTAGTCACATCTTCTGAGATGGATTCAAGTGGGGATATAGATGTTGATAACAATTTAATTAATTATGAGGAAGAAATGAGTGATGAAGACGACTTTGAAAATGATGTTACTATATCTAAAGGAGAAGATGAACCAGATTTGGATGATTCTGATGAGAATGAGTAGACAGTGAATTTTATGTTATTTTAATCGTTAATGATCTTTATTTAATTTAATTGCCTTATGTATTTTTAATAAATATAGCACGTGGATGAGGTAGAGGTAGCACATTGCAAGGTCGTACCAATTATGGTAAAGGCAGCACGACCTCAGGTATGCCCAAAACTGGTTGAGGGTCATGGGTGGATGAGATGCCTTAGTAGACAGAGAAGGTTGTGAATGTACCACAGAAGCAGCATCAGCTGACTGATCCACATAATGGTCCTAAGATTTTGACGAATGATCAAAAGACATGGGAAGGAGATGAGAGAGAGGATGGATATGTTGGAGAGTCTTCCTTAGAGCACCCTACAGATGAGAATTTTCTTATTACTCAGTTTGAACCAATAATTGATAATTTGTAAGATATAAAACTTAACAAATAATTTATCAATTTATTATTTCATTTCTTACTTGCTAATAAATTTTGGGTTGCAGGACAAAGTTAGAGCTGTCTGGTTCAATTTCTAGGGTTCTGAGGACATTTTTCTAGAAGTCCTTTAAACCTAATTGACATAATTGGAAGCACTCACACATAGAGACCAATTGATGAGTCGGAGAGAATTTAAGGTAAATATTATTACCTAAAAAGTTTTACATCTTTTATTTATTCTTTTTTTCATTGATTAAAAATTTTTTAATTATAATTACAAAAAGTTTACAGGTGGACATAACCAAAGGAGGCTGCCAAAAGTGTGTTTTACAAACATGCTGCCAGTCGGTATAAAGACATCGTGTACGAGATCAAAGATAAATGGTTGAAGAAGAAAGAAAAAGATTTGATTGTCCCGGATCATGTTTTCAAGGATTGGCAGAGCAGATGGGAAAATCCGAATTATAGGAAGATGTGTGATAAATAGAGCGGTAATCATCGCTCAGAGCGGGCTGGGGAGGATAGTGGCATGTCTACACACCCTTGTGGGTCTCACTCTATGCGTGAGCACGAATGAGCATTGATATTATTTCTAATTTATACTTTTTATGTTTATTACTTTTTGAAATGTATTCAATTATGCCTATATTCCATTTTTCATAATGAATTTTTTTCAATAGAATTAACATATGTATTGTGTGTAATTATAGACACGCAAAGAGGGTAAGAAGCCCAGTGCTCCTCGCTTATTCAGATACACGCACACTAAAACTCATGATGATCAGACTTTCGTTGATCAGAGATTTCGTGCAGCAAATGTAAGTTTCTTAAAAAAATTAACGTTTCTTTTTTTTGTTTGAATATGAATTGAAATACTTTTCGTGTATTTTTATTAGGTGAGATAAGAGGAAATGTTAGCTGCTACGACTCAAGCGTATTCCAAGTCTACTTCAGGTTTGTGTGATGGTGCAACAAGTAGTTTTCATTCATCAGCTCCACCATTTAATACTAATCAAATTTGGTACGTGGTTGTTGATGGCAAGGAGAAAATGTCCGTCTATGGCATCGGCTCGTCGACATCATCATTCTACTCGCATAGACGACCAGATTATGAAGCTAAATTTTCGGTATCAGTTTTGAATTTGTTCTTGACGATAGAGAAATTTTCAGGACGCGATGCGAAATGCGATACAATATCAGTTGGCCGATACCAAGCGATGCATGATCGACAATGAGGATGATAGAGATGAGTTGCAAATTCATTTTGACTGGCTTACAAAGAAGTTTCAGGAAGGAGGACTACAGTTCAACCCTAATGATCTACCTTGGATTGTTCGACGTAATGCTCCATCTACATCATCAACTCCATCACCTACAGCAGCATCTCCAGCATCTCCATCAGGACTAGCAACAATAGACAGCTCTATCCCAGTACCCAACATCTCACCATGTAGACCCGTACATTGCAACATAATGATTATGAAACTAGGTTGGATGATTGAGTGTATTACACACATCTTTTTTCAAAGCCTTAAACTTTTATTTTTGATTTTATTTTTTTATTTTCTCTTGATGTATTTAATATATATATGCAGTATATATAATTTTTTGCTGGAGTTAATTGGATTTTTTTGTGTTATCTATATATATTTCTGCAGGAACTGCATCAAAACCGAAAAAAAAAATTTGGTCGGTATTTACTGATAGAATTGTGACCAAAAACCAACCAAATTTTTTTAATATCAATGGTCAGTAAAAGGTCACCAAATGATCAGTAATACTTATGAAGATCAATTACCAACCAATGATTTTAAAAGATTTTGGTTGGTTTTTGGTCATATTTTTTTTGGTTATTATCGACCATTTTGTGACAATTTACCGACCTAATACTTTTGGTCAGAAAATAGTTGGAATATAGTCGAAAATTATTTGTCGGTAAATATCAGTAATTACCGACCATTTAGATACTATTTACCGACCTAATATTTTTGGTCGAAAAATAATCGGAATATAGTCGGATATTATTTGTCGGTAAATAGTCTGTAATCGGTTGGAAATTACCAACCATTTGGAGATCATTTACTGACCAACTACTTTTGGTCGGAAATTTGTTGAAATTTAGTCGGTAATTATTTGTCGGTAATTATTTTTCGGTAATTATTTTTCGGTAATTATTTTTCAGTGAATGGTCTATAAATGGTCATTAATTACTGACCACTTGGAGACCAATGTACCAACCTAAATATTTTTGTCGGAAAATTATTAGATTATAGTCGGTAATTATTTGTCGATAAAGGATCAGTAAATGGTCAGTAATTTATCGACCGATTAAATTTTTGTCGGTAAAAAAATTACCGATGAGCAAAATTACAACCAAATATTTTGGTCGGTAATTGGTCGCTATTTAGTTTACCGACCAAAAAACAACAGATTAGCGACCAAATAATTGGTCGGTAATTTGGTAAATTTTAGTAGTAAATGTCTATAGCTAGATTATCATTGTATCTTCAATTTAGTCTATGATTTCAGTAGTTCAAGAAAGCTTCCTATTAGAATCTCTCTTTTGCTCATCTTTCCAAATTCTCCTTTAGCATTGAGAGATCTTTCAGAGTCTTTCTTTAAAAATACTTCTTGGTGGATTCCATGACTATGTGAAAAGTTATGTTATTATTTCCAATGAACACCTTTGATAAAGTCATGACTTATTGTAAAATTGCAACATCATGAATTTTTCTCTGGTTCCCATTTATCATGGCTTTGGAAAATATAATGCATTCTTATCTAAGCATCTATTTTTCCCATGTCACAACATTATCTTCTACCATAAGTTTCTTCTTTGATTCAGGAAGTAAAGTCTCAACTTCTTTAGGAAGTCATGAATTTTTTTGTTATAACCACAATCTCTTAATCTTCCTTTATATATTCAATGATCATTTTCTTCATATCATCCTTCTCTTCCAATAAATTAATGATTAGTTGTGAACTTTTTTCACTTGTACTTCTTCTAAAATCTCAAAAATTCCCTTGGTAATTTCTCCATGTTCTTTAACTAAGAATCATATCATTTCTATCTCTTCATTCACATCTTTTGAATAGTTTGACTTTGATTGTATAGAAGTCATGATTTTAAAAAAAAATATCATGACTTCATAGTAGTCTTCTTCTTCTTGGTCACTTGCATTGCTTTCTTCACTCGAAAGTTGTGAAATCCAAAAAAAAATGAATAAATAAATAATATAATTTTTCTAGAAAATAGACAAAATGGTAAATTTACAATAAGAAAAAATAATCTAAAAATTTTATAACACTGATGATAAAATGGATTTTGCCATTGAAATCATCTTGGGGAATATAGCTACGATGACAAATTTCATCAAATTATAAGGAAGTCAATATTTAGTCATTTATTATTATTTTATTATTATTACAATTAGGAAATAAAGAAAAAAAAGATTGCACCATGACACCAGCGACGTGGCTATGCGCCCACGCAGCCCATATGTCAAAAAAAATAAGTTTTATTTATATTATGTTAATAAAATAGTAATAATAAATAAATAAAATAGTAATAATAAAAAAATAGAATAGATGGGAATCGGTAAAACAGGAAGACAAGAAAAAAATGTAGGTGAAGAATACAACTCTAAGAAAAAAAAATAAAAGATTCATGAATTTTCTTTCTATTTAAGAACCATAAATAATCATGGTTTATATTTCAATTCAAACTTTTTAGAAATTTAATTGTAAATGGTTAATTAGTGAAAATTTCTGTGTTTAGTTTAGTAAAATATAATATAGTGTGAATTGTGTTTGGATAATTATAATTGTGCTAGAATATGGTTTAATCATTAATGATATATTTATATTTCATATGAACGGGAACATCTCAAATTAATTGGTGGTTGCATGGTGTGTGTGTGTGTGTGTGTGTGTGTGTGTGTAAGGTATAATAGATATTATTTATGCGAACTTTAAATAGGACAAAGTCTAGACTGAGTTACATGGTATTTTTCGGAGAAAATCAAATATTGTTTTTTCAGAGAAAGTCCAATATTTATCGGAGAATGTCCATAGAAAAAAAATATATTTTTCAAAGAATGTCCAATATTATGTTTCAGAGAATGTCTATATTTTTTGGAGTATGTCAAATATATATATATATATATATATATATATATCTATCTATCTACATATATATGTAATATATCACACTTGGTTTCTCCATGTGTGAGAAAGTAGGTGGGACTCAGAATATGGGCGTATAAATATTTCATTCATAATTATATTCATGTAAACATTATACTTGAATGAGTGTTGATATATACGCATGATATTTTATGTGCACTTAGGTGGGGAGTAGCCCTATAGAAGTTTACCTCTACTGAGTTTTGCACACTCTGTTGTAGGACCCTTTTCAGGTATAGGTCCAAGACAGATGACAAGCCCACATGTGGGATTGCACGTGTTATATTGGAAGCTGGTTGTGGCTTGAATTATATTTTATATATTTTTATTCCATCGAGCAAATAAAATAAAAAAAACATGTGTACGTTACATTTGGAAAAAAAATTATTTTATTGCATATTTTGTTGTGATGGAATGAATGAGATCCCCTGGGGATTGGGGTGTTACAAAAATACTTCTAGTTCATCATTTTGTTCATCTTATTTGAATCAATAATTATCCATGAAATTCTTCCATTTGAATTCTACATTTGTTTCACAATGAAGTGTAAGAGGTTATCTTTTATCCAACAATCTTCATATTTATCATCATAAAAATTTATATACTTTTAGTGATTGAATTTAAATTGCTCTTTGCTCACAACAAGTGTAAATTCCTATTCATCATCAATTGAGCATATTGATCATCCTCCATATTTTACACAATAAAATCATCATAGAATATAGACTTGCCAACCTTGATCAACACATCTTCAATAATGTTACTCAATAACTTGAACAATTAGTTAGCCATTTGAAGCAAGAGAGATGTTAGAGTAATCTTACAAAGGTTTAACCTTTATATTATGGATAATAGTATAAAAGTAATCATTGATCCTAAGTTGCTTAGTACCCTTCAGAAAGTATGTCAATTAATAATGCACAAAATCATAAAACTCTTCGAATCTTTTAGCTTTCTCAGAAGTTTATGTTGAATGATTATCTTATACTTCTCGATCATGATCATTATTCCATATTAAAGGTGTCAAACGAGATGTGGCAGGCTGACCCAACCTGTTTTAGCCTGTCCGACCGTGCTTTTGTTCAGGCCCAGACCATGCATTTAGCCGGCCCGACAGCTGGGTTCGGCCCGGTCGGGCCGAACCCCTAATTAAAAAATTAAGGGTTCAGCTGCGTATCGTCATGCCACCGTGTGCCGAACCACTAATTTAAAAAAAAATTAGGGTTTCGGCACATGCAGTCGTGCCGCCGCATAGTTGAACACCTAATTTAACAAAAATTAAGGTTTTAGCGCGCGACGTCGTGCCACCGCACCGCCAAACCCCTAATTTTATAAAAATTAGGGTTTCGGCTCATGCCGAGGTACCGTGCTAATGGGCCACAGTGTAGTGCCGGGCCAGACACAGCACGAGGCCAGGTTGGCCTCAACACGACATGGTTGGTGTCCTGGACAGGCACGGCACGGGCATGAGCACGGGAAATTCTCATGCCGTGCTAGCCCAGGCACAATCGAATCGTGTCGTGCCTCATGCCGGATCGGGCTGGCCTGGCCCGGTTGACACCTCTATTCCATATATCTCTAATTTTTTCTTACTACTTTTGATATCTTTCATGAACTCTAAGTAATGATATATCTATGATAAGACTTTGATAAATAAAATATTAACTTCATACTTTTAGAAGATATTGAAAACCCTTTCAAATTACTCATACAACTTTTACTTTTGAAAATATTATGGAAAAGGAATGTTAGGTGAGAGATTTTGTTTACTATGTACATAGTCATTATTGAGCACACATGTCTACTCATTACATCGAGTAATATCTATCTCTTCCATCATTTCCACTTTTTCATATGTCATAATTGGAGGTATAAGTTGGGTGGTGGGTTTTGTGGCTGCCATGACTTTGAAAAAATATCATAACATTAGATAGTATGGGAGTGGGCATTACAACTTAGAAAAAAGTAATGACTTTATTAGTCATTGCATCCTCCTTTGTTTTAGCATCCATTTTGGTTTTCTCTTCTACTTATTGTCCCCCTAACTTTTTGACGCTTCTAAGTGTGATTGAGATGTACTTTAAATTTGTCTCTATATCACTCATTAATCCATTTATTCTATTTTCCTTTATCAATTTTGCTGGTTTCATAAGTTGGTTATGTATAATCTTCATTATCATTTTCATGTGATTTAGCCTCATTGTAATCAATTTCTACCAGTTCACCTGCATATCATTCCATCTAATTTTTCTATAGATCGTCAGTCCTTTTCTTTGTCTCTATGGGTATGAAAAAAATATTATCTTTCAATGATAACTTTTTTACTCAATTTGGGTGATTATATTTGGAGCTCAATGCTCCTTATATTTGATATCCCATTGAGTTATTCTCAAAATTTTTCTAGAATTACCTCTTGTTGGGCAACAAATATCAATTTCTCCCAAATTAGGTTGCTTGTCATTTTGGGCAAAAAAATTGTTTAAAAGTATCCATTTTAGCCTCCATTACTTTCAATCTATCCCATTTCAAATTTTCAACTTGCTTCCTTCCAAATACTTAGTCATTTGGAGTTTGATAGTTATTCTATGTTAGTTCTTTAGAAAGAAAATGTGCTTCCTAGGGTGATTTAAATCCATTATAGAATATTTGAGCTTGGAATCATAATTTAAATCTATGTTATGAGCACCTCCTCAAAAGTTCTTTGAATCAATTCCAAGTATCATATAGTTGTCTGCTCCACTTGTCAAGATTGACTTATCTTTCCCCTTTGCTGAGAGGTAATTTGAAGTGAGAAGAACTTGGTGAGGAAAGATTACCTAAGTTTATATCAACTTTTAATTGATCCTCTAGATAAGCACAGAACCAAGTCTGAGCCTTATCGCTAAAAGAAAATATGAAAAATTTTAACCTTATATGTAACTAGGCTTACCCTATCCATCTTTGTCATGTCATAAAATTACAAGAAAGTTATGACATGGCTATTTGGATCTTCTAATATTCATTTACCATACTGATATTATTGCACAATGACTGTCAAATTAGGCTTCAACTCGGACAACTTCACTAATATTGGTTGCATCCAAATCTAAGAGTAATTTTCCATAAGGCCAATATTAGTCACTCACGGTATTATGAAGATTATGTTGTTGGATAGCTTCTCATTCACTACTTTGGTGGAGTCCATTGCTAGCATTTCTTTTTATATTCTCTCTCTTAGATCTAATTCTAAGACTTTGCTTCTCTTAATTTCTGAGTCTAGAGATATTAATTTGATCCTAAAACTTCAGGTCATATAGTATATAGTGGCTATAAAACACAAATACAATATAAATACTAAGCAATAATTATTATCCAAAAGATAACAAGAATAGATATTTTTTACAAGAATGGCTACATCAACTCAAGTTGAATACTTTAACTAAATAATTCTCAGCAACGATACTAGAAAATTATTATGATTTTGTTATGGTGCCAAAACTTATCATTTATGATATAGTCCCAAAGTTCATTAACTGATTGTCTTTTCTCCAAAGAAGTTCCACAAGTATACGAGTTATATATACAAGTAGTAAAGTTGAATATAAGTTTATAAATCAATTTCACATTATTATAGCATTGGTTCACTCTCTTATGTGTGATGATATTTTTTAGTATTTAGGCAATATTATATTTGATCATCGAACAAAGAATAGATTAGAGTAGAAATATCTCAGTGCCCTATTGGCATACAAGTTAAATATCATAATTGGTCTATTACTACCAAGGATAATCCCCTCAGTTTTTCTCTTTATTTTTATCAATCAAAATCACATAGTTTCATTCATGAATCATTCATATATCTACTCCTTTTAGACAATATGTCAACTACTTTTGATAATTTCTTTATTTATTTATTTTTATTCTCTAAACCTAAATATCTCAATGATACAAAATGATGTGGTAATACATATATTTGCATTTTTAGCTTTCTAAGTAACATACACACATTAATTAATATATGCCTTCCCATGAATCTTACATATAAAAATCATGAAAGAAGAAATGACTCATAGGGTATCATCGCCATATGGGATGCTTCCATTTGCTTGTGTCCCATGACATACATATCACCATTCACCACACTAGATATGTGAATCCCACATAATGGTGAAACTTCTTAGTTAGACGAGGAAGTTCTTCTAAAATATGCATAATATATTGGTTGTAA
The DNA here is from genome assembly GCA_029783825.1 of Sapria himalayana. Taxonomy (NCBI): domain Eukaryota; kingdom Viridiplantae; phylum Streptophyta; class Magnoliopsida; order Malpighiales; family Rafflesiaceae; genus Sapria; species Sapria himalayana. Next base: position 765,516 of record JAREIK010003123.1, read on the forward strand.
ATATGTTTATGCTTTTAGTTTCATTAGTATCATACTCAATATTGGGTTTTCATAGAAAAGTTTATCTCACATGTTAATATTAGTAGTATATAATACAATATGAGCGTGTTTCATGACTTACCAATCATTGTCTGCAATAATAAACTTACCAATATACAAAACCATATGTAATGTCGGAAACTCTAAACTGCATAATTAGCATGCCTATCAATCAATATTCAAACCACAATATTATCATAAAATATAAATATTATACATTCACACCATCATAATAAAAGTACATCAAAATAATTCTAAATCTCAATTTTAACCTAACTTTGTAGAAGCATTCACATTAGATGCTTGGAGTGGTATCTTGTAGAATAGAGGGTTCCCAATGATATCCATAGTGAGGATTAAAGTTTAAAACCTAATCATAACTAATTCTTGTTTGTGTACACCTTAGATTTATTCCTAATTAGAGTTTGAAATTCATGTTTCCTTGGGTTTTGTGTGCTCTTTGCTTTAAATATGATCCCCCCCACCCCCATCTCTCTCTCCTTTCAAAAAAACTCTAAGTATTGCTTGTATATTTTGGGGTTCCATGTGATTCTTTAACCTAGAATTTCACTCTAGGTTGAGGTCATAAATTTTTTGTCCCATTGAATCTTCTTTGGATTATGAAAGTCATAGCGACATGAATACTATGACTCAAGTAACTCACCTCAGGAACACAAAGTCAAGGGATTATGAATTTTATGACTGAGACAATTTCTCTTTAGAATATGAAGTCGTACCACTAGGAATGACCATGACTGATATAAATGTTCTCTATGACACAATGTTGTGATGAAATCAATGCCATGACTTAGTCATGTACTCTTTAGATCATAAAGACATTGTGAAAATATGACCATATCTAAAAATTTCTTGGTGTTATATCATTTTCAATTATGCATTGATTAAATTTAATATTAAAAAAATGACCTAACTTCATATACCATTAGAGTATTTTCTTGCCACAATATAAAAATAAAATTGTCTATCATTGTGTTTTAGAGATAGTGTGGCAATGACTCCAAGAAAATATCATGGCCATGAAGATAATATTGCACAATAAAAAATTGTAATAACTTAGTGATAGATTCATAACATAAAAAAATTGTCACAACTTATTGTATAGAGTTATGACCAAGAAAAGATGTCATAACTACTCACTAAACTTGTGAAAAGTATAACTAAGCCATGATATGTGCAATATCATGACTCTCCATTTTTTTCGCTCTCCTTAAAGTTATCACTCTACCAAATTTACAAATTTTACCCAAAATATATTTGATTTCACTAATATTCATCAAATTCTTTCAAAATAGATTATTATTTAGATTTATCTATTTAATGCTAAAATAAGTATAAACACCTCAAGAATTTCATTTTAAGCAACCTAAAAAATAGCTATGTAAAGTACCGAACAACCATTGGTTAAATTTGTTTGTGCGGTCCATTAAGTCCAAACATTTATAATATCAATTAGTTGATGGAGTGAAGGTTTTTTGCTTAAGAATGTAAAATGAGAAAGTACATCAGCATGCTAAAGGCAATCACAATTAAGAACACTTTTTGAAGAATTCATTCAATTTAATGATAGATTGTAATAGATAGGGGAACAAACCCTTATATTATTCAAGGTACGCTAAGCGTTACTAAGTTGCCAATTAAGTAATCTCATGAAAATACTAAACATCATAATCAAAATAAACATGTCAATGAAAAACCACTTCTTAATGATAAACAAGACACATGATGATCAAAAAAACACAAACAAAAAAAAACACTATCATTGGAACACTCCAATGAAAAGACATTCTTCTAAAGCAACATTACTAAAATCAAAGGTCTTCTGAGATCCATACAACATTAATACATGATGGAGAAAAATATTGCTAAATTGTACCATGATAAAAGCTCTAGCTATTGGGAAAAAATAGTTCCAACACCTTCTTAAATTCTCACAACCTCACATGTCAACATCAAAAAAATAGTGCAACCTACTCAATGAACACCTTAGAAATTGTAATCCAAAGAAATGAAAATTATCCTCCAAAAAAATTTAGATTTTCTTGAACAATTTCTCCACTTAAAGCACAATCACTATCATGATGAATTCAAAAATCATGATGAGTTTGATGACTAACAAAATATCATACCATCAACATAAAGTAATAAAATGATGCAATCACTTTTAAGAAATTTATGTGCAATGACAAAATTATCAAAAATAGTCCTTTGTGGCAATATTTCCACATATCATATTCAAACATCTCATACCAGTGTCTTGGTACTCATTTCAACTCAAACAAACTCTTCTTGAATTTAAACACTCTATCCTCCTTTCCTTTTACTATGAAGAATCCTGATGTTCCATGTATATATTTTTTTCCATATTATCAAGAAAAAATGCAATTTTCACATCCATCTGCTTTATCTCCAAGTCAAGACTAGCAATCAAACTCAATACGATTCTTATTGAAAGTGTTTTTACAAATTGCATATATATTTCTTGAAAGTTAATTCATTTCTTTTGATTAAATCCCTTTTACATTTAATCTATCTTTGTATTGTGCTTGTGGAGCATAACTTACTTGCTTCAACTATAAATACTTCAAATTTTTAAGTTTTTTTGCTTTATAGTAATTTTATAAGCTCAAATATGAAAGTATCATGCAATATTAATCTCATATTTTATTGTGTTGAAATTTATTATCATTATCCTTTTCAGAACACTCAAGTTCTTCCTTATCAGTCATTATAATGTAGTAATCAGGATACCTCATGGATGGTTTGTCATTCTATAGTATGCCTCCAAAATGTAGCTGCTAGAACTTGAAGTTGATTACTAATAACATCTTGATGGGAGTAATCATACTCATTTTCACTATGCAAGTCATATATCATATCAGTATGCATGTCATTTTGAATATCATATGTTGGACATACCAAAGGAATATGAGAGACTGAATTAATGTTGATCAATTTATTATTATTTAAGGGATTATGATTTATCTTCTTTATATTTTCAATGGTATGATCATCGAGGAATACAACAACCCTAGTCTTAACAATTTTTTTTTTCAACTAGACCATATAATTTATATCCAAACTCATTTTGATCTTAACCTAGAAAATATAATAACATTTCATGTTGTCTAACATGGACCTATCATGTATCATCTTTTGGAATGTGTGCATATATTTTGCAACTAAATAGCTACATGTGATCATATGAATCCTTTTTTATCAAACCTATTTTAATATGAACAAACCCCTCCAAAGGAAACTATGTTATAAATAAATCACATATGTTGTTTAGAATGCATAGCCCCAAAAGGATTTTATAGTTTTACTTCTGATAGTAAACACATATCTCTTTCAACCAATGTTCTATTTATTATTTTAGCTAAGTCATTTAATTGAGAGGATTTAGAAAGAATCTTTTGTTGCCAAATTTTGTTGTACTTTCTAGTACTCATCAAATTGTCCTTCATCAACCAATGATATCAATATGAATGCACTTCAATTGCCTTCATATTTGTCATTCAATTAAAGCTTGAAAATGATTGAATTCATCAAATATTTTCTCTTTTATTTTTCAAATCATACTCTTAATTTCTTCTTGATAAATTATTAACGAAAGCTACAATGTATAATACATTATCATGTGTTAAAATGTTCATATGCCCACAAGATTGGAATGTATGAGATTTTAAAATTTTGATTTTTTTTCATTGAAGGTTGACTCTTGAATATTATTATATATTACTTTACAATCAAATAATAATCACAATTAGTTAATTATGTACATTTTACTCCTAAAGGTATGTTTTGTCACCGTGCAATAAATTCCTTTTTTAGTTATATGACTGAGTTGCTTTCACCACAATTCAAAATCAATTTTGATTTTCTATTAAATTGATAATACCCTTTAGAAAGTGAAACTAGCTTGAAGTACAAACTAAAATACTTCTTATCCCAAGGCATAATTAAGGACCCTTAAGTCAATTTTCAAATGTCTTAACTATAAGAGTTGCAAGAAACTTCAACATTAAGTTTTCATGACATCAAATTTCAAAGGTCTTCACTAAGTCAAGTACACACTTCATCATTTTCAAAGGTACGTGCCAAACATTTTTGAGTGTCAATGTCATGCCAATCTTATTTTCTATGTAGGCATTTCTCATGCCAACAACTTATGACAAACTATCATTACCCATCTTTAACACCCCAAAATTTCCAGAATATAAAATGTGATGAATATCTTACATGTTAAATAGAATAATGCATTATTATTAATCACCCAAGTCATTTTATGAGAAGCAACATTGAACTTATCAATTAAAGTGGAAATGACATGATAAATATTCTCATTATTCTTCTTCTCTAGCTTTTCAAAATTACTTTTGTTCTTTCTCTTGCATTGGCAGCAATATCTCTTGATATAACTCATTTTTCCACAATAATGACACTCAACATTATTACATATGCTCATTGGTTTTATTTCACTTTTATCACTTGATATGACTCATTTTGCTTAATTCTCCACAATAATAGGACAGTTGTCATAATATATATTTAGATAGTATAATAATCAATGAAGATCTTGAAGAGATGTCAACTTATATTTCATTCATTTAAGCTTGATGTTTTGGACTTGTATATGCTAGCTTGATGGGGATATTATAGTTTACAATCATATATTCTTTATTTTTTACTCTATTATTATTATTATTATTATTATTAATATTGTGTCATTATTGATGGGAGAACCCAATATGTGGGCTGCCCAAATCCGTTGACTCAATATATTGGAATATTCTTTATATTATATTTTTTTCGAGCATTAATAAGTTTATGTGATCATTTGATTTAAAATTTTACAAATGTGTGTATGTGTGTCACACTTTTTCTATCATACTTATCCTTTCACACCTAAAAATCATCCACCTTGTCCTATTTTATATCTCAATTATTTATTATTCAAGCAATATTTCCAGTTATACATAAATATTTGTTAGATTTCTAATTTAAAATTAGGAGTAATATATAGCTTAAATTTTAGAGAATTGATATTGTAGTAAATGAAGTAATTTACTACCATGATAAAAAAATGTACTCACATAACCAGCCATGTATGTTATTTGTGTTGGAACAAATTTATACCAAAAGCATTTTTTTTGTTTTTCCTTTTAAATATTGGCTTAATTTATTTTGGTTTTTTTTAATGACAATTAGCTGAGATTATGTTTATAATAGATATATTCTTAATTCTACATACTATATGATTTGATGCTTAGAGTTTGGCTTTCAAACAGAAATTGTGAGCAGTTATTGCAAATACTATTACTTTTAATTTTGATATAATTAATAAACAGATACACGTGTTAATATTTATTTTGACTCATAAAGGGTGAGATTTATAATTTGATCAATATATTTGGTGATTTTGATAACTTTATCAATTCTATGATGAATATTAATTATTGATGGAATATCCTATGAAATGAATTGATGATGCCACCTTGAGGATCCTTATAAGTTATAATATTGTCAAACCTCACAGTAGATTTTGATCCAACATATTTAATAAGTAAAGTGGAAGATCTCAATATAATATATAAAATATTAATTAAATTAAATTATCAATAATTTAATTCAATTATTGAGTATCTGTAATCTTAATATGGAGAGTTAAATAAGTATGGAATAAAAAAAGGTGAGAGTTAAATAAGTACGGAATAAAAAAAGGTGAGAGTTAAATAAGTACGGAATAAAAAAAGGTGAAAGTTATTTAGAATAAGTGAGAGAGTATAATTATAATTTTTTAATGGTATAAATTATAAATAATATAATGGTACATATAATTAATATTATGAGCCGAAAATCTTATTTATACATGATTTCTTTGGTAGCCTAATACAGTGTCATAAGAAATATTTAAAATTATAATTAAAAATTTAGTTTATTTATTTAAAGTATGTGAGTATGTAAAATTAGGATAATTAATTTGGTTTAAATTATATTAATTAATTTTGTTAATTGATGTGAATTAAAATTGAATTAATTATTCTATTTTATTTACACACACACACACTCTCTTTCTCTCTCTCTCTCTCTCTCTCTCTCTTATAATATAAATTAATTAAATCTTTCATATAATTTGAATAAAATACAAAAGGGGACATGCCATATCACATTTACAATGTGATTTGATGTGTATGATTTTTTTTATTTTTTTATTATGCATTTCATTTTTATTAGTAAAAATAGATGCACGATCAACACACAGTGCATCTTCTTTTGTGCGATGATGGAGCATGAAACATAGAAATGGGTCTAAAAAACTTTAAAATCACGAAGAATCAAAGTATGTGTTAAACAATCTTTCTTTGATCTTCATCCTAGAAGCTAAAAACTTAAAACAAATCATTTGCATGCAATATCTTTGAATCAATTCCAAAATCCAACAATTTGAACCTCGCGATTTGAATAATGCATGTAATAAAACATATCTTGCATGTATTTATTTAAATAGTGCAAGTATTCAGTACAATCACTAAGGTATTGAACTTTATTAGGCAAAATCATGGCAAAGGTAGATTTCCTACTAATTCCACACGTATGAATGTCCACCCATTTTTTCTAGCTTGAGAAAAGCCTAGTAGCACTAAAATAATATATTTATTATTCTCATTTTTAACATGTCAAATATAAATAAAACAAGAAAATATAAATGACATATAATAATAAAAAATGAAGGTAATATGTTTGCTTTCAAAATTGGATGTTGTGATCAAAAGCATCAATGGAATACAAGTCTTCAATGTCACTTTAATAGCATTGAAGATTTTAATTTGAATTAAATGTTGCAAACACATTTTCATATGCTCCAACTAGCTAAGGAAGGACAACATATTTTCTATATAGTGATATGGGAAATAAAAAGCTTCACTCATCTGATTTTTTTTCAACCAATGCTAATTGCTAGCTGAGATGAAATAGAAGAAGCAAGAAAAATTAGCTAGTGTCATAGTTGGTGGACTTACATGAATAATATATTTTGGTGAAATTCTAACCTAGGAAAAAATTTTGAATTCTTTATTAGAGGAATTGAATTTGAAAGAAAAATCATAAGTCAAATACTTATTAAGTTTGGCATAATGAGAACTAGAATCAATATTAGATCTCAAACCCAGACTAGAAGCATGGTCGGTCATCAACTCCAAAATCTCATTTTTCTTTTCTTTCTAATTTTACTTTGTTTTTTAATATTTTCAATGTGTTCAAATTTGTTTTTATATATCAAGAATAAATAAATAAAATTTTGTATCCCTAACATATTAATTTCTATAATTTATAATAATCTAGTTCTTCAATTTAATAAAATCAAATACAAAATAGTAGTGAACATCAAATCTATTTTTTCATGCCTAGTGGGGTAGTTGATCCTAGATAAATAAACTTTTGACTCATTAAATAATTATTAGAAATTTAATTAAATTGAATTTATTTCAATTACTTTTCAAAATGATTTATTGTTGCATTCTTGTATTATAAAAAAACTAATGCTATTTTGTATGGAAAGACTTTAATATAAGATATGTAGAATCTCACCTTACTTCCATGTCCAATGTGATCTTAATTTTATTTTTTTAATTTTGTAATATCTTTAATGACATTGGCTCTAATGACCTATCCATGTTATTATATATCTAATCTTTTTAGAGATTCATTTATAATATTTATTTATGACTTCATCAATTTATTAAATGACAAGCACCCCTTTGATGCAATATTGTATTTCCTATATATACCTCAAAGATATTATACAAATATATGTTTATTGTCTCAATGTTGGGTGTCTTTTTATGTAAAGTAATTGATATAGTTTGATCAATTATATTGTACTCATGTAGGATTTGGTCGAATACTATTTAAGTGTTGTCATTAATACTTAACGCCTAAAACTCTTTGATTTTTATTTTTTTATTTTTTTATTTTTTTTCAATCTAGATATCAAGAAAGTATACTAATATAACTTTCTAGTCTCTCACTTCTTTAAATATGATAAGTAACTTCAAATGAAAGTATTGCACAAGACATTACACCGATTAGTGTGATTCATATTTTGTTATAATGTTTCATTAAGTCAATCCTAATTGTATTTTAGATACTTATTTATATTTTGATAAAAATGATCTTATATGATTCTCAAAATAAGAAGACTCCTAAAGGCCAAATGATAAGTTTGTTGTCAAAATTAATTGGCATAATATTTTTTTCTAACCACAAAGAGATCATGATAAAATGTACATACTAAATTATCTTTATTTATTTTTGGTTATATTTATTTCATGTATGAAATACTATGTAGCATACATTTAACACTGTGTTAGAAAATGATGAGTGCCACTAAAGCTTTCACCACATAAGACATTAATATAATATTTATATCTCATGATTTTTTTGCCCAAACCTTTTTCACCAATTTTGAATTTTGGATCAAATGTGTATCAAACATGTAATATATATTTTTTGTATTTTTCTTCTCAGTTATTATAGTTGAATTGTTTGAAGCAATATAGGTCATTTCTAAATATCCTTTAACTTTATTATTACTTCCTAATGTTTGGTATCAATGAATTTGACAGCATCGCTCTCCCACTTGTTACTCTTAAGAAATTTTGGAAAAAAAATAAATTTATGATAATAATACTTACTAGCTAAAGAAATTCTACTTTTTCTTTATTTTTTGCTTAATTTTTATTGTGTTTTAGTTATTCAATTCCATTATATTGATATAAGGCTTGGTAAATACACTTGCCCGATTGGGTACTACAACATGATAATAAAAAACAAGATCAACTAGCATAATGACCATGTTCTTCTTGGCTAGGCAATTTTACAAGTTGAGTTTTACAAATTTACCATTGGGTTTTTGGAAGTCTTCTTATTATGAAGATATGCAATGAAATGAGATTATTTTATTTTCATAATACAATATTATTGAGGAATAATATCAAAAAAAAACTTAATTAAATTATATAAAAAAATATAGATTGCTCTAAATAGTAAAATGAATTATCCAAACATTTAATTATCCTTTCTTTAGATATTTGAAGTAATAGAAGATATGAAACTTATATTAGTTCTTTGCATATTATCGAGGATCAAAATATATAAAGTGAAAAAAAAATAGTTAGTTGTGCATCATTAAATATTAATCACAATGCATAAGTTATATTCGATCATATGGTCAATGTCTTGCATGGGTACAACATCGACAACCAAAAAGTTTCAGTCGACATAGATAATATGACATCCAATATGATGGATATGCACATGTAACTTCATAAAATTTTAATGTCATCTATAGAATTAATGTGTCATTCAGAATACATGATACTAAAAAAAGTATCATCACATAAAACAACAATATGATAATTCAGCTTGTTGGAGAAAATGTTTTAGAGAGTGATTGGAGAAAGCTAAAAAACATTTTAATTTCTTAGATATTTTTCATATGTCCATGGTTTATTTTATCTTGTATCTTTTAATCAATTAGTTTCTTTCTTCTACATTGCTTATATGAGACTGTTCTGAATTTTTACTTCATGCTAGTAGTTAAAAATAATAAGGAACTAATAGTGACGGTTCAATGTATGAAAATAAAGCTTATGAAAAAAATATTAGGCTAATATTTCACAACCTTTTTGTTGTTAGATCTTTATTAGATTTGAAAAGTAAATTAGAAAACTTAGTTAGAATAAAAAGATATCAATAATAATCAACAACAAATTGAAATTAAAAAAAATATTGGGAGTTGATGTTAGTCATGCTTCCTATTTACATTTTGTTTGATTTTTTCTTTTGATAACAAATCATCAGATGAAAATTTTACAACTTGGCCTAGGAAACATTTCATTCACATAAATTTTCTATCCTAGCACAATTAGCAGAGATGTGGTAATTGTGCCTAGCTACTTGTTCTATTTCCTTATATTCACAATCTAGTATTTACCAAAGAATAATACTAAACAAGCACAAACCTTCATTAATGAGTTAGATTTGGATGACATTTTCTACTTTCATAAGTAAGAGTATTTGAAAAGTAGGTTGTAACACATGGTACATGATGAAGAACTTTGATGCTATTAGATAACACTTAAGTTGACGATACATAAGATGCATATAATAATTTCTTTTTAACTAAATTCAATAAAAAATACATGTTTGCTCATGAAATTTATGAAATTTATGAAATCTATGAATGTATATCTTAATTTAAATATCATGGTTGTATGACTTTTTTCTATTTTATGAAGTGTATTTTTTTAATGAAAACAAACAAAGTGGATAAGCTTTTGGGTTTTGCTGAAAATGCCCATGTTGGTTTGCCACATTGAGATTCACTCAATTTCATAATAACTCTGGATAGACCTTATTATACTATTTGGCCTGGTTAGTGCCTACCTAGCTTGGTTCTTATCCAGGTTAGAAATATTTGCATGTGTTGAGCTTTCAGGTTGTACAACTCAAATTGTTATGCCTATCTCATATTGTGGACCACAACCTTAAATTTCCCCTTGCCAACTAAACTTGCTCACAAAATGAAATTTATATATTTAATTTCATATGCAATATGATGTGGAATGCTATCGATTTGATAAAAATTATGAACGTATTCAATAAAATCATTAATGTATTCTATCAAATTGAGTACACACCATCAAGTGCATAAATTAAAATACTTAATCATATTATTGGACCAAAATATTCATGCATGTGATCAATTCTTGGCTTTGCATATGTTTAATCAAATTGATGCTAGTGTTTGATATAATCATCAACATAACAATTATACCAATTGGTGACTGAGGATTCTATAGTACCATGTAGTCTTGGTGATTCATGCTACTTGGTCCAACATACCTAGCTTTAAAAGGTATACTAGTGGTTGTAACATGATGAAGTGCCTAAAAATGGTCTCTCATCCAAATAGTAACTAGGCTAATTTTACTTTCCTAGGAAAAATGAAAGAAAGTTGAGAATTGAGTCAACCTCGCTTAGTTATTTTTTAATCAATTTTTCCTTGCTACAACTACAATGGGGAGCTCTAAAGTTGTGTTGTACTAATCAAGCACAATAGTGTAAACCATAAGGGTACAATAACAATGTAGCTCAATGTAAAATAGGCAAGAACCGAGTCATTATGAACCAATCAAATTGAGTCATTTCATCTCACCACGATAGGATGGGCATCATAGTATTCAGTCAAATACACTTTTATTGATCTAGTCAGATAATTTTTGCTATCCTTGGACTAGTCAGATAGTTTTTGCGAATATTGTATGACTTAGAAATGTGGATCACAAAACAACACTAGATATTTTGATGATAAATGGCTTTAGTGAATGAGTTAGAATTTGACACCCACGATTATGTCAAAAATTTTAGTTTGCTTATACATAGGACAACACACATCCTCGCTCATATTTTATTAAATCACGAAGTCAATTTCCTCGAAAAGCAAAAAAAAATATAATTTTTTGATCAATAACTTTGCATCCATAATGATGTATATAATCTTCAGCAAATAAAATGACATGATAAGAGAATGTTATGAAATCTCATCTACCAATTCCACAACACATCTTGATATAATAGTAATTAGATTGAATTTTTGTTTATAGAGGCAGACCCCATGTAAATTGAGCTTAATCATATATCAAATTGAGAAAATATTTATATTCTGGTTTAGATTAGACATGACAAGAACCTTATAACATCAATATTTATCAAATCAAATAAACTCTAACCCATGTGATTATTGAAGATTATAGAATGTCTCCTTTGTTTACTCAAAAGACAAATATATCAAAGGTCAACTTTTTCATATTTAATTGTATCAAAATGGATATAAAATCTCAAAAAAAAATATCAAGCTTTTTAAATGATAAATGGCCTAGTCAATATTTCAATCTTGCATAGAAATAAAGTTGACAAAAGAAAAATAATAAGATTTCAAGGCAGTACCAATGAGTACACACTAGTCTATAATCTTATCATCCTTACTAATCATACTCTAGTTGTTGATTTCTTGAATAATGAAGTTGTCAGGAAAGAAAGTATTGCAAGTTGCAATTGTTTAGTAAGAGAAATAATATCATCAAATTAAATTTAAATTTGGAAATATAAAGAATATCTTTGAGAACAAGGTAATCACATAGCTTCACATCACCGCATAAAGCAATAACAATCTAAGAATGATTAGGTAAAGTGATGAAAGAGTCTTGAATTGCTCTCATCGTAGCTAAAAAAGTTTTGCATTTGAGCAATTATGCCAGCTAGCCTTTAAATCAACTATCCATAAACAAGTAGATCAAAAAATTGGATTAATAGAAGGTAAAGAACACATACATGTAGAATAGGAAGCAATAGCTAAATCTACTTGATGATCAACATAAGTTGGCACAACTATCCATAAACACACACACACACACATACCTTTAAAGACATATATAAACTTATATATATATATATATATGTTTATAACCATATATAAAAGCTAATATATATATATTTATAAATTACATATTTAAACTAATATACCTTTATAGACATATATCAACTAATATATATGTTTATAACCATATATAAACTAATATATATTTATAGACATATATAAACTAAATATACATTTATAAACATATATTAACTAATATATACATTTATAAACATATATATGCTCATACATACATTTATAAATGTATATAAACTAATATATACATTTATAAACTAATATATATTTTTATAAACACACACACACACACACACAAACTTATATATACATTTATATGTGTCATGAGAGTAAAATTGAGTTACTTATTTTAAGTGCACCAAAACACAAAGACTTTATGTTTTTGTGCACTTTTTTTAATTATTTAAATTTAGGTATTTTTTTTTTTTGTAAATATTTTATCATTGGGGTATTAGAACATAATTTCCCCTAAATTTTATCTCAAGAATGATTCCAAATATCACACCACCTAGATTCATTCCCCCTATTCATTTGTGCATATTCGAATTCAGCATTTTTTATTCACCCCATCAAGGTGCACATGAGTTATCCATTGAGATTTTCTCCGCTGAAAGATTGTCGATGGTCAAAATCATTTTCATCTTTACTTCGTATATATGATTTTCAAATTTAATCTAGCTTATTAAGTTCAATTCTAAAGTAAATTTTCTTATTTTTAATTATATTTATATTGGTAATTTTTTTTATTCTACTTATTTTTTTGAGACATATATACCTCATGTATTGCTTATTGTGTGAGTGAGTGAGTGAGTGTGTGTGTGTGTGTGTTTTTTTTTGTTTATACATATTTGTAAGTGCATATTATAAATATAAATAAATATGTATATTTAAATCTAATAGAGTTATAAAAAAAATAATCGTTCTAAAAATTTAAAAATATATATAAATCTATATTTAAATTTATATTTCTTATACATATAAATATATATTTATAAATATGTATATAATCCTATATAAAGTTTTTTCTGTCTATGTGTGTGTATGTTTCTTTTAAAACTTAATACATATTTGTTATTATACGAATAAATAATATATATATATATATTCATAAAAAATATTCCATGATGATTTAAAAATACATCAAGGATAATATTAGTCGTGAGAATAATTTATCTTATTAGTTGTTTTGCAAGACATTTTGTATTTTAAAGGAATGTTAAAATAAAATAAATAATGCATTTATTTTTTTTTGTAGACAAAGTTTTCACCTAGATGGTTATCTTCAATTGTGACTCTTTCCCCATCAAATTGATTACTCAAGGATAATAAAGCAATGAACATTTATTTGGGAACTTAATGTTCATAATTGGAAAAGCATAACATGAACCATTTTCTTTAATATTCTAGATGTCACATTTTTACCAAAAAAATTTAATTTTAAAAATTATCTAGTATGGTAGTTCATTTCTCTGTGAATATTTGGTGTAATGTATATAAATATGCCTATGAGTTAAGCAGGTTGGGCTAGGTTGAGAGCCAACCCAAGCAAACTTGAATCAAATATTTGGCAACCCAAGTTATTACCCATATGAGTTTCAACATGAATTCCTAAACTAGAGCCCAACTCAAACTGAAGTTATTAAATTTGGGTTTGGTTCATATTGGATTGGGTTGGGTCGGGTTGTGTCAATTGTAGTACTCCAAGTAATAAAAATTAATAAAAACTAAAAATATACAAAGAGAAATATTCCTTTGTATGGATATGGTTTTAAAGCATTTAATGAATATTGAGAAATGACAAAAACATAATTAAATATTTCACATTTATATCTATTGGCAACATATTTGATTTGATTTGAATTTATTACAAGCATACAAGAAATGATGTAATAACACCCAATTCAAGCATACAAGAAATGATGTAATAACACCCAAAAAAAATCTTGTGTAAAGTTTTGAATTTGATTTGAATTTATACAACATATTTGATAAGAGCACATATTTTAGTAGGAACACACACACATACCCACTTGGCACGAGGTACAACAAAAAAGTGAAACATATTAAGTTACAAAGAAAGAAAGAAAACAAAGGAATGGTAGAAACAATAAAAACCAAAATACAAGTAATTCAATTGAATATGTTATAGCAAGGAGGTTCATAGCACACAAGCAATGTGTAGAAACTGATAGAATGTACAAGCTATATGGCCAACTTATTATTTAAACAAGATTAGACAAGATACCATGGAGGAAGGATTCTTCGTTCTTCAAGAGGATTCTTATTTGCAAGTGCAAGGGTCACATTTGCAATTAGCACCACAATCACATCTATTTTCAGTCATTGACCATATGAAAATTGTCAAGAAATGATTTTTCAAACATTAGACCAAAATTTTAACTCCCTTGGGCAAAGAACATTGAAACATGAGAATCATGATTCATTTTGTAGTTGCATTTAGTATAAAAATATCAAAATATAGGCTTTGGAACATACAATTCAGAATTGTGAAATTAAAACAAATTTTGATGAAAAACAATAATTATAAAAGCAATCAAATAAGACAAGTTGCATGAATGACAATGAATTTTTGAAAAGAAAAAAACAAAAATTGAAAAAAATAAAAATAATTAATAGATTTAACATCCGTCAGTTGAAAACAATCATCACTACTAGATCTAAAAAAAAGGAAACATACTTTTATCACCTACTAGACCAGCAACAACAACTAGAACAATAGCCACAAAAAGACATGTTTCAAGCAATTGAAGTAGGCATAACAATAAAAATACATTAAAATAGGAAACTCACTTTGATCATATATGAATATCTAAGAAATGGAAAAATGCATATCTTTATAGGGAGTTATAATGGGAGAAGTGGCATCAAACAACATGAATTTGATAGGTACACTTATTTTTTTTGGAGGTTTTGCTTTTTTTGTTTTTTTTTTAATTTTTTTGTCAAGTGCAAATTTTCTTCGTGTCGCTTAAGCATTATACATAAATCCAGACTAAATTTAGTCTGGGTTGATTAATTTCAAGTAGAGTTTGACCTGAGTGACAAAAATATGTTCCCAAGCATAGTTTTTTCTTAAGTTGGTCAAGGAATGTGGCAAAAGAATTTGATTATGGAATCAATTACTTTGATACTTCTCTCTAGTAAATAAACTATCTAGAGTTCAATTTCATTATTCTATGCCATGATTAGATATCTTCAATGCATTCATAGTTGGCATACTTGATGAGGAGGTGTAGCTTGTGACTTTGTTATGATTTCAAAACTTCTCATTTATGACATGGTCTCAAATACTCATTATGTTATTATCTATTATCCAATAAGATTCTACAAGTATATAGGTCATATAATAAGTGGAGTAGATTTTATTCTAGATATCGATCTTATAGGAATTGTATAGGAATTTTGATTAACCCATTATGGACTAACTATTGCTTGAGTTGAGTAGATATACTCAAGTTTTTAGAAATAGACATAGACTCTAGGTAATGTTTTGTTAGTTTGTTAGATGATGGGTACATAAGTATGAAATTGTCACCATGCCCTCCTAATATACAAGGTGGATGTTATCCTTGGATTGTTATTAGTAAGGATGATTTTTCATAGTTATGCTCTCGAATATTTTACTACAAAAATTACATATTATTTTATTCATGGGTAATTCATATGTCCACTCCTTTTAAGTAATATGTCAATTACCCTTGACATTTGCTTTGAGTCTTCATTTCTATTTACCAACCTTTAATGTCTGAAAGATACAAAATAATATAGTACTAAATATATTTATATTTTTGGCTTTATAAGTGTGATACTTGTAATAATTAATATATATCTTCTCATGAATCTTGTTGCAACTTTGTTACTCTACCTAATTCAATTAATTAGATAGTACCCCAAAATCTTGATAGTGAAGGTATCTAATCGTCAAAGAACCATAATTAAATAGGGTATATAAGTAGTAAAGAGGATGTTTGTCCAGATATAGATCCCATAGAAATTATCTTAGCTATCTAATCAATTAACGATGAGATAATATAATTTTAATAGATGAGATTTTTTGAGATTTTAGTATGACTTTTAAATCTTAGGGTTTTACCCATTTGATTTCGTATGATGCATGTTCAAATAATGCAATTTATGTTAGCTTTTAATACAAAATAAATATTGGATTTTTGTAGAATGCTCATTTTCCCTATTGAGATACAAGGTGATTATCACCATTAAGCTCATCCTAATGATGGACTACTCTAGCTATCTCTTTGATACTTTACCACTAAGACAAAAAATCAACAATGTTTTAAAGTTATTCACAAGTTTATACCTTTTAGGTAACTCATCAAACTACCTTTGATAGTTGCTTTGTATGCACATTCTTTTTATCTTGTCTCGAGTATCATAAAGATCAAGAACTAATATGATTTATAAATATTTTTACTTTTAGCTTCATAAGTACCATACTCACACAATTAATATAAGCTCCCCTTAAACCCCATTGATGGGAACTATATGAGTCAAAACAACTCAAAGGGCTATCATAATCTTATCAGTCACAACCACTCATGTATGTCTTATGAATTACATTTCACCTCCTCAATGGTGATGATATGAATCTCACACTAAAGGTAAAACTCTTAGAATAATATTCTATAAGATGTGTACATTAATCAAGAACCCAATCTTTTATGATATATACAATGGAGTGACATGTAAAATTATTCATGCTTTTGACATCATGACCACAATACTCATAATATAAAATTTAACTCAATTTTAAGAGTTAATATATAGGTTTGTCTCATACATCATGGTCAGAAGCACTTTCAATTCCTTCATAATATATGTATGGGTAAGCATCATTGTTTACATATCACCATCTACTATGAAAACACGTATAAATCCATCAATAGTCAGCTCCCTAATTCAAGTTCTATTTAATCATTATTTCTATCAATATCTAGTCCACAACATAAATCAAAGATATCAATTACTTATAAAATCATTAATACATCACATAAGTCACAATTACACAATCTCTAGACCATAATTTAGTATAATATTGGAGAATGATTAAAATGATGTACAAGAAAAGAAGTCTCATTAATACTAGTTTATCTATGACAATCCTCATGAGAATTTAAAATACAAATTCTAATTTTATGTTATTTTGGTAGATTTCTTGAATCTACTCTAGATAGGGGGCTTGAGGGTTATGTCCCTAACCCTGGGATTTTAGCTTATACCTTTCATCTCTTGCTTGCTCATGGATCCTTTATGGAGTGAGAAAAGCTTCCATAAGGGTTGTTACTACACATTTCCATTGGTCATGTGGCATGAAAAAAAGAAGAAGAGAGAATAGTTTTCAATATTTTGTCCACTCTTTTCTTTTATACTTTGTAATTATAATATTTTTCTAAGTAGAAATTCATGGCTTTGAGAAGATGTTGTGACATTGGTCTATTGAGCTCAAAGTCATGATTCTGGGAAGTGACCATGCGTTTGGAATACATCCTAATCTTTCTGTAACATAAAGTCAAGACACTGGATAGTATCTATGACTTATGCCTTTTGTGTATATAACACAAAGTCATGAAATTATGAATGGTTGTGACTTTAGCTTTGGTCTTTCTTTTGTATTAATTAGACATGACATTGAGAATGACCATGACTTTTGTTTTGATCTTCCTCACGTATCAAATGATTGTGGCATTGAGAATGACCAAAAATTTGACATCGGCCTTTCTTTTGTATCACATCGTCATGGTGTCGAGGATGGCCACAAATTTAGAAATTATCCCAAACATCCAATTTATGGATTTACTTTTATTGAGGGCAATAATACTAGTTTAAGATGTGATCATGCTTGAGAAATATCCTTTATAATATTATATATCTAATAGTCACGCCACTAGATAATTATTATGGCTTTGACCTGAATAGTTTGGCTTTATAGCTTTCTATAGCCCAAAAGTCTTAACCTTGGAAAAACTATTACTCTGACATTAGAATACAAAGCCTTGGTAAAGATAAAGTTGTGGAGTTAGAAAGTCCCTATGAATTTAAGTACCTGTGGCATATTTAGTTTCTATGATATGAAATTAATATCACAAATATTTAATTGTTTTGAAATAAATATGGTTGTGACTTAGATAATATCACAACCAAAAAAAATATCTTATATAGTTGAATGATTTTGCTAACGAGGTTGTCGAGTCATGGTATGTAAAGTTTGCCATAACTAGATACATAGAATTTCAGTCAAGAATAGATTCTAAAATTGCTCTATGAACCATGCATCATTCAAGTCACTAATTATCTTCAAAATATACTCATTCATGACTATTTATCAAAATTTAACCAAACAATAATGTTATAAAATTATCCAAATATATCCCATTTCTATCCGTATACATCAACTAAATTTACCCTAAATACACAAGAATGTTCGCTATTTTACATACCGAAAAGATTCACACTAAAACTATTACTCATCTCTGAGTAATAACTTCCCACGTATAATTTAAAAAAAAAAGATTCAACTAATTTTATAAAAATAAAATATTACTTTCTCCTCTCCAACACCATAAGTGAACTCCACCTTCTTGATATTAATATGGGTTTATCCAATTTCCAAAAATGGTCATCCCAAGATCAATAGTGTGTAATGATTTTTTTCCATATTCAATACAATAAAATTTAATACAATAATAAAGATACTGACATTAATCAAAATATCTTCGATAATACCATCCAGACACATGAGAGGTCAGAATACTTTTTTAGAAGTTCAACTTTCATACATTTGACAAGGGTATCAAGTTGATACTTGATCCCAAGTTACTTAATACCTTCCAAATTTGTGTGATCCCCTATTGTACAAGGCCTAGAAAAACTTTTGGAACTTTTTAATTTTCTTGGAAGTTTTCATTAAATAATTATACTACACGTCTCTATAATATTCATAGTTTTGTATATTTCTAACTTTTTCTTACTACTCATAATATCATTTATAAATTTCATATAATTTGAAATTTGAGTTAGAACTTCAGTAAATGATATATTTATTTCTAATTTTTAAAAAATATTGAGAAATTTTTAAAATTTTCATCTAATTTCCTTTTGCTAAAACATAACGAAAACAAAAGATTTACCATAAACTTTCATTTAGATTCATTCTGATTCAACTCTTTATCTCCATAGTCTTGGGTAACCTCTATTAACTTATATGTTTGTTTACTTCTTTCATTCAAAACTTGAGGTAAGGGTTGGGCTTATGCTTCCACGAGGTTCATGGGCTTGGAAGGTGTCATAGTGTTGGAGTCTTCATTTGTGAAAAAATTAAAAGAGAGAGCCATGACTTTTTAAAAATTATATGTGGGAGCCCATACTTTTAGGAAAGTCATGATACTATCAATTTCAAAATTTCAAGATTCATCATGCACCATTCATTGCCCATGTAGCTCTTTTCTACTTTGAAGCAATATTGATAAGTACGTTTTCAGATTTTTTTTTTAGTATCAAACATCAATTCATTAACTCGTTTCTTTTTATTTATAATAACAATTTTCATATTTGATTCTTTATACTTCTCATTATTGAACTCATGTGATCCAATCTCACTTCAAGTCTCTCAATCCGAGTATCTTGGTGATCATTTCTCATTCTCATTTCTATCAATATAGTATTTGTATTTTCTTTCATTGTAGACTTTTTTTCTCTTTTTAAAGGTTGATAATTCAAGTTTAATCCTCGATTTTTATAGTTCACCAAATTATTTCCAAAGTTTGACGGAGCTTACCAAATAATCTATAACCTACTCTCATTGCCTCGATATGAAAACTTTTTGTGCTTTCTTATATTTAGATGATAATACATTAGGACATTAGGATTGAAACACATACTCTTTACTTTAAAAGCCATTATCTTCATCCATTTGATAAACAAAATCTAAATTTGCTATTTTGTGTGGTTGCAAAATGACAACTTCTTCTAATGATCTTCTCTTCTTTTATTGGGTGTCAAGCTTTCTTAGAGAAGCCTTCATTATGGCTTTAATTGTGATGAATTGATCCAAATCTTATACTCTTATTTGTCTTCTCCCAAAGAAATGATTGGTTGGAGTTTTGTAGTTGTTCTTTGTTAACTCCTTATATATGCAATGTATCTCTTTTTGATTATTTATTCAGTATTGGACTACCTGCAGCTAGATCAATGATATACCTCATCATATAATTTATCCTATTATCGAATGATTAGGCTTGGAACCATAAATCAATCTATGTTGATAGCACATTCTCAACAACTCCATAAAATAGTCCTAAGCATTATATAAACTCTTTTGGTTATCCTTCTGAAACTAGTTTATCTCGCTCCATAATTGAGAAATTTAAGATGAGAAAAACATAGTAAGAAAGTCTCTCACATCCCAACTCTATGGATCCATGAAAATAGCACTAGAACCAACTATGTGCATTATTCCTTAATGAGAATGTGAATAAACGCAAGCTTATCACATCAGGAATAAATCCAATCATCTTTACCATGTCACTTAGCTTCAAAAATATCATGAAATATATATTCAGATCTTCCGATATCTTCCCACTAAACTCGTACTATTGAACTATCATTATCAAACTCACCTTCAGTTCAAAATAATTTTCTTACATGGTTACATCTAAATAACCAAAAAAACCATATATCATTGCATACTGACAATAATCTTTCAATGTGTAGTGGTGTATGAGCTATTGGACAAATTACCCATCATCACCTTGAGACTCTCTATTAATGCTAGTTCCCTTTATGGGCTCTTTGTCAACTATATGTTTCGAAATAATTTTTTTTGTTCTCTCTATTTCTAGTTCTAGAGATGTTGTTTAGTCTCGGAAGTTCTACTCATAAAATATGAGCTAAAAATTAAAAAAAAAACTGACAAGAGAAATATATAACACAATTTTTTTATAATTCAAATAAGATAACAAGACAAACTATTAGATATTGAAAATTATCAAATTAACACTATCTAAACTAATAAATATGAATTATTCTTTTTTAAAGATAATCATATCAACTCATATTGACTAACCAGGCTAAATAATCAAGGAAATAATATTAAAAATTTGTTATGACTTTATTATGCTGCCTAATTTTATTATTAGACAATATCCTTAAATTTCATTGGCGAGAATATATCTTTTATAAAGATCCACAAGTATATAAGTCATACAATTAGTAAGCGGACTTTTGTCTAGATATCAATCCCATAGAAATTATATCAATAGTTTAGTTAATCAATAGTGAAACAACATAATTCTAATAGAAATGATATATCATGATTTTGGCCTTACTCTTATATCCATGGGTTTTTCCACTTGATACATATTCAAATAATTCAATTTATGTTAGGTTTGGATAAAGAATAAAGGTTCGGTTATTATAAAATATCCTTTTGTGATGATAACATACAATATAATTTTTAACATTGAGTTCATCCTAATGATAGTCCTCTCATAGTTTTTACGTTGGTACTTTACTACCAAAATAACAAATTATCAAATATCAAGACTCATTCTCAAGTCTATACATTTTAGGTAACTCTTCAATTTTTCTTGATAGTTACTTTATATATATATTTTTATTCTACAGCTTCGAGTATCATAAATACTAAAAATTGATGTATTTTATAAGTATTATTAGTTTTAGCTTCATAGATGTCATACTCAAATAATTAACATATGTTTTTCTCAAATCTCACTGATAGGGACCATAAGCATAAAAGTAACTCAAAGACTTGTCACTACCTTGTGAGTCACAATCACTAATGTATGTCCTATAGATTACTTGTCACCATCATCCACAACGATGATGTGACCCGTAGACTAATGGTGAAATCTTTAAAGAATATTCTCTAAAATATCTATATCAATCAAGTGCAAATTATTTTAAGATATATGTAATGGAGTAGGTTGTAAAATCATTCATTCTTTCAATTTTGTTAGTGTCATATAAATATTAATTATAACATCTCAAATTTGGGTATTAATGTATAGGTTTATCTCATGCATCATAGTCATAAGAATTATTACTTCTACAATCTCATAAATCTCCTTAGTGATTTTTTTGTATTATTAAATTGAGAATTTCATTATTTCTGCTTCTTCTTTAACATCTTTAGAGCAATTAGTTTTGGATCCCCCAAAAATCACAACCTTGAAAAAAGCTACAACTTGATAATAGTCTTATTCTTCATAGTCTCTACTACTATTTCCTTAAATCCAAAGTTCTTCTAATTTGTCCTCTTCTCTATCTTATTTGGGCCAAAAATCTTCTATAAAGTTTGTTCATCTGATGTCTACCTTTTATCTCATAATAATAATAATAAACCATCTAGGAATATTTCTCATCATCAGATAGATTCTATATGATTTTGAAGAGATTGAACTTCACTTTTTCTTCATCCACATGAAGTATGAATTATCAATTCTTGAAATCAATCAATACTTGTCTAATGGCTAGCAATGATTATCCCAAGATCAATGTAGCATATTAGTCTTCCTCCATATCTAGCATAGCAAAATCCATCAAAACAAATTCACCCACCTTCATTAACATCTTTTATAATGCTCCTCAGAAACTTGATTGAATGATCGACCAATTAAATAAAAGAGTGGTTGGAATAATCTCATCAAGGTTCAACCTCTATACTATGGATAATGACATTTATTTAACACTTGATCCCAAGTCACAACGTACCATCCACAAAAGTATGTTTCGAAAAATGCATAGAATCTTTAAACTTCATTGATCCTTTAGTATTCTCAAGGGTTTACATTAGATGATAGAAATATACTTCTTTATCTTGTTCACCATTCCATAAGTCTCTAACTTTATCTTGTTAATCTTTATATTCTTCATGAACTTCACATAATTTGACATCTGAGATACGTCTTTTAAAATAGGATATTAACTTCTAATCTTTAGAAGATATTGAGAAATCTTTCAAATTGTTTATCTTGCTTACCTCTTCAAAAATGTTGTAGAAAAGGAAAGTTAGAAGGGCGATGTTGTTTACTAATTGCATAATTATTCTATTGTACATCTTTCTAATCATTATTTTGAGTAATATATCTCCTCTTATCTTTCCACTTCTTCATGTGTCATGGCTAGGGGTGTGAGTTCTGTGGATGCCATGACCTTGGAAAATATTGTAGTATCAAGTGCCATGGAAATGAGTTGTATTTTGACTTGAAAAAATGTTTTGGCTTCTCTTTTAGTTTTCTCATATGCTTGTTACCTCTCTAACTCTTTGCCACTTTTAAGTGTCATAGATAAATAGTTATTTAGTCCTGCTTCTATATTACTTATTAGTCAAATCATGCTCTTCTTCTTCATCGATAGTGTTATGTGTTCAAGTTGATTTTTAATAATTTTATTACTATATTTATATGTTCTAGCCACATTTCAATCAGTTCCATCAAATTATTCTAAAAAACTTTTTTTAAAATTTATCTCTATGAGCAAGGCTAGTGTTAGTGTATTATTTTAAAATCGATGCACATTCTACTTCACATTACCAATACTCCCATATGACAAGCTTTTGTAATTTTTTTTGTTCGAATATTAGTGTGAGAGATATTATTATTGAGTCAGAATATGTATCATTTATTTTTCAAAATATTGGTTTTCTTCAATATGGGGTGGAAATATATTATTTCATACTATTGCAAAATAGAATTTTTTTTCCGTACTTAGTTGTATGCCCTTATTGACTAAACCTTGTTGAAAACTATGTCTATCTTGGTTTCTATTATGATAAATCTGTATAACTCTAATAGTCCGACTTGCTTTCTTCCAAATACTTGATCATTAAGAGATTAATATTTATTTTTTACTAGCTCTTCAAATAGATAATACACTTTCTAGGGGAAATTTGTGAAACCTAGGAAAAAATGAATAAATAAATAATTTGATTTTTATAAAAAATGGGACAAAATGGTAATTTTACTATAAGAAAAAAAAATCTGAAAATTTTTAGAACTAGGATGATAAGATGGACTTCACCATTGAATTTTTCTTGAGAAATATAGTTCAGGTGACAAATTTTGTTGAATTCTAAGGAAGTCAAAATATAGTCATTTTTTTAATATTATATTATTATTATTAAATAATGAAAAAAATGGGAAACAACGTGGCTGCGCACATGTGCAACTCAGGTGTCAAAA
This sequence comes from Sapria himalayana, assembly GCA_029783825.1. NCBI lineage: Eukaryota > Viridiplantae > Streptophyta > Magnoliopsida > Malpighiales > Rafflesiaceae > Sapria > Sapria himalayana. The sequence continues at coordinate 790,326 of JAREIK010003123.1, forward strand.
AGAAAAATTTTTTATTATTATTTTGATAAAATAATAATACAAAAATAATAAAAATAATAATTAAAAAATGGATGGGAAAATGAGAAGATGAAAAAAAAAATGAGACATGTCGAAGAGAAAGGGGTGCATAGATGAGAAAAAGAAACATAAAACAACTGTAATGTTCTTTTTCTATTAGGTGATTATTTTAATGTCAGAACAAACTAGTCTAATGACAAAAGTTGCTCTACGTGATGAGAGCTTCGTATTGATATCAAATTTCATAAGTTTCAGTGTAATATTTCGAGAGGTAGGGTTTTTCTCATATTAGATTTCTTTCCATTTAAATGTCATAAATGACCATAAATTATAATTCAATTCAAAATTATTTTAGAAATTAAATTATGAATGGTTAATTGCTAAAAATTCTATGTTTGGTTTTTTGATATATTACAGTGTGAATTATGTTCATGTAATTATAACTGAGCTGGGAATATAGGTTAATCATAAATAACATATTTATATTTCATATGCACAAGAACATCATTAATAAATGGGAGTGTGTTTTTGATATATATAAAATTATAATAGATATTATTTTTGTGGATTCAAAATGGGACAACATCCAGACTAAGTTACATGGTATTTTTCGGAGAATATCTAATATTATTATTCAATAAAAGTCCATATTTTTTGAAGAATGTCAAATATTTATCCGAGATTGTTCAAGGAAAAAAAGTATATTTATTCAAAGAATGTTCAATATTATTTTTTGGAGTACATTTTTTTCAGAGTATGTCCAATATATATATATATATATTTATTTATTTATCTATGTCACACTTGGATTTGGCATGTGTGAGTGAGTCGGAGTGACTTGAGATATAGGTATAAAAACATTTCATCCATAATTATATTTATGAAAATATTATACTTGAATGGGTATTGATAAAGACGCATGAATTTTTACGTGCACTAGGTGGGGAGTAGTCCTGTAGAAGTTTACCTCTATAGAGCTATGCTCACTTCTTTATGGGACCCCTTTTAGGGTATAGGTCCAGCACAGATGATAGACCCACATGCAAGATCTCATGTGTGATGGAAGCCAAATGTGGCTTGAGTTATATATTATGTATTTTTTCTATTATGCTAAGCAGATAAAAAAAGTAAATATATATGTGTAAGCAACATTTATAAGAAAATGTAAATATATATTACATATTTTTATTGCACATTTTGTTGTTTGATGAATGAATGAGAGCCCGCATAAGGATTGCGGCATTATAGCTTGGTATCAGAGGTCAAGTATACGATTACCTATAGCTTAAAATTGGTATAAGTTTCATATCTTTGTATGAAATTTTAGGTGTAAAAATATGTAATGCTTAGAAGAAATGTATATCTAGGTATGAAATTGGTGTCAAGGTCTAGGTAAAAAATTACCTAGGATAGATCACAATATATAGTGGATTTTTTTATGTATATATTGGTGTGGAGCATGTTGCATGTTTTATATTGTATGGATCATATGCATTTTGAGAAATATGAAAAAAAGTGAACATAAAGGTAAATAAACATAACCTTAGCAGTTCAAAAAATGAAAAGATAACTTCAAAATGAAAAGTATATTATTAGTTAGCATGGTGCACTAATAATAGAACATAAATGAGATTTTTAAATTATTATTTGACTTGTGTAGATGGAAAGTAGAGAACGAGTACACCTAGGATATCCACTGGAAGAGGGCCAATCACCGGTCATCTTTGATCGGCAGACCTTAATAGAGACTATGGTTGTTATAGTTGCCACATTTGCATAGGCTAGTGTAGCTACAATACAGGAAGGGCCGAGTAACCTTCAAAGGTTTAAGGCACATCATTCTTTGACATTTATGGGAGGAGGGGACTTGATGACAACTGACCATTGATTTTGACAAGTTGAGAAAATCTTAAAAGATATGGAGATAACTTCCAACGCTACAAAGATTCAGCTGGCAGTATTCTAGCTAGAGGGTGAGTCCCAATTTTGGTGAGATTGGATTAAGGCCTCGAAAAATATAGAGGCAATGACATGGGAAGAATTTCAAGAACTCTTCATGGAAAAATATTTTTTGACTTTAGCTAGATATGCTAAGGCCCAGGAATTCCTTGAACTCATATAAGAAAATATGATAGTGCTTGAATACGTGGCTAAATTTACAAAGTTAGCTTGTTTTGAAGATGATTATGTGGCCATGTACGCTGCTAAGATTCAGAAATTTGAGGATGGATTAAAATTGTTCATTTGAGGTAAGGTTATGGGATTTCTCATCCAAGATATGGATTCAATGGTTAAAATAGCTTTAGTCATCGATCAAGAGGTTGAGGATGCATGGAACATTTATGAGGTGAGTGGGAGTACTAGTGCAAAAAGAAAAGTTATGTTGATAGATGATGGCAACCTCTATAATTTGAGGTTTGAGATCATGTTTTTTTAAAAGTGATGACAAAAATGAGAGTAATCAGATTGACAAACATATAAAGTTATCGCTAAGATATATTGGGCCTTTCGAGATATCACCACATTTATATAGTGTCCATGAGGTATTCCATGTCTTTATACTTAAGAATTACATTCCTTATCCAACTCATATAGTTGATTGGGGCAAGCTCATTTTTTATGCATATGGGATATTTAAAGAGAGACAAGTTCATGTCATAGATAGCTGAGACCAAGTTTTGCGATGCAAGGCTGTGAGGCTAGTAAAAGTTATATGGTAGCATCAAGGAATAGAAGAAGCAACATGGGAATGTGAAGACATGATACGTGCTGCTTACCCCTTTTTATTTGAAAATGAAGATATGTATTTAGTCATTTAATAATTATTTAACTTTAGTATATACTTATAATTGTAGATGGTTACATGTGAGGATTTTTGGATGAAATTCTTTAAGAAGGAGAGAATGTAAAACTCGAGAAAAAAAAGTGAATAAATAAATAATATATTTTTTTAAAAAAATGGGGCAAAATAGTAATTTTGCTATAAGAAAAGAAATCTGAAATTTTTTAGAGCTAGGATGATAAAATGGACTTCACCATTAAATTTGTCTTGAGAAACTTATCTATGGTGATAAATTTCTTTAAATTTTGAGAAAGTCGAAATTTAGTTATTTGTGTAATATTATTTTATTATTATTATTATTATTATTATTATTATTATTATTATTATTATTATTATTATTATTATTATTATTATTATGAAATAATGAAAAAAATGAGAAACGATGTGGCTATGTGCATGTGCAGATCATGGTCAAAAGGAAGGGTTTTTTTATTATTATTTTGATAAAATAATAATAAAATAATAATAAAATAATAATAAAATAATAATAAAATAATAATAAAATAATAATAAAATAATAATAAAATAATAAAATAATAATAATAATAATAATAATAATAATAATAATTAATTAATTAAAAAAAATGGATGAGAAAATGGGAAAACAAGAAAAAAAAACAAGGCTAAAGCCGGAGAGAGATGGTGCAGTGATGAGAAAAATGATATAGGGGAACCATAATGTTCTTTTCCTATTAGGCTAATAGTTATTTTAAATTTATATATCAAATTTCAGAAGTTTTGGTTGATTATTCTAAGAGATTCTATCTTTCTCCTATTGGATTTTCATTTAAGGGCCATAAATGACAATAAATTATAATTCATTCGAAATTATTTTAAAAATTAAATTGTGGATGGTTAATTGCTGAAACATTTATGTTTGGTTTATTGATATATCGTAGTATGAATTGCGTTCATGTAATCATAACTGTGTTGGGAATATAGTTTAATCATAAATGTCATATTTATATTTCATAAGCACAAGAACAACACAAATAAATGAATATGTGCATGGTTGATATATATAAATTTATAACAGAAATTATTTATGCAAACACAAAATGGAACGACGTCAAAATTGAGTTATGTGGTATTTTTTGGAGAATGTCTAATATTAATTTTTAGAGAAACTCCATATTTTTTGGAGAATGTCCAATATTTATCGGAGAATGTCTAATGAAAAAAATTATATTTAACAGAGAATATCCAATATTATTTTTCAGAGAAGGTCAATATTTTTTGGAGTATGTCATATATATAGGTGTGTGTGTGTGTCTGTGTCACACTGGCTTCATCATGTGTGAGGGAGCTAGTGAGACTCAAAAAATATGCATAAAAATATGTCATCCATAATTATATTCATGAAAACATTGTACTTGAATACGTTTTGATATATGCGCATGATATTTTAAATGTCCTTAGGCAGGGAACAACCCTGTAGACGTTTACATCTACTAAGCTTTGCTCACTCCATTGTGGGACTCCTTTCAAGTACATGTTCATGATAGATGATATACCTACATGTAGGATTGCATCTGTGATGGAAGCTGATTGTGGCTTGAGTTGTATATTATGTGTTTTTTTATTTCACTGAGCAAATAAAAAAAAACTAAATATATATGGGTAAACAATATTTGTAAAAAAATAAAATTATTATTTTATTGCACATTTTATTATGTGATCAATGAATGGGACCCCCTATGTATAGGAGTGTGACATAATTATTCATAATAGAACCACTCGAGACCATATTAATCATGTACCTCACTTTGTAGTTCAACCCATTATAGAAAGTTTGAGATTGGAATGATAATTCAAATCCATGTTATGTGCATTTTCCTCAAAAATTCTTTGAATTGTTTCTAAGAATCATATAACGTCTCTTGCTTCTCTTATTGAAATTGACATATCCCTTTCATTAATTGAGAGGTAATTTGAGATGGAAAGAACTTGGTGAGGAACACTTGCTCAAGATTATCTCAACTTTTGATCAAGCTTCTAGATAGGTATTGAAACTAGCTTTAGGCTTTATCATTCAAAAAAAATAAAAAAAATCATAACCTTATAGCATCTCAGCTAATTCAATTTATTTTCACCATGTCATACAACTTCAACAAAGGTGTGATATGTCAATTTAATTAGTTTTTTTTAAATTGTTATACTATATTGTTGATATTGCACCATAGCTATCACACTAGGCTCCAACTCAATATAATTTGCTTAAATATGTTCTATCTAAATCCCATATTAATTATGTTTTACTATTGTCCACCAATAACGACCTAAGTTATGGTAAGGATTGAGTTGTTAGACAACTTTTCTTTCATCACCTCGGTAATTTTCATTACCACTTGTTCATTCCCTAATCTCTCTATTTGCTTTCTAACTCAAAAGTACTTTTGTTCTCTCAATTATTGGGTCTAGAGACATTAACTCAATCCAATAATTTTTTTCTCGTGTAATAATAGTGACAACATAAAACTACAAATAAATAAATACAAAACACAAATACAAGATAAATATAAAGTAATAATTGTATCCAAATAACTAGAAACAAAAATATCCTTTTTTCAAGGATAGTTATGTCAACTCAAGTAGACTAATCAAACTAATAATCTTTGATAGTGGTGCTAAATTTTTATTATGACTTTGTTATGATACCAAAACTTCTTATTTGTGACATAGTTTTAACAGTTTATTAGGTGATTATCTCTTGTCCAACAGAATTTCCCAAGTATATGGGTGGTACAATAGTAAAGCACACTTAAGTCTAGATATTAATCTCATAAGGATTGTATTGGTAATTTGGTTAATTAGTAGTAAACTAACTACTATGTGAGTTTAATAAATAGACTTGAATATATGAAAAGATTCTTAGACTCTAGAGTTGGTTCACTTCATTGTGTATGATGGTATTTTCTTAGTATTTGGGAAATACAGTGTTTATCTATCAGATTAAGTGTAGATAAGTGTAAAAACACTATTATGTCCTCTTGACATACAATGTGGTTGTCATTCTTAGATTTTTACTATCAAATTTGATCCCCTCATGAAAGACATACAAGTGGTGATAGCTATGTGAGATACATCCCCTCATATGGTGGTGATAGCTATATGAGATACATCCCCTCATATGGTGGTGAAAGCTCTTGGTACTTTACCACTAAAATATACATCATTCCATCCATGGGTCATTCACATAACAACCCCTTTTAGGTAATATATCAAATTTCCTTAATGACTACTTAGAATATATATTTCTATTCTCCAACCTCTAATGTCTCAAGAATATGAAATAGTATAGTACTAAACATATTTATACTTTTGGCTTCATGCCATACTTATAACAATTATTATATATCTTTTCATGAATCTCACATATGGAAGTCATACAAGAGAAAATGACTCACAGAGCTATCACAACCATCTAAGTTTCCTCCATTTTCATGTCTTTAATGACAGTCCTAACCCTCATATTATGGTAAAACCCCTAGGTGATACACTTTACGTAATCTCTACATCACTCGAAGGTAAGTTCTTCTAAATTATACAAAATGGAGTGGTCATAAGTACATTCATGCTTTTGTTTTCATAAACATCATGCTTGTAATAATTAAACTTATCTCATTCTTGGGTTTTCACACATATGTTTATCTCTTGTATTAAGATTATAAGTATTATTACTTCATTATTATCATACCACATGAGTGTGTCTCATGACTTACATATCTCGATCTGCCATAATTGACATGCATAAACCTAATATATAGTCAAAATCCAAAGTTTTATTTTTAAATAATATCTATATCTATCTACATCCAACCCACAATATTATCACAAAAATAAACTTTATAAAATCAAATCATCATTATATAAGTATATAAAACTAATCCTAGATATTTATTTTGCCTGACATTAGAAAATACGTTAGATGAGATATTTTGAGAGATATCTCATGTAATCATGGGTTCCCAATTAGGGCCCAAGTGAGCATCTAGGTCTAAAAACTAAGTTCCAAATAAATATTACTTATGTTTACCTTAGATTTGTCTCTAATTGAGGTTTGGAATCATGCAACCTAAGGTTTTTGCATGCTATTATTTCAAAATCTAATTTCCCTCTTCTCATCTCTCTTTTTTCTAAGTGTCACTTTATATTTTTTGGATTTGCATGATTTTTTAAGCTAGAAGTCATGACACTAGCTAAAGGTTATGACTTTATTGTCTCATTGAATCTTCTATAAAGTACAAAAGTCATGGAAGCAATGAATTTTGCAACTCAAGTAACTCCCCTCTTGAGCACGATGTCATGGTATTAAGAATGTTGTGACTAAGATAATTTTTCACTAGAACACAAAGTCATGATACTAGGAATGACAATGCTCTTAATCTTTTCTCTCTAGTGAAAAATTTTATGCCACAAAAAATTGTCATGACTAATGCTTTTACTCTTATGAACACGGAGTTATGATACTAGAAATACCATGACTTTGATATTTTTCTCATTGGAGCACAAATTCATGGTGTTGAAAAATCCATGACTAGAGTAAATGCTCTCGATAAAAAAATCATGGTACAAAATATTGACATGCCTCAAAATACTTTGTATTTTGGTTTAGTATTGAATAAGTTATAATATGAAAAATTATATCATAGCTATGAAGATTATGTTGTATAGTAAAATGATTATATCTACTCAGTGATTAATTCATTGCATAAAAAGATTGACATGATTTATTTTGTATAGTTATGATCAAGAAAGAATACTACAGCTAATCAATAAGATCATGAAAAGTGTAACAAGTCGTGACATGAGAAATATCATGATTCTCCATCATGTTTCTCCCTTCTAAGTCATCATTATATTAAGTCTATCGATTTCATCCAAAATAACTATGATTTTACTAATATTCATAAAATTCACTCAAAATAGATGTTTGGTATATAATTTTCTAATTATTTTAACATATTTTAGTGGTTGAGAATGTTGTGTTTGTGTGAAAATTAGGCTAATTTGTGTTGTTTTCACAATTTTTGTTATTTTGGAGGTGTTTAGTAGAGGAGATGAGCCTATAAGGTATTTGCGGTTTTGATATTTATTCTTGGTTGAAACTTTATCTAAATGATCATGGAAAAATTTTATACACCAAGATCCTACTCTCACATTAGCATAATCCATTTATTTTGTGATACTTTCTCAATGGCTACAATATTATCATGGAGTTGTAGCCATACCTAGCTCATAAAATTTTAATGATTCTGATGTTAATTCTCTATAATAGTAACCAAGTACCCCACTACTTCTCAAGGTCATAATTAATTTCATAAAGTCATGACTTTATCTTTATATTGTTTGGTAGTCTCAAATCAGGGCCATGACTTTTTAATTAAATAATGACTTTTGAGCTACAAAAAATTAAAGAGCTACAAGTACTTAGGCCAAAACCATGATAATTATTTAAAGCCATGATTTTTGGGTCACTAAATATTATAAAGGATATTACTCGAGTATGCTTATTTTTATGGACGCGACTCTTGTCCTCAAAGGAAGCCATAGCCATGACTTCTACAAGTAAGCTAAGTTCAAGCATCATGGTCACTTCATAGCATTATGGCCCTAAAGTTATCAAGAAAAATAAATGGCTAATCTCATGGACCCCACTGTCATGGCCATATAATAATGTTGGAAATCATCGCACCCATATGGCCACTTCACAGCATCATTGCCATCTATGGAATACAAATGACAAATTCACGAAGCCATGGTTATTTCACAACACCATAACATTGTTTTATAGAGAGATTAGATCCTAGTCATGGTTATTACAATGTTACAATCTTGTATTATAGAAATATCAAGATATCAAATAGAATTATAGTTATGTTCTAAAATTGTGGCCTCAAGCTGAAGAGATAAAGGCTGAAGATGTAACTTACATTGGAAAGGCATGACTTCTTATGTAGAGAAATATAAGGCCACCTAAGTATAAACATAGAAATTAAATAATTTAAAAAAAGCTCTCTCTTCTTCTCCTTCCCCATCATGAAACAAGAAAAAGTCTTGGAAACTACAAATCCTAGGGGTGATTTTCATACTCTCTAGGGGCTCCACAAGAAAGCAAGAGATACAAGATTAATGTCAATCCTTAGAGTTGGGGGGAGAGACTCTCAAACCCTTCTATTCTATGGATACATCTAGAAATTTATATTAAATTTGCATAATTTATGTTTATATTATTTGGATTATATGATGTAATGCTTTTGATGATTGATACAATATTGGTTTGCTTATATTTTATGTTTATGGATGTTATTGGATGATTAAATAAAACTCAAAATAGGGTTTTAACTAATTGTGAATTTGTGTGAGAATTTCATGATAGATGGTAATAAGTAATCTATAAAACTCACTCATATATGTGATAGGAAGGTAGTAACAATCCTTCCAATTGTGATGCATAAGATAAACTTATACATTAAATCCTGAAGTTTGGGTATGCTAATTATTATGTTTATGGATCTTATGAAGCTGAAAGTACGCATACTTTTAATGAAAATCCATTGTATACATCTTAGATGAGCTGATTCTCAATTGGGATTGATTATATATAGAATGTTCTTTCAAGGGATTCACCTTTAGTGTTAGAATCACATCATTACCGAGAAGGATGGTGATAAAAATCCTTAGGATTTTCACAAGTATGTGGTGACTCGAAAGATGGTGATAGTACTGGTAAGTTTCTTTTACTCATAAGGTTCCTGTCAGCAAAACTTGAAAGAGACTATGTTGTCTCTCATTGGATATAGCTTGTCTTCTACTAAAAATGGGTTGTCTCTCATTAGATAACCAATGAGAGATAGCCCCTAATTCCTTTTAGGTAATTAGACCTTGGACCTAAAATTAATTACAATCTTAGTATTACTTCTATTGAAAATGGGTATTCGCTCATTTGATAGCAAAACTATTGATATAATTTTTATGAGATCGATATATGGACTCAAGTTCATTAACTTATATGGCCCAAACACTTATGGATCTCACGTGATAGAATAACCTCGTTACTAGCATGTTGGTATGTTGCCTAACTGATTAAATTAGGTAGAGTACCTAATAAGGTAATGACTATAAGAACATTTTAGAGATAGTGTGGCTATGATCGCAAAAAAATATCATAGCCAAGAAGACTATGTTACATAGTGAAATAATAATGTCAACTTGGCGGTAGAGTCATTGTGTAGAAAAATGTCACAATTAATTTTTCAGAGTTATGGACAAGAATTGAATGTCATGACTACTAAATAAGATCATTGAAAGTGTAACCATGTCGTGACATGGAAAATATCATAACTCTTCATTACTTTTCTTCCTTCTAAGTCATTGCTCTACCAATTTCATACAAAATAACTTTGATTTCAATAATATTCATAAAATTTTTTCGAGAAAGATATTTAATGAAATTTTTTTAACAGATTCTTAAATACATATAAACACAAAAATAAATACATACCAAGTCATGCAAAAAATTCTATAGGTAGAGTATCAAATAGTACACATGGAACAACCTGAACGATTCAATTCATTAATGAAAGTCAAGTCAATCTCAAGTGTCGACCCTATATGACACTTTATGGTCTTAAACAAGCTTCCATGGCTTGGTTTCAAAGGTTATTTCAACATTTATTAGAAGTTTATTTTGAGGAATCAAAAATTGATTAGTCATTGTTTACAATTTGCACTAACACATTAAAAATTCATGGGTTAGTATACGTAGATGATATTATCATCATTGTATCATGCTAAAATGCAATTATTTCTTTAGTTGATAGCTTGAAACAAATATTCCATATTAAATATATTGGACAATTAAGTTATTTTGTTAGGGTTGAAGCCCAACTTAACTATGAAAGCCTTTATATTTGGCAAGTAAAATACATCTCATATCTTCTTGACAACACCAAAATGTAAGGAGCAACTCCACTCGTAGATCCAACTCCAACAACTTTGAGAATGAAGTTTTCACATGATGAAAAACTTCTACCATACCCTACTAAATACACGTGTGTGGTATTTAAATACAAACACTTCTTGGGGATTATTATTTCTTCTCCAACACATTTGTTAAAAACTGAAATTGATAAGGAAAACACCACTAATTACACATATCATGAATGTGAACTAGTGTGTATTTTTTTCCTTATTAATTTAATTTATTATTCTCTAAAAGATTCAAAATATGTGCAAAACACAATTTTCTTTTATAATTTTTTTTTTGGTGCTTACCCCATAAGTTGTTGTATGTGCCAATTTTATGGTAGTTTTATTATTATTATTTTCTATCATGATTGACAAACACCTTGTAAAAAACCATAAAAAATTACTAATTCTTAAGTTGGTAAAAACTCATTTAAAGCTCAAAATTATCTAAATAAAAAAAATAGTTTTGACTTGTAAATCATGAAAAACTAGTTTTAGTCTTTATTCAAAAATACATCTACTGCATTTATATCCCACTCAACCCATAAATTTTCAAAATAAGTGGAAACCTACATAAGATTCATAGAGATTCCAAATTTACAATGTAGAATAATTAAAATATGTAAATTTTTTTACTTAAGAAAGTGTACATTAGGTTAAAATAAAGTAATTCATTCATTATTAGCACACACATTTAATTTATATAACTTCTTCCATATTAAATACAACTAATGGTATATCCAATAAAAACATTACTCAATTTTCTCAATCATAACCTCAAAATATACCTATTTACTAGTATGTCGAAAATATCAACAAAATTTATAGATTATATATAACATTTGATAAAATAATGAGTTTTAATTAGCGACAATGTAGTTTGAAGAAAATTATACAAATAAATAAGTAAAACTATAATTGAATGGATAAGAAACACAATGAGATGGTTTGGTTCTTCGATGATAAACAATAACTTTTTACAAGAAAATTTGAAGAAAGCAAACAAAAGATGTTGATTCAGTGGCATTGTAACCATAAAAAAAGTTGGATGAGTTGGAAGAACTATAGAAAAACTTGAGCCTCAAGGTAAAGAAGTGTGGTGGAAGAGTCATTAGAAAAACATTTATGCTTGAAGATTCAGACACTAGATTTTACTTTGGGTTGAAAGGTGACAATACAAAAAAAAAATACAATAATGGTACAAGTTTTGATTTTTTTTTTTCATTTGAAACATATATATATATATATATATATATATAGGCCATGTTCGAGTTGGGTCAAGTTTCATGAGTCCTCTTCCAAAGCCCAACTATCTCAGATAATAATCTGTATCTATAAACATGTACATTCATTTAACTTATAATTTCCAAGCACACTATAAATATGCACGTGAAGTAGTGCATGAATATATGCATGTGAAGCAACATGAATATAATGTATGTGCATGAATACACATTAATTTGATATAAAATATCACATGTAAACTTATAAATAATTAATTCTGAAACATGATATACATACACATTTGTTTTCTTAAAATAAACTTCCAACATGGTAACACACAAATATGGAAATCTTTTTTTTTTAAGTTGCTTATTATTAGAATGTATAGGAAAGTGATATTAAAAAAATATGGCAATTTCACTTAGGTGTTTTTTATGATTTAATGCACCTTATCTTTCTTTTTTATTAAATATTCATTCTCATATCCTCAATATAGAAGAGTAAGTGAAACTTTCATCACAAAAAATTCACATAAAAATAAAGTTCTTTTTTATCCAACACATATATATGACAACAAAAAGAGAAACATATGAAAAAACATTACCATATTTTTTATAATATGTTGGGGTGATTGAAACATGCATGTTCATGCTGCCTTTAAAAACATTAGCTATGAAAAAGAAATAGATGTGGGAAATTTAAATGGAGAGTTGAATTTTTCAAAAATAAAATGGGCTATCTTTGTCTTGTTGATTTTATTGGGTATGCATGAGGTTGGCAAACTATTATGTTTAATCAATCAAGTTTGGTTTGGTTGGCTTGATTTTTTTTTTTTGGTTTTGTTTGTCTCTTTTAATGATTTGAATTTTTTTATTGCATGTATATTATTGTGTGTGAGTAGAAGATTGTAGAAAAATAAATGAGATAATGGGTAGAGCATTTTCATGTTGGTAATAGTTAATAGATTAATAAAAAATGTGAGCAACTATTCAACACTCAATGTTTTGACTTTTTTGGATTAATTTGTATTCATTCCATGATGTATATGTATGGAATATAGAATTATATTAAAAATATTTCACTAAATATAAATTTTCATGGAAATAGATGAATAAAAGTGAAATCGAATATAATTTGAGTATAGGATTTATGGACTTAATAGAAAGCAATTTTGGAAAGTAGAAAAAAAATGGAAAGTTACAACATTTATAATATCATCACTAGGTTATACTAGAATAAGATGTTGAGTAATCAAGACATCTTTTCTTAGTCATGACTATACAAACAAATTTTGACAATCTTTGTATATTATGACTCTACTAGATAGTTGTCATAATCTTTTCACTATACAATATTTTCTTCATAGTCACAACATTATCTTGAAGTTCATGGCACACTAGAACAAAGTCTACATTATTATTGAGGAACATTCTCAGTCATAGAATTTTTGCTGCTGTAACTTTATATTCCAGAGAAGAAGTTCATTAGTCATAGCATTTTTTTTCTATGACTTTTATACTCTAGAAAAAATTCGAAGAAATAACATAGGTGTGACTTCAAATTAAAGTTTAGAGTTCCAACTTGAAAGGCCACAATGAAGCTCGATGGGACCCTGATGTATAAAAGGGGGAACTTAGAAATTTTGAAAAAATTTGGGGAATGAATTCAAATTTCAAGGCTAAGCTAAAGCATGCAAAACCTTAGGTGGCATAAATTCTTACTCTTACTTAGGGTTAAATTCAAGATGAATGCCAATCATGATTGATTGAGAATGAGATTTGAGACTTAGATCCTCATGATTCCTATCATTGGGAATTCTCAATTTGATGAGATGCACCATGAAATAATTTGCACGAATACTTTTCTAATTTCAGGATAAATGAGGGCTTAGGGTTTGTTTATTGTATTTGTGAATGATGATTAAAACTATATAATATTTAATTATGGTAATGTTATGTTTATAATATTGATAGATATAGATATTATTTAGAATAGAGGTTTAGGGTTCTATTATAATATAGATTTATGGGTGTTGACCATGGTTGATGGGGATAGGTAAGTCATAGGATACATTCATAATATTTGATTTATTATAATATAGAATTATGGGTATTTGAGTAACTAATCTTAAATAGAGATTAGTTACTCAAATACCTTGATAGTTACCTTATATGTAAATTCTTATTCTCTAGCCTAAAGTATCTTAAAGACTTTGAATTAATATTCTCATAAAAGTATTTGTACTTTCAACTTCGTAAGTATCATACTCTCACAATTAACATATGCTTTTCCTCAAGTCTTACTAGTGGGAACCATAAGAGTGAAAGCAACACAAAGAATTATCATGATCTCGTGAGGCACAACAACTCATGTATATCTAGGATTACCTATCACTTTCCTTCATAATAATAATTCGTGTCACACACTAATAGTGACACCCTTAAAAAAATATTTTATAAAATATCCACATTTATTGAGGATCAGTTCTTCTAAGACAAATATAATGGATTGATATGTAAAATTGTTCATGCTTTTTTTTTCATGAGAGTCATACTCACAATTATTAATATACTATAATTTTAGATTTTGAGATAATAGTTTATCTCACACATCATAGTTGAAAGAGTAATCACTTCTTTCCTACTATATACATGAGTATGACTTATAGTTTATTTATCATAATTTACTATGACAACATGCACAAACACATAAATAGTAAAATTTTAATTTCAGTTATATTTATTCTTTAATTCCATTAATATTCATTCTATATTATAAAAATCAAAATTAAATATGAAAGCATCTATATAGTAAATAAATCTAAAAAACAAATCCTAAACCTCAATTTAGCATCATATTTGTGAGAGATTCATATGAGATATAAAAGAAAAAACCTTGCAATTTTAGGTTCCCAATGATGACTCTCATAAGAATTTAGGATTCATAACTTTAAATCCCACAGTATTTTTAATGAATTATTGAAGTCTCTCTAGAGAGGGGGTTTGAAAGTTTCACCCCAACTTTAGGGTTTAGTATTATTATTGCACTCCTTGCCAACCAGTGGATCACCTAGGAAGTATAAAAAATTACACATAGGATTGTTGTTACACTTGATTCAAGGTAAAGAAGAATCAAGGTTTACTGGCTTACATATCTATTCTCCTCACTTTCATTGTGTCGTTAATATTTCACACATTCTTGCCATTTTTCAAGTAGAAAGTCATGGTTTGGAATGATGTTGTGAATTTGGTAATTGACCTCTTTAGTGTAGGTGTGATAATGGAAAGGGGTTATGGCTTTGGAATGCTCCCTAAACTGTTTATATCCTAAAAGTCATGGTGCTTGGAAGTGGTCATGATTTATGTATTCCATCTAGGTAATGCAATAGTCTTGGCTTTGAGAAGTGGCCATGACTTTTTCAATTAGCCTGGATATCATAGTCGTGGTGCTAAGACATAACCATGCCTTTTTCTTCTCTTGAGGTAAAAAAGTCATGTCCTTGGAAATGAATACAACTTTAGTATTTTCCTCTATAACTCTCTATAGGCAAGAGTCATGATTTTGGAAAATGCTTATGACTCTGGACATATGAATATTATGTCTTGGTAAAGATAAATATATGATACTAAAAAATGGCTCTGACTTTTAGCACTAGTAGGGTTCTTGGCTATTGCAATATGAAATTAATATCATATTCATTTAAATATTATAAGAAAAGTGTAGCTTTGATTCCAAGATAATATTGTAGCTAAAAAAATATGTTTTATTGTGAAATGATTGTGCTAATGAGGTAATAGAGTCATGGTGTATAAAGATTTTCAAGACTAATTATGTATATTGTTAGCTAAGAATAAATTTTGAAACTACTTGATAAGACCAATCATCACTAAGTCACCAATTATCACAGAGAATAAAACTATTAACTATAATCTAGCATAGTCCGTCAAAATTCTAATTTTGTAAAATTATTTTACTCATCACATGTTTCTATATTAATAATTAATTAAAAACCACCAAAATATGATAAAATATTTAGTATTTTACATACCAAACAAATTCATACACTAAAACTAATTCTGGTCCCTAATTAATGACATTCCCCTCATAAAAAAATATACATCCTACATCATCACAAATAACTTATTTTTTTCTAAAACTTAGTTTGAGTGTCATAGTGTCTCAAGATAGTAGAGTAACTTCTCATTGTATAAATATTAAGAGTTGAGGTTGAGTTCCATGAGTATATCTATGGGTGATTTAATTGTGTATGATGATTAATGTGATGGGTACATTATATTTATTACATTACACCATACAAAAAAAATCATTTTGTTTCCTCCCAATGAGTACGATATTTAACATCCATAGTTATACCATAAACAATTGCTCACCTTCATTATTGATCTCTACCAGTTATGCTATGCTTTTAGTATACATCTTTATTCTTTTTCTTCTTGTATATTCTTTCAGCATCATACCATTTGGACTTCCTTTTGTTGGGCCTTTCCTCATTGGATGTCATGGCTTTGATGAATACCATGGCTTCTTCTTTGGTTCTTGCTTGATCATTTTCTTTATGTGTCTCCAAATTATGGCCCTAAGCATGACCATATCTTTGTCATTAAGCTTTTTTAGGCCTTTTTCTTTCTATAACACCAAAGCATGACACTGGGCACAACCAAGATTTTGTCATTAAGCCTCTAAGGAACAATTTCTTTTTGCAAGACCAAATTCATGGTGCTCTTAAGAGTCATGGCTTTCGATACTATCACCATTTCAAAATTTTTTTCTATTGGATCCTCTAGAATTTCTATCTCACTCATATCCTCTTCATTTTTTTCATCAACAAACCAATTGGAGTTATATTGCTATTTTCACCATAGTTTTAGTCTCCGGACTCTTTAAATAATTTTCTCCATATAACTGTATAAAGATTTTAGGCATCCTGCTTCTTTTCTCATCCTTCTTGAAGTTTTCTTGATTAGAATCTTGTGAAGTGGAAGCTTCAAAAAATGTTATGACCCCACAACAGTCATCTTTCTCATCTTCGAGTTCATCACTTCCATAATTCCATAATTGCTTTTGTACGTCATCTTCCTCATCTTTTAGTTCAACATTTTCACAACTCCATAGCCCTTATCCTATGTCATCTTCATCATCTTCATCGGAATAGGTTTCTTCAAAAAAATTATTTTATCTAAAGTCAATTTTTTTTGCATTATTGTATGGAGAAGAATATCTATTATCTAACAACTCATCGCATCATCATCTAGCCTCCATAAACATTTGTAAATATTAAACTTTACTTGCTTCTTACAGACATGGAGAGTGAACTCCATTCTTAACATCAATGAGTGCTTATATAGTGGCCAAAAATTATCAACCAAGATGAATTGTTTTTAATAATCTTTATTTATAACCAATACAATAAAATATTCATAAAACATAAAGATACCAACCTTAACCAAAATATCTTTAATAATATCATCTATGTACTTGATTTTTCGATCAAACATTTAGAGTGAGAGAGATATTGAAGTAATTTTCTTGAGATTCAATCTTTGCACAATTAACAAGGGCATCAAGTTGATACTTGATACCAAGTAACATAGTACCTTTTGAATTATGTGATTCCTTATTGTACAAATATAGTAAAAGTTTTCAGAACCTTCAATTTTCTCTGAAATTTTCTTTGAATACATGTGCAATATTTATTAATTATTTTCATTGTCTTGTATGTTACCAACTTTTTCTTACTGCTCATGACATCCTTCATTAATTTCATATAATTTGACATCTAAGATAATGCTTCAAAAAATATAATATTAACTTCAAGTTTCTAGGAAAATATAGTAAATTTTCACAAACATTTTATCCATTTTTCCCTTCCTAAAACTTTGTAGAAATATAGGATTCATCAAAAACTTACTTTTAGTATTATTCTGGTTCATATTATTCTCTTCATAGCTTTGGGTAATCTCCATTCACTATTTTATTTCTTTGCTTCCTTCATTTATAGCTAGGGGTGAGAGTTGTGCGTGTACTATATAGGAGCTAGTCTTTAGAAGATGCCATGGTATTGGACTCTTCATCTCTTGAGAAAGTCATAGTGGGTGCAGTGACTTTTTGGGAAAGTCATGATGATGTCAGTTTTAGAACCTTCCAATTCAACTTACTCCATTCATTGCTGCTCTAACTCTTTTCTACTTTGACATAATATCAATAAGCACTTTTTCAGATGTCTCAATCTCACTTAATAATTCAATAACTCTTTTATATTTCATGATAATACTAATTTTCCTATTTGATTCTCTATATTCCACATTGTTGAACTTAAAGGTGTCAAATGGGTCATGTTAGGCTGGCCTGGAATAGTTTTTGCAGGCCCAACAGTTCTCCCGTGCCGAGCTAGGCATGACATAGTTTATTCAAGCAGAAGCAAGTCACAGCATGGCCCGGTTGGCACGGCTAGTTTTTGGCTGTGCCGAGTCAGGCCAGAACATACCCGTATGGGCCAGTTTAAAAAAATTAAAAATATTTTTTTCATTTTTTTTGTTTATAATATTTATGTAATTATAAAATATAAATTAGATAATATTTAAAAATATTTAAATTATAAATCATAAATATTTGAATAGTTATAAAGTTTATTTTTTTTATGTTATTTGTTTTAATTATGTATTAATTAGATTAGATGATAATTTATTAGAATTATATTTTAGAATCTTTAAAAAAATTATTAAACAAAAAAATAAAATAAACACAATTTATTTAACAAAAATAATAAAGTCACACTCACAAAGTCAAGTGTCAAATGGTCAAACCAAAGCAAATATAATGTAAATAAAAATAAGTACAAAATATCAAAATCAAAAAATCAGAATCAAGCATGACTTATTAGCAAAAGCATAACTATGTAACATAAGTGTCGCTATCGGCGTGTCGCAATCCCGTAATCATCAACTGTCATGCATCAAGTAGCAACTGTCAAGCATCAAGTAGCAACCTCATCAATCATCCATCAGCATATCATTATCATCATCAACCTCAATATCAATATCACTATCATATGAATCATCATCAACAATCAACTCCTCTGCTTCTCACTCCCAGTCCTAGCAGAATCCTTGATGTTAAGCCTCAAATCCTCCCAATCTTTCATACATGCTAAAGCCTCAGCAATATCTGGACATAATCTTGATCTCCTATCCAAAATCATATTTACTACAACAGAAAAAGTATAATCCGATGTTGTGCTCGACACTAGAAGGGTCTGTAGATCCCATGTCATCTTAGATACCACGGGAAAGGTGGACTCATATGATTTTCACCACTATAATATATCAAGATTCATAGTATCAGAATGTGGTAGGATTGAGCAATAATTAGTATCTAAGTACCAAGATAGCTCGCACTGACCCCATCATTTCTCCACAGCTAACTAAATGGAAAAATCATCATCTCCAAATATGGTATCAATGTCCATACTCACATCCTCACTACTACTACCACCATACCTAGTATTGTAATATGTGAAAAGATCAATCAACTTTTCATGAATGAACCCTTCGTGTGGGTTTTCCAAGTTCATGCATGAGAAAATATAATTCAAAATGTTATCTACCCCTTCCACCTTAACCCTAGGGTCCATGCATGCAGCGAGACAAATTAGAGATAGAATGGTAGACTGGTACTTGGTTTCCATCTCTACAACCATATGGCTAAGTGTCAGATCAGTTCGATACTTCCTAAATATGCTACTGATATTGCATATGCACATGAGTGCAATGCAAGTCGTGGGAGTATAAACTAACGAACACATGTTCATCGTGTCATAAAAAATATTCAGGAATTTCATAAATGAAATTTTTCAAGCCAAGTCAGCGTCGTCAATACAATGTTTGTCACTCTTACTATTGATGTAGTCGGATATCACCTGTTCATATCCAACACATGACTTCAACATCAAGTACGTGTAATTCCAAATGAGTCTCACATTCGATTGAAATTTTTTCTTCTTAGGATTCACAAAAAAAAGAGACTACTAAACTCTTGTTGTCTGTGAGGCATGCAAATGTATATTAGTGAGCTACATACATTTTTCATAATGGGGGAACACACCTTCATCCCCGCTTGTACAATCAAGTTAATCATGTAACACATGTATCTGACATGAAAAATCTCTCCTAATAGTACATCTTTAATATTCCTAACAAACATATTAATCGCTACTCCAATTTTAGATGTGTTATTGAATATGATACTAAAAATTTTATTTTGTATTTTATATTCTCTAGAAATATTCATCATACACTCAAAAATGGCAAGGCCATCATGAGGATGATGAATCTTAGAGAATCCTAAAATTTTTTTATTCATAATCCATTTATAATCTACATAGTGGGCGATGAGAAATGCATAAGATACATTATCGTGACTAGTCAGATATCAAACGTAATGGACACCACTCTACTATATGCCATAAATTTATTAATTATTAATTGTTTTTCTACTTATAATACCCTACTATGTTGTTCCTAGATGTGGACCTAGGAATCCTATGATAAGCAGACTAAAAATATGTCAGAATAATACTCACTACCATTGGATCTTCCGAAAATCCAATTGGAAGACCCATCAATGTGATAAGTTTGGTCATACTTTCCCTACCCAACTCGCCATAATATATGAAGGGAGTAAACTTTGAGACTGAACTGGATCGAGTCTCAAAAAATATAGTGCTAAGTTAGGTTTTCCTAGGATCTAATGCACTATATTTTTTGGTGCATAATTCAGCATTCCTCTTAAGGTACCCAGTCACAAACACTCTTATAAGTTAAAATTTTCTTACAATATTTGCACAGTGTCATTTCTTCTTTCTCACCACTAATATTTTTTTGTTTTATTATATTAAAATGAGTCCAAACTACAGAATTCCTCCTAGTTTTTTATTTTTTAGATGTTAAGGTTGAGACGACCGGAGAAACCAAAGTTTCTGCAGCCTTGAATCTTTATGTAAGATTTTTATTTTCTAAATTTAAATTAATTTCATTAGTATTTATCATTTTTTTTAGTTTTTTTAGACAAGAAGATAGCTAAAAGAGTAGAGAGAGAGAAAAAAAATAAAAATACCCATAAAGTAATGTAAAGGAAAAACACGTGCACCAAAAATCCAACTTCCAAATACCAATGCAAATATCAACTAAAGATGAACCTAAGTTTCAAGTCCCGAACAGCTGAGCTAAAATCTCGAGAGAGAGAATTTTAGGAGAGAGATTTGAGAGAGTGAGAATGTGAGATTTTATGTTTTTGAACAACATAAAAATTATAGAGAAGGGGTGGGGGGCTTTTATAGGAAAAAAATAGAATTTTTTTTAAAAAGTATTTTTTTATTTTTTGAATTTTTAATAATTTTTGTTGGGCAGATTCATGTGGTCCATCAGATTCTGCCCCAGAGCCGTTAGAGGTGAAATCTGACGACTAAATTTTGAATATTTTTTTTTAATATTTGAATAGTTGGTCGTAAGCCCGTAACATGCCTTTGGGGTTGGTTTGGATCTGGGCTTGCTTGATTTCTGGACCTGTCGAGCTGAGCCTCAGCCCAATGGGGTGGTACGATAGCGGTACCTTGGCTCGTGCCGAGGTACTGGGCCAGTCGGGCCATGGTACCGTTCCGGGCCAGGCACGGCATGAGGCTTGATTGGCCTCAGGATGGCACGACACAATTCGTGTCGTGGCAGGCATGGTATGGCACGGACACGGGCACGGAAAATTCATGTGTCGTACCAGGCTAGGCACAACTAAATTGGGTCATGCCTCGTGCCGTACCAGGCCGGCCTGACCCATTTGACACCTCTAGTTGAACTCGTGTGATCCAATTTTACTTCAAGCCTCCATATATGCTTATGTTGATGATCAGTTTTTCTCTTCAATTCTATCAATATCAAACTCAACCTATCCTCTCTATTCAACTTTTCTTCTTTCCTTGAAAGTTGATAATTTGGATTTGATTTTTCTTTAATATTGTAGCTC
This sequence comes from Sapria himalayana, assembly GCA_029783825.1. NCBI lineage: Eukaryota > Viridiplantae > Streptophyta > Magnoliopsida > Malpighiales > Rafflesiaceae > Sapria > Sapria himalayana. Next base: position 812,413 of record JAREIK010003123.1, read on the forward strand.
ATCAACTTATTTTCAATGCCCCCTGGGGCTTGCTCAATATTCTGCTACCCATTACCATATCTTATAAACAAAAACTTTTCATGACTTCTCACATTCAGATAGTACTGCATAAGAACATTATTATTGGATCAAAACACATACCATTTGATTAGATATAGTTGGCCTCTTCTATTTGATAAATGACATCTAAATTCATTATTTCATATTCTTGCAAAATGGCAACTTCTTTCAATCCTCTTCTCTTCTCCTATTGGCTTTCAAGCTTCTTTATAAAAATCTTCATCTTTGCTTCATGTGTGGTAAATCGGTCCAACTTCAATAATTTAGCTTGTCTACTTTCAAAGGAGTGATCGGTTAAAGTTTGCTAGTTGTTCAAACAAATAGTGCAACTCCCCTAGTGACTTATTTATAACCAACCCACCTGAGTTCATATCAATAGTATACCCCATTATATAATTAAATGTATTATAATATATTTGAGCTTGAAACTATAACTCAAAACCATGTTGAGGGTACATCATCAATAACACCTTAAAATGATTCTAAGCATCCTATAACATTTTGTGTTCTTCCTATCGAAGTTGACTTATCTCGCTCCATAAGTATGAGATGATTTAAGGTAGGAACAACTTTATGGGAAAGGTCATCACAAGTTCATTCTAACTCTCAATAGATCTTTGAGATAATTATTGGAACCAACTTCATGCCTTATCTCTTAATGAAAATTTGAATAGATATAATCTGATAGTTTTAGGGCTAACTCTATTCATCTTTACCATTTTGCACAACTCCAAAAATATTGTGTCATGTCTATTTGGATCCTCTGATATTCTTTCACTATATAGGTGTTATTGAATTATCACTATCAGATATTGCTTCAACTCAAAGTAATTCACCTTTACGAGATTGCATCCAAACACCTAAATAACTATTCATTATCACTGGCCACCAATTGTCTTCCAATGTGTGATGGTGGATGAGTTGTTGGATAGTTTTCCTATCACTATCTTGGGGATTTCTATTGTTACTGGATTTTCATATACTTTTTATCAGCTTGTTGTCTCAACATCACTCTCCTAGATCTCTTATTTTGTAGTTCTATAGGTGTTAGCTTAGTCAAAGAAGTTATACTCATATAAGATGGGTTGAAAAAGAAAAAAAAATGGAAAATAATAAACACAACTACTCCACAATCAAAACAAGATAGTAAGACAAGCTAATGCAGATTTGAGAAAATAATAAAAATATTATTATCAAACTACTAAAAACAAAACTATTCTTTTTAAGGATAAATAGGTCACCTCATTTTGACTAACCAAACTAAATATTATATATCAATGATACTAAAAACTTATTATAACTTTGTTATATTACCTAATTTTATAGTTTAGATAGTGTCTCAAAAGCTCATTAGTATGATCTCTCATTAATAAAAATCTATAAGTATATGGGTCATACAATTAATAAAAAAATCAAGTTACCAATCCCATAAAAATTATATCGGAAGTTTAGTCAACTAATAATAAGACAATAATGTTTTGGCAGAGAAGATAATTTAGGATTGTTGGTAAGACTTTTAGATCCTAATGTTTGTCTATTTTTAATTATATAATACATGTTTAAATAGTTTGGTCCTTATTGAGTTTGGATACAAGGTGACTATCACCATTGAGCTCATCTTAATAATGATCTCCTCATAGTTATCCCCTTTGTATTTTACCACCAAGAAAACAAATTATCTCAACTTGAGGGTCATTCATAGGTTCATACCTTTTAGGCAACTCATCAACTACCCTCAATTATAGATTCATGATATATTTTTATTCTTTAGTCTCGAGTGTCTTAAGACTTTGAACTGATTATGTATTAAAAGAATTTGCACTTTTAACTTTATAAGCACCATACTCATATAATTAACATATATCTTTCATCAAATCTTCGAGTGAGAACCATATGAATGAATGTAACTCAAAAGGATATCACTACCTAATAAGTTATAACCACTCATGCATGTTCTATGGATTACTTGTCACCATCCTCTAAAATGATGATGTGACTCCCACACTAAAGTTAAAATTCTTATGAGAATATTCTATAATAAACCTATATTCATTGAGGATCATTTCATTTAAGACATATAAAATAGATTAGTATATAAAATCATACTTTTGGTTTCATGAGTATCATATTTGTAATAATAAATATACCATAAATTTGGGTTTTTGACATATAAGTTTGTCTCACATAGCATGGTTGGAAGGGATGTCACTTCTTTTCTACCATATGTACAAATGAGCCTCATGATTTAACTATCTTCATTCACCATGATAATACCCAAAACCCCACCAATAGTATAACCCTAAATTAAGTTCAAATATTAAAATTAAATAGCAAAGTATTTATATATCACATAAATAAAAAAAAACAAACTCTAGACCTCAATTTAACATAACATTAGGGAGAGATGCATATGAGGTATAAGAGAAGAAACCTCAATAATCTTGGGTTCCTAATAATAGTCCTCATTAAAATTTAGGATTCAAAATCCTAAATTCAATTATATTTTTATTAAATTTCAAAAATCTACCATAGAGAGGAGGATTTGAAAGTTGTGTCCCTCAAATCTAGGTTTTAGCATTGGTCATGTGTCCCTTGCTTGCTCATGGATCTTTTAAATAATGCAAAAATTAACCCTATGGTTGTTGTTGTGGTTGGATCAAGGTGAAGAATAAAAAAGGTTGGCTGGATTGTAGATCTCATCTTTCTATTTTTTCCATGTCCTTAATACTTTGTGAATTCTTGTCATTTTCCAAATAGAAAGTCATGATTTTGAAATAATATTGCAACTCTGGCCTTTTGTCTCTTTAGCTGAAATGATAGTACTGCAAAGTGGTTATGTCTTGGAATGGTCCCAAAACTTTTTGTACCCCCAAAAATCATGGTGTTGAGAATTAGCCATGACCCTTACCTTTTCTTCTATATCACAGAGTCACGACACTATGAAGTTTCTATTACTGGTGTATTTCATCTTTGCAAGACAAAATTTGTGACACTAAAAAATGGCCACAACCCTGTCCATTGACCTGAATTTTAAATTCATGACACTAGGTTATAGTGTTTATCTAGAGGATTATTTGATAGTTGAGATGTGCTTATGCAATTATTCATCATCAAGTTTTTCCCATCTCATGTTACCTCTCAATTAAAGAGATAAATAAGTCAATTCTAAGAAGAGGAATATGTGACATTAATATATGATAATTGAGGCCTATTCAAAGATTTACTATGGAAGTATCTACTAAATGGATTTGAATTGTTGTTCTAAGCTCAAAAAATTTATAATGGTTTGAACTATTTGATGAGGTTCACAGATGATGTAGCTTAGAGTGGTTCCATCATAAATAAGTAATCTGAGGAGGCTCAATATCTATTTAAATAAATAGTAAAGAATAACTACTAAACTCTAAACAAAAGAGCATTGAATAGAAATCAAACTAGAGTATTGGAGTTGGATAGATTGACAATAATTGAATCTATACTTGATGTATGTTTCAATAAATTTGGAGCACATAATGATAAAGGACTTAGCGTGGAAGAAATTATAATTTTGCAATAGTAGAAAGTAGCCAATTTCTACCTCATGCATCAAATGAAAGAAGCTATTATTCTTTAAAATAAAGATTGTGTTCTGACCAGCAATAATGCTCACACATATATTTATTTGAATGTTAAAAACCATGAAACTCTATTATATGCAAGTCATGAAAATGTTCAGCAAAATATGGATCAATTTCATATTAATTTTTGGAGCAACTCAATAAGATATCAAATGCAAAGAGCCTCGAGTTCCTATTATGACCATTAAAGGGAAGCATAAACATCATCATGAAAATATGACATTATTAGGTTACTCATAATGATAAAAAAGAGGGATGATCTAAAAAAGAAATAAATCAAATGAATTGAAACAAGGCTAGAACATATAAATGTGGTAATGACCATTATTGAGAATCTACTTGAGTAACTATCACTATTAATAAAAGAAAATTATGTAAATGGATTATCAAGTGATATCGAGGCAAATCCAAAGATGTGCATATCCATAACACTTAGAATTTACAAACAATTAAAATGGCAGAAAATAAAAAAAAAACTCAAAATATGATGTTGAAGTAGATGAGGAAATTATAACTCACAAGGTCACAACATTTCCTAAAGACACTCTCATGGCTCCTAGAACTAGGATATTCATTGACACAATCTCTCCCAAAGTTTTAGTAATATCAAAACTCATTGCCTAATTCATTTCACTAGTTGTCACATGCGAAGATGTGAATTTGAAGGAGAACATGTAGATTAACTAAAGTAATGAACATAAGGATGACGTTCTAAAGAATGACTATGAAAATGGTACATATACTCTCCAAACTAATCATTCTTTTCCATAGTTGTTTAGAAAAGAAAAATAGAATGAGCAATTCGAGAGATTTCTCAATATCTTCAAAAAGTTGGAAGTCAACATATTATTTTGTTAGTAAGAAGAAATTGGAAATATATTGAATAGTAAATATGATCGACAAATTGAGTGCAATCATTTAACATAAATTTTCAAGAAAAAAATGAAAGATTCCAGGAGTTTTACAATTTCATGCTTTATTGTGGAGTACACATTCTTAAAGGTATTGTGTGAATTGGGATCAAGTGTTAATTTGATGTTATTATTTATATTATATAAATTAAATATTGATGAAATAACTCTTAACTACTCTATTACTATAGATAAGATGACAAATAGATCAATCAAATTACTAAAGGAGATTATTAAAGATATCCTAGTCAATGTGGACAAATTTATTTTCTATTTGATTTTGTTGTGTTTGATATAGATAAAGACCAACATGTCCCATTAATCTTGAGATAACTATTTTTAGTGACTAGATATACTTTGAATAATATCAAGATAAAATTCACAATAAAATTCAAAATATGTAAAAGTCTGCATATTTCAAATAATGATGAGGAAAATTTTTGAACAATAGAAAACCTCTTATGCACAACCAAAAAATATAAAATACATTTTAGATGGAATGGGCTCCTTGGATGATTATTATCCTAAAGAAGATGAAAAAGCTAATGAACTAGAAGAAATTTTGGGTGTAAAAAATATTGAAGAAGACTTGGATTGAAAAGGATTGTTTTTAAGTTGTGATATTTTTCAAAGTCACAAAAATAAAAGAACCAAAGTAAAACTACATTGAACATGCAAAGGAAGAGAGTTAAATAATAAAATTCTTAGTGTTGTAACATAGTAGACTTATGAAGATAAGTTTTGAGACTACAGAAAGAGTATTAGAAAAGAAAAGTTCACAACTAAATGTTGAAGTACTAGAAGAGAAAGATGAAGCATAGATAATTATTACTATGTATCATAATAAAATAGAGGAAAATGTTGTTGCACAAAACAATGTCATAACATTTAAAAAATTTATACATTTACTTGTAGTTTTGATGAAGGAAGAAGCCTTAGCAGGAAAATAAGATATTACTTTAATGAAGTAAAAGCTTAAAGAAGAAATCATGACTCAACCTAGCACCACAGCTTAATTATTCTAGAGAAAAAATGTAAAGGCCATGACTTCATATAAATTCATGTACTTAATGAAGAGGAGCATACACAATTATGTCATGCCCTTTTTTAAAGCCACAACATCCATTAAAAAATATCCTAAAAGAAGACACCTAATAAAAGACCCCATCTTGAAAAAATATTTTAGAAGACAAGCTAATAAGAATGAGTATACTTGAAAGCTTACTTGGACCATTAAAATAACCAATTGAAAGAGATTTCAAAAAGTGTGTCAAGCTAAAGACACTGACTATCATTTTAATATAAAGTTATGGTCAGATGAAAATTCACCACTATATTTTGTTAATCATGACTAAAACCCTAACCCTATAAAATGTACTTTCCTAATTTTTTTGCAAAGAAAAATTCTTCTCCATTTTCGACAAAACTTGTTGCAACACATTTTTTTGAAAATCAAAACTAAAATGGAGGATGTAACATTGATTTTGTGGATTAGGGTGATAAGAGTGAAGATTGAGATGAGTCTCAAGGCTAAATGGAAATTATATAAATCATCCATAGTCATGACTTCTACCCAAGCTAAGGTTCCCAAACTAATATTTTTGATAGGGGGGAGATGGATGATGTTTGTCCTAACTAAGAAGAGCTTTGTAGGAGAGCATGAATTCATATAAGTCATCCTACCTTTCAAAATGATTATAAAAATGAAGAATTGGGATAAATATTATACTCACATGGAGAGGGGCAACATGATGATCATTATGAAGTTTTATTCCAATCTTAAAGACATACAAGATAAGTGGTGCTATGTACGAGGAGTTTGTGTATGTTTTGATATGAACTTTATTAATTTTGTGTTTGGTTTGCATGAGGCTATAGCTGGTACAATCTTCAAAACCCTAAAAATACAACCAAACTATAAGATATTTACCAAGATGTTGATGGATGACAAGAGTAGTTGGACAATTTTCATCAAAGAATATCTATGGCCACTTAGTGAGGGGAGAACTCATAGAAGAGATGAAAGTTTGGTTGTACTTTTTGTACTCTATTTTATAATTGACTTTTCACCTCTATTATATCATGAAAGATATGGTGATCTTGCTTTATGCCATTGTGAGAGGTTATAAGATCTGTGAGAAAGATATTAGAAAAGTTAATTCTCAACTTTCAAGAAAAAGAATTCTAAAGTCACGTCATTTACCCCTCCTTGATTAAAATGCTATGTTGAACTGTAGGAGTCCCAACTTTTGAAGATAAAGAAAAAATGTATCCATGGATATCCCACTGATATTTCTAGTTGTGAAGAGAGAGCTTGAAAAAGATAAGGGGAGGAATTTAGTTCTTTAAAAAAAGGAATCAATTGACATGGGGTTATAAGTGTCGACCTTCCTCGAAGTCAACATAGAAATAATGGAAAGAATTAGAGAGAGACTTGATGAAAAGTTACTACTCTGATACAGTTTTCCAATGATTAGATGTGGAGGAGACTTGGAAGAAATTTAAACCCTTTTGAAGAATATGAAGTTGGATGTTGATGATAGAGAGCTACAATTGAAAGAAGAGCTAGTATTGATGCATAATTTCTTAATAGTGAAATTGGAGAAAATGGATAGCAAGTGAAAAGAATACATGAAGCAAAAGAAAAATAAAGACAAAGTAAAGGTAGATTAATGTGATATATTGCGGAAGATGCATCTCAACAAGAAAGAGTGCATATTTTTGTTAGCCCAAGAAAAATTTAAGAATTAGGTTATAAAGATCGTAGGAGAGATGATGTATAGATTGGAAACCCAAATTATGTGAAGTAGTGAAGCATTTGGGCATATCTATGAGTCTTTCACAAATGAGTGACGAAATTTGATAAAGGGAAATGATGTTAAGATAGATGGTAACATGCAGTAAAGATGGATAAGAAGTATAGAAGAGTTAGAGAAGTATAATAAAAACTAGAAACATATATAATTTGTATTGGGATCTTTAGATGATTCACTCAACTCTAACAGAAGAAGACATGACATATTATGTAGTATAATTAAAAAGATAATGGAATATGCATCAAGCAACAAAGAAGATGCTGAGAGAACATCCACATACATGCCTAGATTTGAGCCATGCAAACTATAATTCTCATTAAAGGATTTGGATGTCAGGGGTTGATCACATAATCCACCTTCTTCTCCATGTTAATACATGTGCATTTGTTTTTTTTTGTGATGTACTCATTCTCTTGTTATCTAGAAGATTTTTCGAGAGATAGAGAGGGAGAGATTTATTGCTTAAGGATGAGCAATACTTTTAGTATGTGAATTTGTTTGGCACTCAACAAACCACCTTTGGGTTTATTTATAATGATTTCATGATGTATTTGTGTGAAATATGTGCTTATAATGAAATGATTTCACTAATTAGAAATTTTGATGAAAATGGATGAATAGTAATAAATTCATATATAATCTGAGTAATATTTGAGGGCAGAAAAGTAGAGAGCAAATTATGACACATCCAATGTCACGGCTTGGTTATACAAGCATATGCCTATTGAGTAGTTGCAGTAGCTTTTCTTGGCTGCGACTCTACAAAACAAGTCATGATATTTTATGCATATCACCACTCTACCACCTAGTTGTCACTATCTTTTCATATTAGAACTTTTTCTTTATGACTATATCATCTTCTTATAGTCACAATACACTAGTACTAAAATACAATTTTGGTCATAACTTTATTTTTACGTAGTAGCAACCAAGCCTTCCATTAATAAAAGATATTGTGGCAATTTCCAATATCATGATATATTCATTATAAAGCTAAAATCACATAATACCAAGTGATTTTAAATCATAATCTTCTTTTTTGGCCATGACTTTTTACAATATAAAGAATCATCATTATTCATGGTATTTTTTTCCACCATGACTTTATGTTTTAGATAAAGAGTTTATTAGTCATGATATTTTTTTCTCTAGTGCAACTTTTGTGTTTCATAGGAGATTCAAAGAAATAATAGATTTATGATTTTAACCTAAAGCCATGATTTCTAGCTTGAAAAGTCACACAATGGTTTGATAGGACCTTGATATATAAAAGAGAGCCCTAAAAAGTTTACAAAAATGGGGGAAGGGATTCAAATCTTTATACTAAAGCATACAAAACACTAGGTGGAATGAATTCCAACACTGAATTAGGGTTAAATTCAAGGAAAACATAAACGAGGATTGATTGAGAGTAGGATTTGAGACTTATATCCTCACACCAATTAAAATTTGGAATCATCAATTCAATGACATGCACCATAAAATATGTCACATAATTTTTTCTATAATATCATGCTAAATAAGAATCTATGATTGATTTATTATATCTATGATGTTATGCATAACATCTAACTTAGGAGTTTTAACCACCTTGTATGCCAAGAGAATACTAGATGAATTCAACATGTATCTATCCATCATCTGACAATCTAACATAAAATCATCCCAATAAATATAGAAATAAAATCAATCATAAGAAAGTAAGTCAACCCAAGAATTTAAGTATCTTTTCTTGACATCAGCTTATCTACCTAATTCGAGTAGTAGTTAATTCAACATTAGTTGATCAAATTGTTCACACAATCTTTGTGGAATTGATATCTAAACTTATATTCATATTTACTACTTATATAACTCATATACATATAGATCTCTATTGGAAGGAACTAAATTGCCTAATGAGCTTTTAAGATCAAGTCATAAATGATAAGTTTTAGTACAATAATAAAATCATGATAGAGACTCTCTCTTCTCTCTCTCTCTCTCTCTCTCTTGGAAGACCTATTTTGTCCTTTATAAAACAAGAGGTACAATAAATTACTCATTTGAAAAGTTATTGGGGTGAAGATTATTACCATGATGTTCTCACTCAGTTGAAGAAAGATTCTTTCAAGTTCACAATTGGACAATAGAATAAGAAAATCTATTGGTGTGTTCGAATGTTTTTAAAACATGGAAATAGGGTTGTCCTGGAGATTTGGAACAACATATTGTGTTGGAATGAAGGAATTATATCAGGTGGCTTTGCATTGACACCAATTGTACATATCAAAAAAAACTTAGGTTCATAATAATCATTTTCCTAAATCAATAATGTATCCTTGATGTTTTTTCGTTTTTTTAGTGCATAGTTATGAACATTGGGTCAATATGGGTTTTACCATCCAAATCATGGAGTTTTTGATGGTAAAATTATAGTGTTCTTACATGTAATATTATGTGTAGTTTGTTATGCATGTGAGCAGCATTTTAACTAAGAGATTATGGTTGTGCAAAAAGTATATTAGTGTGCATGTAGACGTAGTGCAATGTTTTTGGTTTTGTTTGTGTGTGTGTGCGCGCATGTGTGCGTGTGTGTGTGTGGGTGTGTAGAATAATGTAGGTGAAATTTGGTAATAGTGTGCAAATGTATGTAGTCTCATAATTTCAATGCTTGTCAGTTGTGAAATTTTTGTAATTATTGTGAATTGATAAACACATTATTTGGCTTATTGTAAATTGTGTTGTTATATCGGTTGAATATATATTATTGAATATTATGTTGATTCAGCATGGTATCTTGATATATTTTAATTGGTAAAACACAAAAAATAATAATATAAATTAAATTTCTCTAAAAATCACTTGCAAGCAAGTTTATTAATATCAAATTGAAATGCAATACCAACCAATTGGTATTTGATCTTTCAACGCCAATAAGTTTTATCATAACAAGGTTGATTACCTATGATGGTTGGTGTTTAATTGATATTGATTGAGTTGGATCTTAAGTTTGGGAGCTCTTTATTCCTTTGGGTTAATTAAGTTTAACTTAACCTATTACCTTGTCTGGAAGAGAAAATATGTTGGACTTTTTGATGAGTGATGAATGATTGGGATTGACAAAGAGTGTCCTTTAATGTTCTTCCATGTATATGCAATGGGTCGGAGCTTGAACCCTCCATCATATCTCCAAGGAGTCAAGATCGGATATCTTATAAAAGAAGTTGGAGTTAATGTATGAGGACAAATATAGGAATAAGATTGTGATTAGGTGTTTAGTGAAACTAAAGTATCATAAAGGTGATGACATTGTAGAGCATATGAATGCCTTCCAATCACTCATAATTCAGCATGCATCTATAAAGATATTTTTGTAATATGAGTTGCAAGCTTCATTACTCCTCATCTTTTTTCTCAATAGTTGGGAAATATGTATCATGACACTAGATAGTGTCATAATTATGAATATGATTATGGATAACCTAATGAGTGAATAAGTAAGCAAAAAGAAAAGGACATGTCTCTTCCTTGTGTTTTAGCTTTATAGAAATGATTATCCATATAGTGGTAGGTTAAAGAATAGAGTGAAATTGGATTAAGTCTAATATAATAGGCTAGTACACTTTAAGTGGTACTGTCGTTTACAAATAAAAACCTTGACAAGAACGAAAGAGAGAGAGAGAGATAGGAGATAACATTGATAGAGATGTGCATACTATTGATATGGAGGGTGATATCATTTATGTTTGCGATAATAGTTCAGCCAACTTAGTGAGTTAAGAGAATAACTAAATGATTCAACTAGTTATTTTTATGATACACTGAACCTTGATGATTTTTATCCTACACACCTAGTGACAATGTAATAGTCAAGATGAGCAGTAATAATATATTAAGAGTCATAATTATTGGAAAGGTATACTTATCATGTTGGGAGTACTGGGAGTCCAGATAGGAGATAATATCACAGATATTATCTTTATCAATATTTAGATAGCAGATAATATTGGGAGTAAAGATGAAGAATGGATGTCTGTTGGAGCTAATGATATTTGACATATTTGAGATATTAGTTTGAACCTTTTATTCATTGAGATGCTGAACGATATATATTATATGAGTTATTTTGATAGGGATTGATAGATACTTATCAAGAGATCACCTGTTATAGCATGTTGTATAAAGGTGGATTTGTTATATGTTACCCATACTATAGTTAGTAAGGATCAAGTGAATGGTGTGCATGGGAAGGTCAACACATGTCCCATGCAACAGGACCTCAAACATGTATGGGAGGATAATCAAAATGCGACTTGAAGGAAGATCTTACATATCACATATAGTCATCTAATGATGGTTGTTCAATTTATTAGATTGGGAAGAACAATAGCACTGTATTTTCTCCCTTGTTTAGTGTTATCATGTTGCTTAAAAATGGTGAGGATTCTTGATGGTGAACCTTTTCTCATCCACCATTAAGTGGACCTAGTTAGACTAGGTTTATGTGTATTGTATCCATTTCATCTCATGACTTATCCTTGCCTCTAATATTTTGTCAGGTATATCTAGGTTATTATGATCAAAGGAAAAGTAAAATATTGCACTAATCAAGTCATATCTAAGAAGTCAAATTTTATATTTGAACCCTCAAGTTGCCACTATGTAAATATTATGAATGAGACAATTCTTTAGTTGTTCTGTTGAATCCCACCAGCATTTAGGTAGCTTTGTTGGATGGTGTGAAATTTCCTAGTAAAAAGAGTTGTGATTGAGCCATTTATCTCACCAACAACTATTTTGTGGCATGCTTGTGGCTCCTCATTTTGATCATCATAAAGTAATTTTTTTTTACTTTTTTAAGATACTAATAGTTATAATTCATTTTAACATTATTTAGGTGCTGATAGGTAGTCATGTATTGAACATCCTTTTAAGTTTTATATTTCTATGGCTAAGATTCATTTTATTTATACTCTATTGATTGGGGTTGGCGTTGGTAGTTGGCTTATGATGACACATCAAAGGCGTAATTTTTAGTTTGTGACCAATCTCCCAAATTTTTATGTTGGTGATGATAGGATGTCATGTTAGCCACTAGGCCTTATTTATGTTGCAAGTCTCATCATTTTTACTTGGTGCTAACTTGAATTCCAAACTTCATATTTAGTTGTTTAACCTTTTATTACCATGAAATTTCTAATTTTTACATTTATCCTTTTTATGTGATGATGATATATGTAGATGACATGTTTCATGTCATGAGTTTAGAGAGTTTCTCTAGAAACATTGAGAAGATTATAGAAAATAAATAAGTGAGTAAATTCACTAATTCTTACATTTAAATTAGAATCTTGGTGTGAAAGAAAATAAAAAAAAATAAAAAAAATAAAAAAATAAAAAAGAATACAACAAATAAAAAAATAAAAAAGATAGAAAAAGTAAGAAATTATTTAAAAAAATTAAAAAAATTAAAAAAATTAAAAAAATTAAAAAAATTAAAAAAATTAAAAAAATTAAAAAAATTAAAAAAAAATTAAAAAAAAATTGGAATCTTGGTATTGCATTATCCAATTTTTTTTCTATGATTTGAATACAACTTTCTATCCAATTCCTAACATAGTTATAGTAGGTAAGAATTTTTTCTAGAAGATTTGGTTTTCCATGATTCAACTAAAATTTATGTGCAAGGTAACGTGGTAGTGAGGAGTGTACTTCAGATTCTACTTCAATGAAAGAAAAGGAAAAAAAAATATTCTAGCTTATAAAGAGGAGGAAAAAATGCATACAAGAATGACTGATAATAGTGATCATTCCTTACCTCTTACAATGGCTTCTTTAAATAAGAAAAAAGATAGGTTGTTCATGTTCCCCATGAAAAAGACAGGGAATGAGTTAACAATTTTATAGACTATAAATCCCCTAACTAGCTTCATTGGTCCTAGTTCAAGTTGCCTACTTGTTAGAACAAGTATCCTCTAAGCTATCTAAAAGGCCTACTAATGAGGCTTCTTGTCTTTAAGAAGAGGTGATGAGGTGGAGTAATTTTGTGGGAAAGATGCCTCAAATTGTAGATTTATTAGGATATTTCCATCATGATCATCATGTCTTCCCAATTGTGTTTACTGTTTTTTTCAACATCAAATGAGATAAGAAGAGTGCTTGAGGATCATAAACATGCATGCATGCATAACTTATAAGAGACAATTGAGTTGATAAGAATACATGCCTAATGTTTTTCTTCACATCTAAGATCCAAATCATAATTTAGTTTTTAGTTCTCTCATTTATGGTGAAGCTGATTATAATCATTCACAATATATTACCTCAATATAATAAGTTATTTTACCAGCTGGTTGATGATAAAATTATTTATTAATATGTTGGGTAAGCTCTAAAGAAGTGGTAGGGATTGGAGGAGGTCTTCTTATAGGGGTTGGAGGAGGTCTTCTTATAGGTCTAGGAGAATACTTAAGATTGAAAACAAAATATATGAGGGGCATAGGGCTAATAACTATGGCAGAGCAATACGTGATTTTTCTATGAGGCCCAACATCCACTATAGCAACAATTGGTACTATGATTTATAATCCCAAGGAAAAGAAACACAAGCTTTAGTAGATGAAGATTGTGAATAGGCTAAGAAAGCTAAGTCCTATTTTAAGATTGAATGAATTTTCTATTGGTTTTATTGTGAAATAATATGATATATCAGGTTTTATTTTAAATTTATATTATTTCTCACTATTAAATAAATATGGTGCTATTGAATTGCAAAATTAATAGTAGTTCATTACCTTGCATCTATTATTTTATGAAATTAGTAAAAATGACCATTTTAATTTGTTCATATCTTTGAAAATGATTAATTTTGAAGAATTAAAATATGAATAATTGTTATCATATTTGTGTAGTGTGGATAGTTATGGTTCCTTGCCTTATGGTTGTTACTTCGTGGTTATTTTAATTTGTTTCACAATTTAACTAGGATTTGCATGTCATGTATTTCTCTACATACTTTCACAATGGTATTAGAGCCATTTGTGAATGGCCTAGTTGGGTATTTTTCTTTGAAATCGTGTTTTCTACATGTTTATTCGGATCTAGTATGAGATATCAAAGTTTATTTTAAATGCACAATTATTTTTTTTAACAATTTAAATGAATGTGTTATTGAATCATAAAAATAATAGTTGTTCATTACCCCCAATAAGCTATTTTTCAACACTATTATAAAAAGGATTTGTTAATCAGCACATATTATTGAAAATGATTAGTTATAAAGGAATTAGAATATGAATAATTGATATCATATTTGTGCATTCTGAATGATTATCACCCCTAGCCTTGTGGTTGCTTCATTTTGTGGTTGTTTTATTTGGTTTATAATTTAATATATACTTATTAAAAGAAGGGATTGGACTCTAAAATAAATAAATATATATTTATTGAGAGCATGAATTAGTAATGCTAAAATATATGGCACTCAAATTATGAGTCTTTGAATATGGTATGTTTGGATTAATGTGTGTGTGTGTGTGTGTGTGTGTGTCTATATCTTATTTTCAAGTTTCGTGTCTTTTTGCTTGCTTCCCTTGCATGCTAGATGAAAATCCTAACCCTCATTTCAGTTGACTACTAAGATCACCACCATAAATAATTTTGGCCATGTTTGTAAGATGATTATATTAGCATTCCACATGGCATAGTAGACAATAATATAGGCAAACCTTTAAAAGGTTACACTTAGTTCAAATTTAGATTAATTTTCAAACTAAATGTAACTTTTGTTCCCCTATCGAGTTTGGATATATCTTACATGGATCCCATCTTATAGTTTAATTCCTATTGATTTTTAAATATTTTTTTAGTATGTTTAAACTTTAATAGTGATATAAAAGCCACTTGTGAATGGTCGGATTAGAAATATCATTTTTTTATAATATTACAAACAATAAGTAGCATTTTTTTAATACAACATTGCCACCAAGATATAAAAATATTTTGATTCAACATTACCTATCCATGATAAAAAAAATTGATAAGTAAAAGATTATTCAACCAAAAATTTGTACAATCTAAAGCTTTAAACTATTACATTCATTACTGAATACAATTTAAATTTATGTGTTTATCTTTCGAAGTATAGGATCCACATCTTGCAATTTCCCTTCATTCTATCTACAATTTCTCTCTCCAGATATAGTATATTGTTGCAGCAAATGTGGGTTTCTACACTATATTCAATGTAGAGTTGGTGGCATAATGAGCCTTCATGCATCTGAGACCGGTGGGAATGGACTTGATCTCCTCTAGAATTTTGGTCTAGCTTCAGATTTTCCAATATTTCTTTGGAAAAATTGCTTAGGAAAAATACATGCTTAAAGGATTCTTAATTTATGCTAGATTCATAATTTAAGTTTTTTGGGTTTCCAAACGACTGATCTTTAGTTCTGATTCACCCGTATTTAGTAATTCATAGAGTTATTGGATACTTGGGAATGTGGTTTGGGAACCAAATGCTTGTAGTCTATACTTTCTTCTTCGTTGTATTGTTGCCAACCATGAAGTTGTATGCATTTAATACTATTTTTTTCATCCTCAGCCAATTTAGTGATTAATTCTATTACTTTTTCTTTATTCTCAGCTTTATAAACTAGGATGTCCCTGGTAGATATTATAAGTTTCCCAAAGGAGGAGTCCTTTTTGGATATTTGAACTTCCCAAATAATTTGGGAATTCTAATAAAAGTGGTGAACTCATCTAATCCAAAGGGCATCCTCCTTCTTATTAATTTTCCATAGTATTTAACAAAAAATACTTAATTCTAGAAAAATAAATTAAGGATACACAGCCCACCTAGGGAGGTAGAGGCTAATAGACTTTTTTCCAAGAGGCTTTGAGCCTGAATCTTCTAGTATTTTGGCCTCCCCATAAAATCTCTGATTGCATTTATTATTGAAGTGGGTAAGAGAAAAACCAAGAACCAATACTCTTCAATTCCTTGGATTACCGTGCATATAAGTTCTAGTCTTCCCACGATTGATAGGATCTTACTTGCCCATTGGTGGATAGACAAGGTTATTTTTGTCAATAAGGTAGAGAATTGTGATGTAATCAACCAGGAAGATGATAATGGAACTCCAAAAAATACACACAGGAGTGACCCTTTCGTGAATCTAGAGAGTGTTAAAATATCTTTTTTATGATTAGTTCCAACTATCTCAAAGAAGATGTTCAATTTGGAAGAGTTTATGTGTAGTCCAAATGTTGTAGTAAATTCTCTTAACATGCTCATAATAATTCTTACGAGGGAAGGGGAGGAAGGGGTGGGATGGTGAGGTGGGTCCCCCTTGAGAATATAATCAGGCCATCAGCATACATTAGATGTGAGATCTTTAGGTCGGAGCAGCCCATGTGAAAAAAGAATTACTCTGAGTGCGTTGCAAGTGATAATTGCCTCAATAGATTTTCCATGCATAGAAAAAATAAATAAGGAGATAATGGCTCTCCTTGCCTCGGTCCTCTTTTTCCATTAAAAAAATCATGCATTTTCTTGTTAATGGAAATTGAGAAAGAGGTAGTAGAGACATATTCGTGCACTATTTCAATGAATTTTTGTGGAAAGTTTAATCCCTCCATGACTTCAATCAGAAATTCCCAATTTACCATGTCAAAGGCTTTCAAAAGATCAATATTTAGAAAGCAACATGAGGATATCCTTTTTCTTGCATACCTCCTCATTAGGCTTTAGGCAAGGAGGAAGTTATCCTAGAAAAGGCGACCCTAAACATAAGCTCCTTGGGCGAGGTTAACGATAAGACCCATAACTTCTTTTAGTCTTGAGGCAATTAGTTTCGAGATTAATTTGTATATCACATTTCCGCATGATATAGGTCTATAATCTCTCATAGAAGATGCATGAGAGGATTTAGGGTCTAACGTTATATAAGCATGATTTAATTACATTAGCATCTTTCTGAAGTGAAAGAAGCTGTATATGGATTTTATGATGTCTTCTCTGATTATACTTCATGAATTCTTAAAAAATTCTATTGTATACCCGACATGCTCGGGTGATTTAGAGCTACTCATACTAAAAAGAACCAGTTTGATCTCTTCAGTCGTGAAGTCCAGGTTTAGCATACTATGATCTTCCTATTTTAGTATCCACTCCTTCTCTATGTATTCTTTTCCAATATTTACCCTCTCTTTTGAAATTACCAAGAGGTCCTTATAGTATTTTACAAATACTTCAGTAACCTTCTCTTGGGAGATAGTAAAACTACCATCTTTTTTTGTCACAGTTAATATCTTACTTCTTTGCTATTTAGTATTTGTCAAGGCAAAGAAAAATTTTATACACCTATCTCCTTGCTTGAGATACCATATATTAGCCTTCTGTCTAAGAAAAGATAGTTTCGTCTCTTCTAGTTTTCTAATTTTTAGTCTAAGGTCAACCTCTTCCTTTTTAAGTGCTTGAGTTGGTGATTGTTGGATTGTCTCTTGCACGGCATGAAGAGTGTTTCTAGCAAGACAAACTCTTGCACTGATGTGTCCAAAGTGCATATCATTCAGCTTTTTTACGGGGGCATTTATGAGTTTTAATTTACTAACCAGTTGGAACATTTTTAACCCTATTACATTACTTTCCCACACCCTTGACAATATTTGATTAAAATCAGCATGCTTCAACCACATATTGTAGAATTTGAAAGACACCGTCTTATCCTGACCTCCTATCTCTGTGGCCATAATTACTAAATAGTGATCCGAGAAAATTTTGAGAGGCATAAACTAGACATGACTGTTTAGACACAAGTTTGCCCATTCATGATTAATCATTGCTCTATCTATTTTACTGGATACACATCTATTAGTCTAGGTGAGGTAGCTGCCTGAGGAGGAAAGGTCCTCGAGACCTAGAGCTAAGCAATATTGAAGTCCAAGCATTCATGATTGATGATCACTCTACCCCCTACCTTATCAAGCCCAGAGAGCAGGGAATTAAAATTCCCCATTACAACCCATGGGAAGGATTTAGAAGAACTTTCAGCTATTAGATTTTTTCATAAGGGCTTTCTAGTAATAATGGAGTGTAGCCCATTTACAATCGATAGTCTGAAACTCAATCTACTCCTTTTATCTAGTACCCTCAAATAGATATGTTGGGAGGTGGCAGAAAGCATACAGATTTCTATGGTGGCTTTATTCCACAACACCATGAATCTTCCATCCTGTTGTGTAGAGAAATTATCCAGGGGACTTATACCCTTTGAATTTTCTTTTTCATTAGCAACGCTAACTTGTTAAAGTTAAATTTCACTTCTAGGATGGCAAGGACATCTATATGGTAGGCCTTGAGTATCCTGTGGAATTCTTTATGCTTAATGGGGCAATTGAATCCCTTAATATTCCAACTAGCAATCTTCATAGTTCAGGTAGCTATTGGGCTTAGACTTCTGCCCCATCCTATTGTCAGTAAAGCCTTCAAGAGAGGGGGGGAAATCTTCTGATCTTTTCTAGATTATCAAGTATATATGGCTTAGTTCCAAGTGTTTTCTTTGAGAGAGAGCCTCTTGAATTTTATAGCATTTAACCCTCTTGTAGTGAGTCCCACGCAACCCATTAGCCACTGATACACTCTACCCCAATACATGTCATTTTTCTATCCCAATAGATATTCTCATAGCCTAGATACATACCCTGATCTTGGCATATGAACATATTTTTTCCCCGATACATATTGCCCCGATACATATTGCCCTGATACATATTGCCCTGATACATATTTTTGCCTCTACATATTTTTTCCCTGATACATACAATATCTCCAATACATATTTTTGTCTCAATACATATATCAACTCTGATACATATTTCAGCCACATCCCCAGTACATACAGCAACACCGGCCTATCCATGATAATATTTACGTGGAATGATGTTTCTTTGTCTTCGATATCTAGATTTAACATAAGTCTTACAACATATCATACTTGTATAGTTTAATCTTTAATTTCTCAATATTTGACTATTAAGACCAAATGAGCCCAATATTTCATCGTTAATTTATATGTGCATGAATATATATTTTCAGTCTAACTCTATCAATGTTCCAAGATGATACTCTTGTTATGTAGGAAAGAAAATGTTATCTTGATTACTCTTATTTTTATCAATAGTTTTTGGCATATTCAATCACAACCTTTATAGTTCATCCTCTGATAGATGATGATCGATTGTGATATTTTAAATAACTCTTCATTTGGGAAACCATGGTGATTGTAAGTGCAAAGATCTCTTACATCATTATCACTATGATAATTACATGTGATGTTCACATAATAATCTATATAGCATTCTAATAGTGGGTTAGACTAGTACATGTTCCTAATATATACTCATGTATTAACTTGATATCACATATCTATAATAATTTTCAACCATGGATGATTTAAAAATAGTATAAAAACTAAAAGTTTTATTCTATGGATTTTGTTATGTTATGTATATTACATAGATATAAAAAAATAATTATAATAATTATTTTTTCTTTTAATAAAGATGATAAATGTGCACTACAATCATCTCATGTTTTGACTCATGTGCATACTCCAATATACATCATAATTCATCATGGGATATCCAATCACAAGTCTAAAGTTCGAAATGACATCTTAGGTTCTAAAGATTTACCATTGCTTGATTTTAGTGTCAACATACAATGTCTCACAATGGCAACTATCTTGTCAACCTATAAATTTGTGGTAGCATAAAAAACTCTGATCAAAAAATGTAAATGATGTTGACATTTATTTCTGATATATATAAAAAGTGATGTTATACTTTTAATATGGATGATGTTGTCCTTTTATTTTTAAATTGTCATTTATATAGAATTTTTATGGTTGGATAATTTTGGGTTTCCTAGTTTCTTTTTGTTAATACTTGTAACAAAATAACATGGTTTGTTTGTTTGGAAAGGATTTTGAGATGTCCTTGTGTATTCCTTAAAAAAAATAGTGATAGTTTAATTATGTTACATTTATTCATGTTGACTAGTTATGCACTAACAATTCAACTAAAGTTTCATTTGGTAAGAGGCCTAGTACCAACCATTCCAAATGTACCACTTTCTTCAGCATAACAAGTGTGAGGAAACATGAACATATTGTTCATTTTTTCATTTATATGATGTAAAGTTAGGAAGAATTTTTTTTTTTTTTGTCAATTTAATGCCAATTAGCCCAAAAATAGTTTTATCTAGTTAAATCATGTTAGTTAGCTCAAATATAGTTTTTTTATTTATTTAGCTAAATGTTAGTAAGGCCAGATATAATAGTTATTTGATTAGTTCCCTATTAATTAGCTCATATGTAATTTTGTATTTTCTCAATAGCAAGCCTAATATATTATGCATGTCATTTATCCAATAGATAATTTGTTAGGTTGGATACTTATTAGTAATCCAAAAGTAGTATTTATCTAGTCTGTTGAATGTTAGCTCAAATACATTTTTATTTGGTTGGTTGAACACACGTAAGCCCATATATTATTTTTATAATAAAATATAATGAAACATGGACTTAAGAAAATAAGTAAAATTATAGAGATTGAATCTACTTATAGATAGTACTTCAAAAAGAATTTATACCACGTTCTATGGGCAAGTGTGCCATTTAACCTCTCAAGGGCATTTGATCCAAATTCCCCCCACTTTAACTATTATGTAAGGGCCTTCTCAATTAGGTTGTTATTTGTTGGCTAACACAATTTTTCTATTGAGAAATTACCTTCCACTGATGATAGACTATGTAGACCATAATGTTTATTGGCTCTCATCAATTTAATTTAACTTCCAAGTCATATGGAGTAGTTGGCCTATTCATAGAAGTCTAATTGGGTGATCAGCATCCCTATTTTTGTAACTCTTTGATTGCATATGTATTGGTTCAAGGAGGAAACATAGTCTCTCTTTGATTAGTCATTCAGTATACTCCTAAGAACACTAGTAGTTCCTAGCTCATCTCCCATTTTCCCTTCCAAGCAGCTCTTAGTGTCATGATCAATATTTTCTTTTATATATTTTTTTAGCTATTATTTATGGGATAGCAAGGAATGAGATAATGATTCATGATCTTTATTTTTGAGAAAAATAATGGAATAGAGCACCATCAAATAGGGGCCAATGTCTATCATAATTGAACGTGATATCCCAAACTAACAAATAATATTTTCTACATAACATGAATGACTTTTTTGGCATTAGTAGCATTAGCTTTAGTTTTCACCCATTTTTTTGAAGTTGTCAGTAGCAATGAGAAAATGTTTTTTTATGTGGGTGCTATTGGTAAGGTCCCATTAAGTACATTACCCGCTATGTGAATAGCAAAGGACTAGTGATAGCAATCAATGGTTGTGATGTTAGCCTATAGATTGATACTTTCCTTCAAACGTAGTAATATATACTTTCATATTTTACCAATAATAGCCTTGAATATTCCTATGATGAAGTGTTCATATGCATTGATGAAATGCCAATGTAAAATTTAACTAAAACATATTGGGAGTGTGATCACAAAGATATTTCATGTGGGATTATAATGATAATTGCTTATATAACTACTCATTGATCATAGAAAATTAGGACACCTAATTTTATTTTTTTGTATTTCTTTCACTTCCTATAGTAGCTTCTCATTAGATTATAGAAGACATCTAGCTACTCCTAGTTATGATGCAAATCCAATTAAGCCCACAAAGTCAAGGAGACTTATTTAATGTTATTAAGGTCTCAAAATATTTTGAAAGTTGTAAAATACAAGCATGAAAATGTTCTAAACATCATTAATATTTTATTTATTTTTCTTTTGAGTAGCTATGATAATTGAGGGACATAATCATTACAATATCTTTTCCTTTAAGTTTATTTTATCACATAATTGTAATAATAGTGATTGCAATTATTAAGCTAGTTTGAGAATATGTTTCAAATACCTTATATATTTTATTTTATGGAATAACAAAAGCCAAACATATTTGGCAAGGATAAATTATTTGGTTCTTTGAGAACTTCTGAAGATTTCATATGGTGTTCATCTCAGGCTTATCAATCAATCTTTCTTAATTGATTATGACATCCTCATTATATTGAAGTTTTTACTTCTATATAAGCGATAGGGTAAGCTATTTCTTCAAATTTGATTTAGAATAATCTTTATCACTAATTATATTTATGGGTCTCATTGCTTCTTAAATGGATTCATATCAAGTTGTTTCTACATTATGCAGCCAATTATTATGAGGAGTCAAAGATGGGTGATATTATTATTTCTCAAATGGCAATATTGGCTTCTACTAATGCAAGTATATTGGCTTTCCCATGTGCGCGCCTCTTGGTAATTAATTTATTTTTTAATTTACTAGTACTTATAATTAGTCATTTATTAGGGTTAAGTATTTGGCTATGCAAGTATCTGTCGCATCAAATTTTCATTGGAACTAACAAATCACCAGCTATTAACATTTTTTATAGCACTTTTCTTGGCATTAAAAGTGGCTACTTGATCAAGTGCAATCATTATAGCCTCATATTCAAGCTCATTATTGGATGCCAGAAAATGTAGACATGTGAATTTCTCAAGTTTTTCTCTAGATGGAATCTAACCATCAATGTTGAGTTCTTCTTTGACTAGGCAATATTATCTTTAGTCACAAAGTGTCCACTTGTTCTCCTTGCATAGTGGCATACTATTTGGTATTCAATGTACTGATTTTTTTTGGGTTATTTGATATTAATTTATTATTGTGTTTGTATGTATTTGAGTGTTTAATGAAGAGTTTTCATTAAATATATATTTTGAAAGAATTTGATGAATATTAGTACGAGTGGACACTTTGTGATATTGTAGTGAGAAAAGTGATGAAAAATCATGATATTTCTCATGTTATGATTTAGTTAGGCCTTCCATAGTCCTATTGAGTAGTTGTGATATCTTTTCATGATTGTAACTCTATAATACTAGTCATTATAATCTTTGTATACACAATTCTTCACTGAGTAGAAATAATATTTTTAATGTGCAACATTACCTTTGTAGCTATAATATTTTTCTTGGAGTCATGGTCTCACTATCTCTAAAATCTCATAATGATTGTGACCTAGTTTTATGTTGTGGCATCCAAGTATCCCATAGGTACAAAAATCTATGATAATTTCTAGTATCGTGACTTAATTAATAGAAAGCTAAAATACTAAGTAAAATCAATCTTTGTAATATTTTCCACTGCAACTTTGTGCTCTAGAAAGCATTACCCTAGTTGTAGCATTTCTAGTCACTATGACTTTTTGTGATAGAGAACATTTATTTTGTTCATAATATTTTTGGTGTCAAAGCTTTCATGCTCCAAAAAAAATACTAAAGCCATGTCAATTCCAAGTGTCATGATTTTGTGTTCCATAGACAAATGCATAAGTCATGATCATTTTCAATGTCATGACTTTATATTCTAGAAAAAAACTATCTCGATCATGGTCATTCTTGGCATCACAATATCCTATTTCAGATGGAAATTACTTGAATCGTGATATTATTTGTGAATGTGACTTTTTAAATCTTAAAAAGGTCAAATGAAACAATAAAGCTAGAACCTCAAATCATTGTTGTAACTTCCAACTTAAAAAATTACATAGATTCTTGAAATATAAAAGTAACACTTATAAGATTTTTTTTTTTTGAAGAGAAGATATGGAAAATAAATTTGGATCCAAGAGCTTCAAACCCTGGGTGACATGACTTCCAATCCCTAATTATGGATATATCCACGGAAAACATGAATAATATTTGCTTAGAATTAGTTTTTGAGACTTAAATCCACACTTGGGATTTCTTTGAGAACTGATTCCACAAGATACTTCTCAAAATATCTCATGTGAATTCTTCTCTATTGCTAGACTAAATTGGGATATAGGGTTGCTTTTCATGCATTTATGTATTGATAATGTGATGTGATAATGTTATTTTTGTGCTAATATTGTTTTTAGGATGTGAATGGATATAAATGATACTTAGACCTAAAATTTAGGGTTTTCAAAATATCATAGATTTATGTGAGTCAGTCATGGTGGATGATAACATATATATTATGGGATATACTCATATGATATGATAAGAAGGAAGTAATAGTCCTTCTAATTTTAATGTGTGAGATAAACTAATTTCTAAAAGAGAGAGATTGAGATAAGTTTTTTTATTGTGAGTATGGTACTTACAAAACCAAAAATACAAATATAATTCAGACCTATCTATTGTGTATATTCTAGAAGAACCAATCTTTGAGTAATGTAGGATAGTGGGAGTTAAGTAGAATGGATAACATATAATGATTTCACCATAGAGTGAGAGTTGTATGTCAGCCATGGCAGATAATGACAAATATATCATAGGACAAATGCAAGTGAAGGAGTCTTGTATGGTGGTGATAATAGTGCAAATCATTTTTTCTTGTATGATTTCTATAGGTAAAATTTATGGAAAGATGTAAGTTAATTATCATTAGTATGGTACTTATGAAGTAGAAAGCACAAACACATTTAGTACCACATGATTTCACATCCTTTAGATCTAAGAGGTTAGATAATAAAAATATATATTTGAAGTAGTCATCAAGGTTAGTTGATTTATTACCAAAAAGGAGTAGACATACAAATGATTCATGAATGAAATAACATAAGATTTCAGTAGAACTATGAGTGGATCATCCTTGGTAGTGATAGTCTAAGAATAACAGCCAATTTGTATGCTAAAAAAGAACATGGATATTTTCACACTCATCTATCCTTTTTCTAATAAACAAACACAATATTACCCAAATACTAAAAAATATCATTATACACAAAGAAGTGAGTCGACCTTAAAGTCTAAGTATCATTTAGAAAACTCAAGTCTATCTACTTAACTTGAGTGGCAATTAGTTCATTGTTGGTTGATCATACTACCTATATAAGTTCTATGATATATATATCTAGATTTAAGTTTATTTTATTGCTTGCATGACTCATATATTTATGGAACTCCATTGAACAAGAGATAGTCACTCAATGAGCATTTTGGATTATATCATAAATAATAACTTTTGGCACCATAATAAAGTCATAACACGCACCATGCTTCTAATGAATTTTGGATAAAAATTTAGTCACCACTTTTTCCTTTCATGTTGGCTAGGGCTTATATTATGCTTCAATTGTATTGATCCCAATCACTCGTGGAACCATTCTATTGGATAAATTTAGTTTGTGCAATATGGTTCTTTAGTACCACTTTTAGACATGCTAGATAGAAAATTAGAAAAGCTTATTTATGGTCACATAAAGGGTTAGATCTACATGTTTCAAGCTAGTATAATGAATTTATATGCCTACTAAGCTCTTACTTACATAGAAAATTGACTTTTATGTTTTTCTTAGAATGTTTTCCAAATATAGCCACAATACATATAATTTTCGATACCACTACCTACATGTGGAGTCATTACCGCAATGGATGGTTTGTTGAAACATAGTGTTTGAATTTGATAAAGATTACCCACCATGGATGAGCTAACAAACTCACTTTTCCATTCTAATTTATTACTTATTTTAAGAATGCTGAAAATTAGGTTGGCATGATTAGTTTGACTAGGAGATAAATCTTTACAATACAAGTAGATGACTAGTAAGTTGCTAAATCTTCTTCTGAGTGAAAGAACTAGAAATTCCACAATTTCCTTAAGATAATCCAAATCTCTATGATGCCTCTTTACATGAATATGTATTTGAGAAATTTTCTAAAACTAACATAATATGTGTTATACCCGGATTTAATTTCATGTCATTATGTCATAATAACACAAATACCTCACATATGTGTTAATGGTTTTGCCTTTTTTTATCTTTTAATAACATTTCATTGATGTACAATTTAATAATTGTGCTAAGTAATTATAAGAGTATTATGGTAACCATCTTCTGGTAAGATAGCTCTAGCATTCTTTATTACAAATAGTATTACATTGAATAGGTAAAGGTCATGAATATGATTATTGTTATTTTTTTAGAATCAAATGGATAGATTAAAATTTGATTTAAGTAGAGAAGGTATATAGGAAGGAAAGCTAATTGTAAATGGCTAGAGCTTCTGCCAATTATCATATTCTAAACATATCTCACTTTTTATCAAACATGCATGATTGTGAAGAATATGATGAGCTTGTAAGAGGCTATTGAGAGGTCTATTCCTAGTATATTTAAGTTCCACTAAAAAAATACATCTATATTTTAGGTCAGCACTTGCCTCGATCAACTTTCTTGTTTGTTTTAGTATTGTGTCAATAAAAGTGAACTTGTAGACCCAGCTAGACACAATTTTTTAAGAAGATATGCCATTAGTGAATAAGACTTTTCTGCATGTTGTTGGGTGGGAGGCTATGATAGTTATTAGTGTTTGAATCCATCTAGCTCTATTTCTATTTTAGGCCTTTTTAAATTGATCTTGAAAACTGAGATGTTATCACTAACAAACAACCAGCTGGCTACATTGAAGATCTTCATGACCAATATTATCCAAGTAGATTATCATTTGATGATATTTTGAAAAGATACTTTTCATAGTGTGCAACCATACTTGTCACATTATTGTATAGTGTAGATTATAGTCTTCAATAATGGAAACACACATGTTTGGAGATTGGGCATGTCATCATAGGAAATAAATCATCTATCATAGTTAGAGTGGTAACTCCAATGAATCTTGACTTGATGCAATCTGGCAAGCTTAGAGCTTTGATGGGAAGCATTAGTTGTTTATATGTCAACATTTGCATTAGATATGTTTTACTCCCTGGTATTTAGGGTACCCTATGAATACTAAACCCATTGATACACAACATTGCCACCATATTATTTCAATTCAATAATGATTAAATGATTGTGGCTTATTGGAGGGAACATAGTGAGGCTATCAAATAGTGGTGCTTTACCTTGATTAGTAGTTTTTTGGAGAATATGGTTTGTACCTTGAATGTGGAATCATTACAAGCTATCTATAACATTATATAGATTGATAGTAGAGATATAAGATATTATCATGTACAAAAGTAATGATTTGATGAAATTTTGTTGAAATTATTGTGGTTATATTTAAACTCCTTGCTACTTCTTACATCGTACACTTTATCAATATAAAATTTGTTAACATAATACCTAGATAGATAATATCAGAGCTCATAATTTATAATATCTTTATTAGTACTAAAAAAATACATTTTTATATAATGAGTTTTTAGGGCATAACCACTTTTGAGTAACAAATATAATTAATTAACATAATTGACATGTTAATGGTTCTAGGTCCTAATATTAATAATTTCGATAATGTTATGTTTCCTTCGAAGTGTTTATGTCCATAAAAGAAACTGAAGATGATGTGAGAAGCATTTTATGTAAACAAATAAGAATTGGTTGAAGAAGTTTACAATCCCTTACAAAAGTTAGCAAGGAGTCAATAGTTGGAGAAATGAAGGAAGTAAAAAGAGATTATAGAAATGATTACACAAAGCCTTGTCAAATGTTTAAACTTGTTATGAAATCAAGCAAAGAGATCAAAATTGAAGGCCTCTTTAGTTATTCATAACTCCTTGCAAACATCATCTGAAGCTTTTAATTTTGAGATTTTCATGATGTTTATGGTAATTTTTATGATTTCTGAAATTTATAATATATTAAAAAACATCAAACATGTATTGAATTTTTGTTGAACGATAATAAAAGATTTGTATCTCTAATCTAGGGGTTTTATTTTGTTAATTTTTACATTAAAAACTAAAAGAATTGTGGATTTTTCCAATTCTCTCTAATTCTTTCTACTTTCTCTCATGTTATAATTCGTCAAATATCCTTTGAAGGTAAAAATATGGAGAATAAGTGGAAAGAACTCTTTTTACTTAAATAATAAAGGAGTTAGAAGTAAGATCTATGATAGTAAGGGACTAAACTACAAATTGCAAGGTTATTGATATCATTGGATTAATTCTCATCAGTTCAATAGTTTTCTATCTTTGAATTATGATGAATGGCCATTAAATAATAAGAGAATAAAATTTGATGGATATTTATTTTTAAATCCATTAAATTTTAATAGTTGTCATCTAAGATTGAGTAGAAGTGGATTCAAGATGAGTATTAGTTGTTGTTGATTCTTGGGGGATCCCCCATTCTGGAAATCCCTCCTTTATTCTTATCAATTCCTTATTTCACATCTCACTAAAAGAGTTTATCTTGGACCAAGACAACATGGATGTGGAATTTCATTCCTGAGCATGTCACGTTCTTATGGATGACAAAATGGGTAAGGCTTAGATCCAAATATCAGTATTTCCACCTTCCTGGCAGCAATAAATGTAAATTATATGGTTATTAGGAGACCATTAAGCATATGTTCTTTCGATGTTAATATTGTAGAGAAATATGAGAGAAAATCAAGCATTGGATAGGGATGATAGATGTAAAGATATCCATTTCAAGTACTTAAAAATGCATGAAGAAAAAGTATTTGAGGAGCTCTTCAAAAAACATATTATAGAAATTTGCAATTGTTGAAACCATATATTAAATTTGGAAAAAAGGAATAAAAGGCTTCATGAAGAGAAGACCCAGAGTACAACAATGATCATATAGAAACTAAAAATAAAGATTTATATTGTTTTGGTGCATTATGTAGCATTTTGGTAAAACCTTAGATTGTACTAAATTTTGATATAGTGACATATTACTTATCAAAAAAAGATGAGTATGAATGAATTATTGAATTAATTATTTGAAACTGATTATTCACCCTATAAATGGTTTTTTTCTAAATGAAATGAAAATTATCTAAAATCCAAATTTATTGTAGAAATTATTGTCTAATGAGACTCCGAGCCTTTTCTTCGATTTGTTAGTCTATTTTGTAATTTCTTTTTTTAATCAATTTTTATAATATTTTACCTTCCTCCTCACTAATACCAAGAATAGTCATGCCATGGATATAATAATATGTTGCCCTAGATTAGGTACTTTTAAGTAATAATGAATTGTCCTCTCCAACATAAGTAATCAAATGGTGAATTAAATATAAGTCTAGATATCAATCACACATGAATTGTATTGGTAGTTTGAGCAATCAAAAGTGAATTAACTACTACTCAAGTTGAGTCAATAAACTTGGATTTAAAAAAAAAATACTTAGACTCTGGAGTTGACTCATTTTTTTGTGCATGATGATATTTCTTTAGTATTTGGTTGATGTTTTATTCGATTATTAAATAAAAAGTAGATTAATGTGAAATTTCCAAAGTGTCATCTGGCATACAAAGTGGCTATCATCCTTGGACTATCACTGCCAAGAGTGATTCTTTTATAGTTTATTTCTTTCATGCCAACTCACCTTTTAGGTAAATTAACAATTACTCTTGATGATTACTTCGAACATGCACTTATTTTCTCAAACCTCAAATGTCTTAAAGATATGTGATGATATGATAATAAATATGTTAGCAATCCTAGTCTTATAAGCATCATGCTTGTGACAATTAACATGTGTCTTCCTATGAATCCTACTTATGGAAATCATACTTAAGAAAGTAACTTGCATGGCTATTACCATCATATGGCTCACCTCATCTTTAGTGTGCCTCATGATTTTCTTATCATTATTCATGATTACTAATACATGATTCATTATATAATAATACTCCTAGGTTATATGTTCTATTAAACTCACACATTAATCAAGGTAAATTCTTTTAGAATATGCACAATAGATTGGACATAAATGCAATCATGTTTTCAATTTCATAAGCATTATATTTATAACAATTAAATTTACCTCGATCTTAAATTTTCATACATAGGTTTATTTCATACATTAAGATTAGAAGACTTATCATTTTTTTCTTATCGTGGAACATTAATGCTACAAAGAGAAAAATCCCAAATAACTAGGGAAAAATCCCTTGCTAAATGTATTTTTTCCGTCGCAAAAATATAATAACGACAGAAGTTTTCCCAAGCTATAGTGATCATCGCAAAATATTAACGAGGGAAAAATTCTCTAGCAAAAAATCCCTAGCTAAATTTATTTTTTCTTAGCTAATTTTGATCTTAATTTAGTGCTACAGAAAAGTCCCTAGTTAAATCAGCAAGGGAAAATTCCCTAGCTATTTTCATTCCAAAACTATTTTCACTAATTTATTTTTTTTATAGAAAATGTAATTCATATTTTAAAGTTTGTAAATTAAATTGAATAAAAAATATAAACTATAAACGATAATTTTAATTAACAAAAAATAAAAATAATTAATAAATTATTCTTATACAATATATTACATAGTTAAAAAAAACATAACAAAATTTTATTACATTTCTTTCATTAATATATTTAATGATAGTGCATAAAGTATAATATATCCGTGACATTGACGTTGCTTTCTCTTCCCCAACTCCTCTAGTCACCAGTGAAGGAATCATAGCCATATTTCCGTATCACGGCTTTCTATGATAAATAAAACAAAAACAAAAAGACTCACCTTCAGTCTCGACCTTGATATTTTATTGCAGAAGAATGAAAGTGACTCACCTCGGCACGAACATGAGCCATCGTATTGAACATACATTTTCCAGCAAGCAAAATCTTTCCTTTAATTATTGTTTTTTTTAGAAATAAATGCAAAACAAGACTACTATTTTCCACTTTAATAAGAAGCACATGCAAAGCATGGCTGAAAAGCAAGAGTGCACACTCATATAATTTAAAATTATTAGATATGATAATTTTAATAAGAACCATACATTTTCTAGATCCTCAAACCTCTGTCGCAGCTTTCTACCATCACCCAACAAACCAAACCAAAGGACAGATGCAATGAGACCCACTTATCATGCATAGTCAACAACACCATGGAGTCCAGTCTCACAAGATAATTTTTGATGTGAATAATATCATCAGAGCTCAGAGGCCCAAATTTTAGCTCATTGCTCCACTTCAAAAAACCCCTGAAAACCTAAGGAATTGAAAAACAAAAAAAAAGATCAATTTTTCATCATAGCCTAGCATCAATTGAAGTGCTTACTTCTTGACTGAGACAATTTACACATAATATCAAGATAGATATGGTAAGAAGGAATCTCATGAATGACACATTTGTCAACAAAGAACATATTTGGAACTGCTCACTTCCAAAGGTGTGCTGTTGATAAATCACTTCCAGAGAGAGAGAGAGAAGGCAAAAATAAAATGTTTCAGAATGCATGAAGATAATAGAAGCTCATCCTCCATTTGATCCAGCAAAGATCAGTATATTTGGAACCCATCCATAGGAAGGACTGTGGCAATGTCTGATGGTTTCGAATCAAAAAATGAGGTTGCGTCTGCGTGGGACCAAAATTTTTTCATGCATCTCACAACTTAAGAAGCTAACATGCTCTTCCAACACCAGGAGGATCAGCCAAGCCTTTTATATAACTATAATAGGCTAAAACTCTACCCAAAATATTCAGGTACACACAAACATATTCACAAACATATAAAAATAGTAAGTATAGACATGAACAAATATAAATCTGAGTTGATAGTCATACAACTTCAACAAATATCTAAAAATGGCCAGCAATGATATTAAGAGAGAGAGAGAGAGAAAGAAAAAATAAAATATTTTAGAATGCATGAAAAATATAGAAGCTCAGCCTCCTTTTGATCTAGTAGAGATCGGTAAAGATGGAACCCATCCATAGGAAGGACCGTGGCAATGTATGATGGCTTCGAATCAGAAAGTGGGCATGCATCTGTGTGGGACCAGAATTTATTCATGCATCTCACAACTTTTGAATCTAATGTGCTCTCCCTAGCACCAGGAGGACCAGTCAAGCTTTTTATATACCTATAATAGGCTAAAACTCTACCCAAAATATTCGAGTACACACAAATATATTCACAGACATATAAAAATAGTAATTATAGACATGAACAAATATGAATCTGAGTTGATAGTCATACAACTTCAACATATCTAAAAGATGGCTAGCAATGATGTTGAGAGAGAGAAAGAGGGCAAAAATAAAATGTTTCAGAATGCATGAAGAATATAAAAGCTCGGTATCCTTTTGATCTAGCAGAGATCTGTAAAGATGGAACCCATCCATAGGAAGGACAGTTGCAATGTCTAATGGATTCGAATTAAAAAACGTGGCTGCGTTTGTGTGGGACCAAAATTTATTCATGCATCTCACAATTTCAGAAGCTAACGTGCTTTTCCCAGCCCTAGGAGGACTAGCCAAGCCTTTTATATACCAACAACATGCTAAAACTCTACCCAAAATATTCACGTACACACAAACATATTCACATACATAAAAAAGTAATTATATACATGAACAAACATGAATCTGAGTTGATAGTCATACAACTTCAACAGATATCAAAAAGATGGCCAGCAATGATGTTTAGAGAGAGAGAGAGAGAAAGCAAAAATAAAATGTTTCAAAATGCATGAAAATAATAAAAGCTCAGCCTCCTTTTGATCCAGCAGAGATCAGTAAAGATGGAACCCATCCATAGGAAGGACAGTGGCAATGTCTGATGGTTTCGAATTAGAAAATGAGGTTGTGTCTGCATGGGACCAGAATGTATTCATGTGTCTCACAACTAAATTTGAGGGTAAATGCATCATGAGATACATGTGTCCCATAATATACATGTTATCATCAGCTATGACCAACATGCATGCACTTATGATATATAAAAATATCCTAATTTTTAGTTCCAACATCCATATCCATCAATATTTAAATCATAATATTAACACAAATATAAACTATATAAAATTACATATCCACCATAAACATGAACATAACCTAACCCTAGATTTTAATTTAGCCTAATATTAAATAAGATTTTGTGAAAGATATTTTGAAAGACATCTCATGGAATAAATGATTCCCAATGTAAGCCCAAATTGAAATCCAAGTATCAAAACCTAAAATCAATCAAGTATTGCCCATATTTGCCTTGGAGTTACCCCTAATTGGGGGTTGGAATCATGCAACCTAGGATGTATTATTTCTCTTGGATCAAAATCCAATTCACCCTTCTTCTTTTTTCTTCTATGTGTTGCTTAAATACTTCAAGGATTATGTGTGGACACCATTAGTTAGAAGTTATTACATTAGCTTGAGGTTGAAACTTTCATGTCTCATTGGATATTATATGGAATACTAAATTCATAGTGGTAATAGATATCATAATTCAAGTAACTCTTCACTAAAGCATGATATTGCAATATTGAGAATTGTCATGATCGATATAGTTACTTTATATAACACAAAGTCATAATACTTAAAATGGTTGTGGCTTTGAAGATTTCTCTCTAGATTACAAAGTCATAGAATTAGAAAAGACCAAACCCATAGTAAATTCTCTTTGGAATAAAATAACATGGTGAAAAATAATTTTATGACTCAAAGCATATATGTTTGGAATTTACTATAAATAATTGTGCCTTTGGGGTACTTTACTTGGCTGCCACAATGTGGAAATAATGTAGTGACTATTCTATATTTTAAAGATAGTATGGACATGACTTTAAGAAAATTTCATAGCTACAAAGACTGGATTTCATGGTGAAAAATTTATATCAACTTAGTAGTAGAGTCATAGCATACAAAGTTTTCCACCGCTAGTTTTATAAAGTTATGACCAAAAAAATATAACAACTACTCAATAAAATAATAGAAGGTATAATCAAGTCATGAAATAGGAAATCTCATGACTTACCATCATTTATTTTTCCTCTTCAAGTCTTCACTCCACCAAGTCTACCAATTTTCACCCGGAATAGCTAAGATTTCACTAATGTTCATTAAAAATTTTTAAAACATAATATTAGTAAAATCTCTCCAATAAAAATATAAATATATATAAACACAATAATAAATATATGCCAAACCACCCAAAATATTGGTATGTAGAGTGTAAAATAATCTCACATAAATATTGTTAATTCTCAAGCAATGAATCTCTTTCTATTTTTTTCAACACAACATAAACATCATCATGGCATCATCATGACTAGGTTTGAGTATCATGGTAGACTATTTTTTAGAAAATTTAGGTATTAAATCTTGGAATTAGTCATTTTATTTGTAAATTAAAGATGTATGAGTTTATCATCAAAATACATAAAAGAATTCTTAAGTTATCTCCTAAGTGATGCTATGTTTAACATCAAAAGCTAAATTTTTCTTGGATCTCCAATTTGGTTTCTAATCTTTGTAGTATAGGCAAGCTTCTCTATATAATCTTTTATTTCCATTTGTCTTGTATATTTACAAAATATGTCCTTTAAAAGTTGTCCATCCATTGTCATCTTTCCTCTTGGATGAATGGCTTTTAATGTCATGAATTTATCTAATGCTGTGGTATTATTTTGTTTAATATCTTTTAATGGGATTGCAACCTTAAAAATTGTCATGACTTTTTCTTCCTTTTATATAACTTTAAAAGATAGCATGACTTTCTCTTATTTTTCTTTCTCTATTTGAGTCATGACATTGAAAAATATTATGACTTCTTATTCTTTTTTTGTGAATTTGAAAGATACTATGACTTCCTCTTATGTTTCTTTATTTATTTGGGTTGTGACAATATAAAATGTCATGATTTCTTCTTCTTTTATCATGACTTTGAAATATATCATGATTTATCCTTGTCTTTCTTTCACTTTTGTGCCGCAACATTGGATAATATTGTCACTTCTTCATTTGGCTTTTATATGATCAATATCATAGCTCTTTCAGCTTTTATCATAACTTTTTCTTTTTTTTATTTGGTCATTATATTCTTTTTATTTCTATATGGCACTATTTTATTTTGGATAGGTGAGTCAATATTCTCAGGTCTCATATTCATTCATCTCATCTGGTCTTTTTCTGCATCATTAGCCCTCTCTGTATCCAATAGTAAATTAACAATACTTTCTTCAAATGATGGCTTATTTGTCTAATATGCACCATCATGTTATGATTGGAGCAAATCATCTCCAAAGTCTTTTTGAACTCTATCTATTAGTAGTGCTTTCTTAGCTCTCTCTCTCTCTCTCATTTTTTTGGGTCTAGGAGTATTAATTCAATCCTAGAATTTCTACTAATATAGGTATGGTGGCTACAAAATAAAAAAACAAAAAAAATACAATATGAATACTAAGCAATAAATATATCCAAATAACTAGAAATAGAATAATCATTTTGCAAGGATAGTTATTTTAACTCAGGTTGACTAATATAGGTATGGGTCTAGGATAGTTATTTTGCAAGGATAGTTATTTACAATCAAATAATCAATCTCTAACAATGGTACCAAAACTTATTGCAGCTTTATGATGATGCCAAGTCTTATTTTTGATTGATACAATCCCAAAATCTCATTGGGTGATTATTTCTTGTCCAATATAATCTCACTAATATATGGGCCATACAAATAATAAAATTGGTATGAGTCCATATATCAATCACATAAAGATTGTGTTGGTAATTTGAGTAATCAATAATAAATTTACTACTACTTGAATTGAGTCGGAAAATTTGGGTTTTGAATAGTTGCGTAGATTCTAGAATTAACTCATTTCCTCGTGCATAAAAATATTTTTTTAGTATTTGGTCAATATTATATTCGATTATTAAATAAATGGTAGATTAATATGAAAATGCTCAAGTTTCATCTTGGTATACATGGTTATTTTCATCCTTGGACTATCACTACCAAGGATGATCTCCTAGAAGTTATCCCCTTAATATTTTACAACCAATGCTATACATTATTCTATTCATGTTTTATTTACATATCTACTCCTTTTAGATAAATCATCAATTATGCTTGATGGTTTCTTTGAATATATACTTCTATTCTCTGACTTCAAATGTCTTAAAGATGCAAGATGATGTGATAATAAATATGTTTGTGCTCTTGACTTTTTAAGCTTCATACTCATGATAATTAGCATACATCTTTTCATGAATCCCACATATAAAAATAATATAAAAGAAATTGACTCATAGGGTATTGTAACTTTGTGAGGATGCCAAAACTTAGTTAGTTAACTTGATATTTAAACCTAGTTGAGCAAGGATCTCTCATCTAATGTAGTTCTGTAATTATATAGTTCATATAAATAATAAAATAGACATAAGTATAGATATTGATCTTTTAAGGATTATTTTGATATTTTGATTAATTAATAATGAACGGAAAATTGTATGAGTTAAATTGATATACTTGATCTTTGGAAATATACTCAAACTCTAGCATTGGATAACATACTTGTGCATGATGTATTTTTCAATGTTTGGTCAATATTATATTTGATTATTAGATGAAGGGTAGATTAGTATGAAAATTCATATGTGCCATCTTTGCATAAAATGTGGTCATCATCTAATAACTTTCACATCCAAGGATGATCTCTTCGTAATATTTCCCTTTGTATTATAATATTGAAGCAACATGTCATTTTGTGCAGGGGTCATTTGTACATATACTAATTTTAAGTAATACATCAATCATCCTTGATAATTATTTCAAGTATATACATTTATTCTCTAACCTATAATTATCTCAAGAATAAAAGAAAATGTAATACTAAATATGTTTATGCTTTTTGCTTCGTATTTCATGATAATTAAACATATATTTTCCCATGAATATCAACTATGAAAGTCATGCAAGCATGAATGATTTGTAGGATTATTACCACCATATGAGTTTTTCCCACGTGTGTGTATCCCATAACATACATGTCATCATCTTCCATGGTCGACACATGACTCACACATTATAGTGAAACTTCTAGGTAGGACATTATACTTAACCCCCACATTACTTGAAGGTTGGTTTTTCTAGATCATACACAATGGATTAATTTTAAATATGTTCATGCTTTTGGATTAATGATTGTCATACTCATAATGATTAATACCTCAACTTTGAGTATTCACACATTAGTTTATCTCATATATTAAGATTATAAGGATTATTACACAAAGTCGTGATATTAGAATTGGTCATGGATTTATTCTTAGATTTGTGAACAAATTATCGTAGCTCTAAGATCATCGCAACTA
Organism: Sapria himalayana; assembly: GCA_029783825.1. Taxonomy (NCBI): domain Eukaryota; kingdom Viridiplantae; phylum Streptophyta; class Magnoliopsida; order Malpighiales; family Rafflesiaceae; genus Sapria; species Sapria himalayana. The sequence goes on from JAREIK010003123.1 coordinate 849,986, forward strand.
ATGCAAAAACTATATATAATACAATGTCATGGAATTGAAGTTTTCCATAACTTTGATATTTTCTCTTTAAAGCACACAGCCATAATATTGAAAAAAGCCACGACCATAGTAATTATTCTCTTGAACAAAATGTCATGGTAGAAAATGATGTCGTGACACATATCAGTTGATGTTTTAGCTTTGTTATGAATAAATCATGAATCTAGAATATGTAGTGACTAGTTGTATCAGTGGTGTACTCGATTAACATGTCATCAAAACAATGTCACGGACATAAAGTGGTTTATAGCTAGTGTGACCATGACTCCAAGAAAATATCATAACTATGATAAAATATGATGCATAGTGAAATGATTATATCAACTCGATGGTAGATTCTTGATACACAAGGAATGTTATGACTACTTCGATAGAGTTATGGCTAAAAATAATATCATGACTACTTGAAACTAATATAGAAGGTATGCATAATTTATGATAAGAGAATTATCATGACTTTTCATCGCACTTTTTTCCTATAAGCTTTTGCTCCATCAATTCTACTAATTTTACCAAAATTCTCTATGGTTTCACTAATAGTCATCAAATCCTCTCAAAATAAAATTTTAGCAAATTTTATTTGACAAATACTAAAATATATGCAAACACAACTTATACCTACTCCCCAAATGACATAATTTATTTAGTATTTGGAGTACCAAAACACAAAGATGTTACTACTATATATATCATCTCCTCTTGTATGTATTTCATGACTTATATGTCATCATCTAACATGACCGACATATAATTCTAATATTATGGTAAAACTTTTAGGTTGGATGTTCTACTTAACTTCCACTTCAATAGAGGTCATTTCTTTTAGAATATACATAATAGATTATTTGTAAATACATTCTTGCTTTCGACTTCATAAGTATCATACTTGTAATTATTAAATTTATTTTTATCTTAGGTTTCACACATAGGTTTATCTTATACATTAATGTTAGAAGGGTTATCACGTCTTTCTCACTATGTTATATGAGTGTATCTTATGACATATATATTACCATCTACCATAACTGACATGCATAAATCTATGATATAGTAAAAATCCTAAATTTTAATTCTATATCACATCCATACCTATCAACAAAAAAATCACAATATTAACACATACATCATCCATATAAAAATATGTATCAATCACACCCGGGTATATAACTCAATCATAGATTTAAATTTAGCCTAATACTGGGAAAAATTTTACATGATATGCTTTTAGAGGCATCCCATGGAATCGACAAGTTCCTAATGAAAGCTCAAGTAGAAATCCAATTATCAAAACCTAAACACAATCAAGTATTATTCATGTTTGCCTTGGATTTGCCCCTAAATGAGAGTTAGAATCATGCCCCCTAGGATTTGTTGTTGTTATTGGCTCAAAATCCAATTCCTCTTTCTCTATTTTTTTTTTCTTCTGAGTGTAGCTTAAGTTCTTTGAGGTTTTTTTGTGACACTTTCAGTTAAAAGTTATAATGCTTGCTTGAGGTCACAACTTTTGTATCTCATTAGATCTTCTCTAAAGTACCAAAGTCGTGGTTGTAATAAATGTCGTGACTCAAGTAATTTTCCTCTAGAGCATGATATTGTAGTGATTGAAATAGTCATGGCTAATATATATACTCTTTATAATACAAAGTAATGATACTTGAATAATTATGACTTTAGGGATTTCTCACTGTAGCACAAAGTCATGACACTAGAAAAGAACATGAGTAGAGTAAATGCACTATGGAATAAAATATCATGGTAAAAAATAATATTATAATTTAAAATACTTAATATTTTAGCTTTGTAATAAATAAATCATAGCAATGAAATTTGTTGTGACTAATTGTACTAGTGGGGTACTTAGCTACCACGACTTTAAAATAATATGGCGTCTAGTATATATTTTATAGATAGTACATCCATGACTCTAGGAAATCATCACGACAATGACGACTATGTTGCAAAGTGCAAAGATTCTATCAGCTGGATGCTTGAATTGTGATATACAAAAATTATCATGACTAATTTTATAAAATCACAGCTAAGAAAGGATGTCGTAACTACTCACTAAGATAATGGAAGGTGTACTCAAGTCATGACATAGTAAATTTCATGGGTTTCGATCACTTTTCTCTCTCCTCTAAACTTTTGCTCCACCAAGTTTACTAATTTTGCCCAAAATAGTTATAAATTCACTAATATTCATCAAAATTCTTCAAAACATAACTTTAGTAAAATCTTTATAATAAAAGTACAAATATATACAAACATACTAATAAATATATGTCAAATCACCCAAAAAAGTTAATATATGGAGTACCGAACAACTGCATAAAGATTGGAGGGCAATAAGAGTAAAAAATTTTTTAGCCAAAATTCGTGCTAATATTGGGAGGAACCATTTCATTTGAAATAATGTGCTCATCAAATGATAAGGAAGTGTGTTTAATGCAATAAAACAAGGGATTCTCATCAATTGCAACTTGACAAGAAAAAATATGATGCCTCACAATCATATCCTAGTGGTAGAAATAATTGGTCAATGGGTTTTAAATTTTATGGGACATTTCTCACCTTCACTTGGATATTTTTATATCTTGGTGATAAAATATTATGTCTCTAAGTGAGTGAAAACCATTTCTATTAGAGGTAATGAATACACGGTTATACTGATATTATTCAAAAAATATATTATCAAGGTTTGGTGTGCTCAAGGCCATAATCAACAGTAGATAAAAGTATTTTTGTAATGAACACCTTCAAAATCTTTTTTCCAAACATGTGATGAGGTACAAGGTGGCAACCTCACACCACTTTCAAACTAGTTATCAAGTAGAGCCAGCTGGTAGGGAAATTAAAACCATTTTTGTCAATGTGATTCATGTCATAAAAAAAGATTTTTCTATAAAGCTTCAAGATGGTCTATTGGCATATCGAACCACTTTCAAAGCTAACTTGGGTATGCCTCCATATCAGTTGGTATATGGAAAGGCTTGTCACTCACCACTATAATTGAAATACAAGGCATTGTGAGATGTCAAGAAACTTAATTTTGAAATGAAAAAATGCAAGATTGAAAAGATTACTTGATAGTAATGAACTTGAGGAGTTGAGGGATGATGCATGTGGAAACTCAAAATTTTTCAAAGTGAAGCTTAATAGGTGACAAGAACAATTTTATTCTATGGAAAGAATTTTAAAAGGTCAAAAGGTTCTTCTCTATCATTCTAAGGTTCACGTCTTTCTAGGAAAGCTCAAATCAAGGTGGGCACCACCTCAAAAGAATGGACATGCTTTCAAACTGAATAGACACCACCTCAAGCCTTGTATGTGTCACTTCATTCAGGATAAGAAGGATTTCTCTCTCCTTGATCCATCTCAAAAAGACTAATTCTGGGTTTGATGAGCTTAGACTTCTATTGGCTAGCTACTCCATCTCATTTTCATTTTTCTTCCATTTTTGTTTCTATTTTTTATTTTGATTTTATTAGTTTGTCGAGTCCATTTTTTTATTAGAGTGTTCAACATATGTATTTGCTATAATTATTAGGTAGGAATTCAATTTGATAGAGTTTGGAAGCTTTGAACAATTTAGCATTACTTTGCTAAAGTTTGCAAAGCTTTGGAAAGAATAAAGAACAAATCAAGGGAAAAAGGAAATCTAGAGGATTTTCAACCCATTGCCACAATTATGGAAGGAGTTTCAAAGTACTTAAATATAGTCAGTGGGCTTTCTTTGTCTCTATTTTTATATATATGTACATACAACTTCCTTTTATTCTAAGTTTGATGCCCCACTTGAATGATACATACTACTAGAATTATGAGGTTCCCTTATACCTTTCCCATTCATATTTTGTGAAGCATGATTGATGACAATGTTGACTTTGGTTGTGTGAAAAATAGGAAAGGAAGATAAATGTGTGACTTTTTGGATATTTCTATAATTTGATTGTCACTTAGTTATTAAGTTTGAATTGTTCTTATAATAAATAGGAAAGTGAATTGTAGTATTGTTCTTTGTTCCTATCATTGTTAAGGGATACATAATGTCATAGTTAGTTAGAATGATTATTACTTAATAAGTATATATTTATAGCAAGATTGTCCTTGACTTAAGCACTATTGAGTAATGATTATTCTTAATTATCCCAAATAACATATTAATGCCTCTAGTTTAGATACTAATAATTATCAGTAAATTGTTGTAATCTCTGTGTTGTTTAAGCTCATAAAATAAACTCACAATATTGTGAGAAGTATTTAAAATGAATTAAATTAGAAATGTTGGATAATCAAGAATGACATATTTAAATGTCATAGACACGGATAGAATCTTATCCCATATCACCTTCGTTCTAGAAATCCAAAAGAAGATGAAGATGTTATAGTGTCTAGCATCGTCCGAGCCACATTTTAAATAATAAAATAAAAAGAAATGCTTCACACTATATATGATGTTTCATAATTTATTTTTTATATTTAAAAACGGATATTAATGATTTTAATTTTATGTGTGTGTGTGTGTGTGTGTGTGCACGCGCATGTGTGTGTGTGTGTGTGTTAATAAGAATCATTTAATTTGATTTAATAATAAAATTAAATAATTTTACTCTAGTTAAAATAATTATTTTGATTATATACATATACATATGTTAAATATTAAAAAATCTTTAAAATTATTTTTTGATCTTAGATAAGACTATGGAAGAGACTTTATCCTAAATAAGTTCTTGGACTCCCAAAATAAATTATTTTGTATTAAAATTTATATTAATTATAATTCATTTCTATAGAATTATAATTGCACTCTCTCATTTATTTAAAATAATTTGTGCCCTTTGTTATTTAATACTTATTAAATTTCTTAATACTTTTCACTTAACTTATTTGAAATAACAGATTAAAATTCACCTATGAAGTTTGACAATATCAAAACCAATATACTTCCTCAAGGGAACATATCAATCCTTCTAATAGGATATGAATTCCATCAGTAATCAATATTTACCATATACTTGATAAAATTTATCAAATTCATTGAGTTCTTTAATTGATTTCTAAATATTTATGAATCAAAACAATTATTAAAATATATATACACATATTAATTACTTCAAAAATAAGCATAATAGTATTCATAATAATACTAGTGTATTTTATCTTTCAAGTTAGTATAAAATAATCATATCATGGTGATCCCATTTAATACACTCAAGTGTGCTAGTACTATAAGTTAGAAATTCATTTTTCATAATAGTCAAGATGGACCTACTGAAATCTAGTGCTACAAATTTACCGATAGACTATTTAGTTCTATCAAGATCATGAACAATGAATTTATATTCTACAAGAACTAATAATATAATCTCATGTATGTAGGTCAAACTCTATGCATCAAATCATCTATAGTGTTGAATAAAGAACATATGTATTTCCACAAATTTAGCTTATTATAAATATTTTTATTAAAATGAGAAAAATTTTTCTCATTTTAAATATCTATTTTAGTATCTATTTTAGTATATATTAGTATATACTAGTTCATGATATCACATATTAGTTCCATTAATCTCTCACTTAGACACAAAGCCATGATATCACATATTTGACTCTCATTCCTTCCACATATATATCAAAAGCTTTAGTAGAAAGGCTCTTTGTAAAAGGATATGCCAAGTTGGTTGTCGATGCTATTTTTGTCAATATCATATCTCCTCTTTTCACAATATGTCTTATTAGATGATATTTATGCTCGATATGTTTTGCCTTCTTGTGGGTTCTAGGTTCCTCCAAATTAGCAACTACTATACTATTATCATTATATAAAGTGTAATAGGTAGTTTCATAGAAAAAAAGACACCTAAATCCATTAGAAAGTTCCTAAGTCATACAACCTCATTGGCTACCTCTAAAACTGCCACATACTCAGCTTTGATGGTGGTAATACAAGATTGTTTGATACTCCTTTAACTTGAGGCTCAACTTTCCAAGGTAAACACATAACCCGGGGTGAATTTTATCAAATCTTTATCTAATTGGAAATTTGAGTTTGTATACTCAATAGGTACAAGATTGTTCACTTGGTAAGCTAACATATAATCTCTAGTCTTGTTTAGGTACTTGATTATGTGTTTTATTGATGTCCAATATTATTGTCCTAGGTTAGATTGATATTTTCTTACCATGCTTATAGTAAAATTGATATTAGGTCTAGTGCAAAGTATTGCATACATCAGGCATCCTACTATTAATGCATTAAAAACTTTATTTTCTCTATCTCATTAGCCATTTTGGGACACTAAAATCTTTCTTGGAATCTTTCTTGAAATCTTGTATGATAAAATGAGTAATATATCATCAATGTACAATACCAAGAATACCATAATGTTCTCACTTATCTATATATACATACAATACTCATTGTAATATTAACCAATATTATAAGACTTAAGGGCTTGATCAAAATAAGTATTCCAAGATCTAGATGCTTGATTTGTTCTATAAATAAATCTTTCAACTTACATAACATGTGCTCTTGGATTTTTTCTATGAAACCTTCTAGTTGTATCATATTGATATATTATTCAAGATGTCTATTCAAAAGTATAGTCTTTATTTCTATATGTCATATTACATAGTCATAATGAGTTGCAATAGATAAGAAAATCCAAATTGACTTCAACTTGACAACCAATGAAAAAGTCTCCTCATAATCAATTCTTTCTTTCTAAGTAAAACCTTTTACAATAAGACTAGCCCTATAAGGCTCACCATTACCATTTGTTCCTCCTTTCTTATAAATAAACTTGCACTTAATGGGTTTTACCCCTTCAGGTGATTCCATAAGATCTCAGACATAATTGGAATGCATTACCGATATCTCTAATTCCACAGCCTTTTGCTAACATTCTTCATCCTTATCTTTAAGTGTTTCATTATAGCTTTCGAGATCAGTATCGAGCTTTTCAGGTATTTTATCATAAAACTCTCCCAAGAGTGTATAACTTGTAGATTGATGAATAACCCTTCCTCTATGACTAGACACTCCTCTTGATTATATACTTTGTGTGACCCGCTGCATAGACACCGATCTCTATGAACCATTATGATCATTATCCTCTAGCTATACAATAGGCATATCAATGACAGGTTCATGAGGTTTAGTATTAATACTATCATCAATAATTCTCATATTATTATGAGGCAATGAGGCATTTGAAATGTTATCTCCATGTATTTCTTCTTTATATTATTGGTATTAAATGAGTTTGGACTGGTTTATCTCCTCTCAATATCTCTAGAACAATTCTAATTTTAGACTTACAGTTTATTATTTAGTCCACTTCTAGGAATTGGGCATTAGTGCAAACAAGGACTTGATTTTTTAGACTATGAAATAAACTATCTTTAGTTCGTCTGGGATTTCCCATTAAAAAATAAACTTCTAATCTCGAGTACAACTTATTTATTTTCCCTTTCGGCACATGTGTTTGGAAATCCCACAAATGAATCCATTTTAGACTTGGCTTACATCTAGTCCACAATTCAATTAGAGTAATAGGTACATACTTAGATGGAACTAGGTTTAAAATACAAGTTGTTGTTTCTAATGCAAATCCCTAGAAGGAATCATGAATATCCAAATAACTTATCATTGATTTTACCATATCAATAATAGTCTTATTCCTTCTTTCTACTACACCATTCTATTATGAAATACCGAGTATAGATAATTGAGATGTAATCATTTGATTTAATAAGTAGTCCCTAAACCCTCCTAAGAGGTGATTGTCATCACGATCCAATCATAATATCTTGAAATATTTATTCTAGCATTTCTTCATTTCCATCTTATACTTTTTGAATATCTCAAAGATGTCGAACTTATGGCATTTCAAATAAATATACTTATATCTTAAGTAATCATAAATGAAAGTGATAGAATACTTACAACCACATCTTTTTTGGATAGTCATGGACCCACATAAATCAGAGTAAACCAATTCTAGTGGCTCTTTGGCTCTATAGCCTTTAGCCCCAAAAGGCTGTTTGGTTATTTTTTTCTTCTAAGTAGGACTTTAATGATAAAATTATTTTCACTTTTAATAAACCCAAAGATCTATCTTTAACTAATCACAAAATCTATTTTAGATTTATATGACCTAGGCATAAGTGCTAAAGATATATCTGGTTCATATCAAAAGAATGTTTTCTTTTATGTGGTGAGGTCTTGATACTATTCAACTTGTATTATTGTAGTAGAAAAAAATAGTTTTAGTAACGAAGATTTTTTTTATTATACCAGGATAGACAACCTTCTTATTCAAGTAATTATTATAAAATCATTGAATAAAAAGGAAAATCTATTCTTAACCAAACTGGAAATAGAAATCAAGTTTCTTCTATTAAGGTACATAAAGACAATCATTCAAAATTAAAATAGTATCTCTCTCAAACCAAAGCATACAATCTCCCACTACAGCTGACAATGTCTTCATAGTGTTTCCCAAGTGAAAATTAATTTCTATCACTTTGTAATATAGTTTCCAAGATCCACTACAATGAATTATAGACATGATTAGTGGCATCCATATCTATATACTAAATATCCATAGTTAACATCACTAAATATGTTTTAACTATTGGTAATTAAGATTTACCTTGGTTGTTCACTATGTTGAGATAAATTGGACACTTCTTCTACTATCCTAATTGCTTGTATTAAAAATGTTTTAACTATTGGTAATTAATGAATAGTATGCCTTGATGAGAGAATTTCTAGTATTCATTATTTATTCAGACAGGCTAATTCCTATTAATCTTGTTATATAGATAGTTGGACATGTCAAACAAGATTAACTGATGAAATATCTTTGGTCCTACAAATAATAGCAGTGGCTCAGATATAGAGGATGCTATTATTCATATCTAAGTGTTAAACCATCACATAATTCTAAACTGATCATTCTTTAAATAAATCATTCATATGTAAAAATGATTCAATTAAATAATCTACATAATTACCTAATTCTGGCTTGCACTAAGTGTACCTATAAGTTAGTTAGTCCAATAGGAAGAAAGTACCAAGACCAACATGCTAACAAACTTGCATAAGTTTCAAACCAGAGATGGAGATCATGGGATTCATTCTAAATGAATTATCTCACACACTTAGATTTTTTAAAATCAAGAGTTTTTTAAAATATGTGGCTTTGTATATTTGAAAGATTTACTAATTTTCCAACATCGACACACCATTATTATACTAGTTGTTATATATGTATGCCAACAAATATATATATATATTAATGCCACAACATATATATTTCATTGACACAAATACATGATGACTAAGACTAAGCATCGCATACATTTGAATGTTAAATTTTACTAGTTTGCATGTAAATGTTTGGGGTAGTTTTCCAAAATAGAATTTGCCCCATTTCTCAAAAATTTGGTCATGTTCTCTATTGCTATCAGTCTCTATAATCATGATCTTCACTACTATCATTCTCTACTACTATGATCTCAACTATGAGTACCATCATAGGCTTTAACCACCATAAAATATACCACCATTGGCCACATTAACCATTATAGATATGATCGCTGACTATAAATAGTACTTCCAACACCGTCGTTGGTCATGAAAACCTCCATAATGACCGTCACTAGCAACTAATATTACCACCAACACCATTGTTGGCCATGATAGCCTCTAGAGTTACTGTCATAGACATTCCACCAGCACTATTGTTTTTCATGATAGCCTCCATAGTCATCGTCTCTAGTAATGAATACCATCACCAGCATTACTGTTGGCCCATGAAAACCTCAAAATGCACCATTGTCATCAATGAATACCACTACCAACACCATTGTTGGTCATGATAGCCTTCATAATCACTGTCATCATCAATGAATACTGCCACTGACACTATTACTAGCTATGATAGTCTCCACAATTAGTTAGTCACCATTTCTGACAAAAAATACCACCATTGGCACCATTATTGATTGTGATAGCCTCCATGGTCACCATCATCAACAACAAATACCTCCACCAGTACCACTATTGGTTGCATCAATCAACAAAGGCGCAGTCTTCAACCACATCAACTACCATCAACAACCATGTCAACCACATCATCATTACACAATATCAATGAGAAGTTTATAATTACAACCCTATTTGGAAAAAACACACAAAACTAAGTGCAAATTACATCTCATAAATGGAAAACCATAACCATAATTCATAAATACAACCAAGTTGTTCAATTTAGTCAACAAAGGCTAGAATGCCTCTATGTAATTTGGGCATCTATAATTTCATAACAACCTACCCTATCCTTGCACAATTTATTGCCAAATCCCTCAGATACCATTGCTGGAAATTTGAGTTAAAAAAAACTTCAAATTGATAGTGCACATAGGATAGGTCATTTTTATTTTGAATATGTTTCATATTCAAAATAAGATTTTACTGGCATCAGTAAGATCTTTACTATTATCACCATCATTCTAGACATCCTAAGGAAGAAAAGAAAGCTACAACATCTAATGTTGTCTAAGCCACATTTTAAAGAATATAATAAAAAGAAATGCTTCCCATTAAATGTGACATTTTGTAATTTATTTTTAATATTTAAAAATTGATATTACAGATTTTAATTTTATATATATATATATTAATTATTTAAATTGATTTAATAATAAATCTAATAATTTGATTTTGATTAAATTAATTAATTTGATTATATACATATACATACTTTAGTAAATAAAAAAATGTTGTTATGGCTCTTGGTAAGGTTATGGAAGAGACTATGGCCTAAATACAATCTATAGCTTTCAATATAAATTATATACTATAATTTATATAAAATATAATTAATTTCACGATAAAATTATAATTATACTTCCTCACTTATTTAAAATAAGTTGTATATTTTATTACTTAATACATTATAAACTCTTCATGTTAATATAATAGATATTTATTGATTGAATTGTAACATTGATCATCTAGTTCAATCAATCTCTAATTATTTATTTGAGATCTTCTACTTAACTTTATTGAAATATCAAATCAAAATCTACCTAAAGAGTTTGGAAATATCAAAATATATAAGCTTCATCAAGGATGCATCATCTCTCCTTATAATATGACATGGATTCCAACATCAATCAATATTCATCATACACTTAATAAAGTTATCCAATTTATAGAGATTCTTAATCTATTTCTTTACCGCACTCTTTATTAATAAAACTAATTATTAAGTAGTACATACAAATATTAATTACTTCAAGAATAAGAGTAATTGTATTCATAATAACAATGGTGTATTTTATTTTTCAAGTTAGTACAAAAACATAATCACAATGTGATAGACCATTTAGTACACTCAAGTGTATTAGCACTAGAAGTTAGAACTTCATTATTCATCATTGTCAAGATAGATCTACTAAAATCTAGTACTACAATCTTACTAATAGACTATATCCAACTCTATCTAGATCATGAACAATGAACTTATATTCTACAAGAAATTATAATTTTTTTTTTGTGCATAAGTCAAACTCTATCCACCAAATTATCTATATTATAGAATAAGAAACATACATTTCCACAAATTTTACTCATTTTAAAATCTTTTATTAAAACATAAAAAAGATGTAAATTAAGAAAATGAAAAAACAATCAGAATTAATCTTTAGTATAAATCAGTTCCAACAAGAAATACATGAAATTTTAGGTTGATGAAGCTTGCACTCCCTTGTGAAATTCATTGAAATCAGCTTGAGATATGAAAGATGAAAAAGACCTCTTTAGTGGCTTGTAACCCCTTCTAAAATTCATTGGAAGTGTATAATTTTGGGCTTTTCTAACTGTTTATTATAATTTTTTTAATTTCTCAAATTTCTTATGAGCTAATTAGCTTAAAACACTTAACTAATTTTCACGATACTATAAATTGAGAATTAAATCTCTTAATAAAGACTTTTTTGTCAAATTTTGCATCCATATTAAATAAAATAGTGGTTTTTTTCTTATTTTCCTATTTTTTTTATTTTCTTTTATTTTCTCATAATCTAAGCATCCTTTAGAGGTAAGAATTTAAAGAATGAGTGCTAGATCTCATTTTCCTTGGAGTTGGAATGAGTTAAAAGTAAGATGTATGGTAATTAGGTGATAATGCCTTAAATTACAATGTAAGTAATATCATTAGATTAATTCTCTTCACAACTTGGGTCTTCTCTATTTTAATTACCTCCAATGACCATTATTTGATGATCTAATATGATTTAAAGGATACTTATCTTTAGATCAATTGACTTTCAATAATTACCACTATGAAATTTTGGAGTCAATTCAAAATGAGTATGAGTGAATTACTTAATTATTCATTTAAAATTGATTGTTCCTTATATGAATTTCTAACCTAATTGTGATGGAATGAGATTCACAATCCTAATTTTTCATAGAAAATATTGTTCAATAAATTCCAATTATTTCTTCAATCATTTTTTTTACTTTATCTCTACTTCCACTATATTAAGGTAATTTTTCATATAAAATATTGTTCAATAAATTCAAAATCCTAATTTTTCATACACTAGAAATCAACATGTCATAGATGATCCTAGAGCACTATATTATGGTAATTATGATTTCCTAGATTAAGTGTTTTTAGATTATAAATGTTTTGAACTCACTAAGTGAATGATCACATCTCAAATATAATAGGCAATAATTAATCATAGGAGATATAAAAGACATGAATTGAAGTATGTCTCTACAATCAATGGTGATTGGGATGCCTTTGAATGTTAGCATAACAAAGTTTTTCTACAAGAAATTTGAAGATGTCTAATTATCTACCACTTTGCATAGCTTTTCCATTGCAATCATGAATTTCAGAGACAATGACTCAAAAAAATTAATCATTGACACAAAGTTTTGCTTGTTAGTTCACCAAACAATATCCATGCTATAGTGTATTACATGCTATATGATTCACCTTATGCATTGTAATATTATAAAGAGGATTGATGCTCCTCTTTTGACACAAATATAAAAACAATGTTCCATAAACATGCCAAAAAAGTCTCTTAGAAAATTTCCAATTAAATAAATATGCATGGATGTGATTTAGTTGTGATAACATGTAAAATTAGGCTAATGATGATACTTGGAGGCTGCTAGGGAACAACATTGTCCAGCTGAATTGGGCCATAATTTCAAGATAGGTAGTGTGAAAGAAATTATGTTGTCAAAACAAAGGACATGAATATGTTACTGAAAAAAATTTAGAAATTATATATTGGTGAATCATATTTGTATTAGCGTGTGTGTCATTTGAGTTATTTAATGATAAAATGTAGACAAAAAAAATTTGTAACTACCTAAAAAAATTAAAAATGCAAACATGGGTAGCCTATTCAAGCCAACATTGAGTTGAATTTCGAAGTCATTGTAATGTCAAAACCTTAAAACCAAAGAGATTTAGCTTATACAAGGAAGTAAAGTAGGTTTTTGCATACTTGATGGTAAAAAATGTATTGTCAAATAAAACATTGATTTTGGTTTTTTATAATTCTAAATTATTATCTTAAAATATTTTAGTGAGTGATTGGAAAAAACTTGAAAATATTTCAATTTTTTAGTAGCTTTTCATAGCTTCGTAGTTATTCTATATGGAGTGTATTATCCCACTCATTTCTTAGCATTACATCATGTTTGTGATATTGTACTATATTTTGACTATTATAATGCTAATGGAGATGAGGAAACAACATTAATATTCTAATGCCTTTTTAAAAGAATGTTTTTTTTTTTGAATTAGAATGAAATTCAACAATTATATTGAATTGGATTCACATTATATCCAAAAACAAAATTGAGAAGCTTTGATTGCATTATTATTTCACTCCGAGACAGACTTACTAATGATTATCAAATTCAATACTATAAGGCTTGAAACAATTTTTTTAATACTTATTAATTTATGAAAACAAATTCCAAAAAATGAGACTTTGGAAGTTGATTGGTAGCCAAACTTCTAATTTGAGTTTTGAGTTCAAGTTCTAATTCTAGTTCTCAATATGTTAAAATAAAAAAGTACCTATCTTGTATTTTTCATGCAATCTCATATCCTCAAATGAAAAATTCTACATTTTGCCTCTTGGTATGGTGAACCTCATCCACACACACACTCACACACATTTGAACACCTCATATGTACTTATATATATATATTTCCTAGTTCAATAGAAGAAACAAAAAAATTTGATTTTTTCTTTTTTCTTATATTCCTCAAATTCAACATTCAGTATAACGACATCAATACTTATTGAGTGTATATTTTTATTTATGAATGAAATGGTTAAGAAATTATCTTGTATTTGTGATTAAAAGCATGCGATGAAGTAGTTGAATCACATTATAGATGATGAGGAATTTTCATAACTCCATGATGATGATGATGATGATAGAGGTGATTATTAAAATATGATGTTATAATTTTCCTAGCATGTGTGTGTGCTATGTGTGTGAGTGTGTCTTTGTGTGTGTGTGTGTGTGTGTGTGTGTGTTTCTTCTTTTTTTGGGGTTTTTATTTTTTAAATTTTCCTAGCATGCATTTTATGTAGCACTCTAAATATAAATAAAAATTTATTGTTTTAAACATCATGGTTGTATGGTTTTTACTTATTTAATGAACTATGTTTTTAATGAATTTTAAAAAAAATGGTTAGGCATAGTCTGGGAAAAAAATGCCCAAGTTAATTTCATGTTAGGAAGAAAATGACTAGAGTTCACACCATGCTTCACAAACCTAACCAAGTTATCCAATTAGCTTAATTGACCTGCATTTTATTCATTTGACTTAGTCGGGCATACTTGGTTATCCATTTGGCATGGTTAATTGTCCCCAGCCCAATGCCCTAGTGAACTGGGAAGGCTAAGCTAGGCAATGTTAACTAAAAAATATAGTTCATAGGGATCGAAGGTCTAGATGGACATGGTGAAGGTAGAAAATAAATTCATTGGGTGGGTTATAGTCCAAGATGTATTGGCCAAGTGGTGAGCTAAAAAGATCATCCCACCATCTCATTGGTAGAATTGCTAGCAAGTTCACCCCAACCCTATCGACATTCAACGAAGGGATTGATCATGCTAAAGGTGGTCATCATGTGAACATTTATCGTGTAAGAGTGTTGGTGGTGGAATTGGTGGTGAATGTGTGGCTTCTAAGTTCTAGTGGCCAAGAAACATTGTTTATTAATTTTTTTTGGTGTACCAATTTCCAATACTTATGCGACCAAATACTATTTATTTTCTTTGAGACCTCATATGAGATCTTGCTCCAAAATTAGGTGGACGTAAAGTAAAAATGAGAGAGCTACTAGTAAACACTTCATTGTCCAAGAGAGGGTAATTATTTTCTTCTTGTTGAATGGGTCATTTATCATTGCTACCAAAGTGAAGTCATGTCACTTAACTACTAATATGGATATGCGCTACAAAAGATGGAGACCATGAGTGATTATTCTTGTGTTAGAAATGTTATGCAAGATCTAAGAAATCTTTCACTCGATGAACCTCTTCTTCATTCTTTCTTTATACATATTTCAACCTTGTTTGGATTTTATCATCTCTAAAATCTTTTATTCCGCCATACAACATTTTGGTCACAATGGAAAGGTTGGGTCACCAAGAATCTAAGGAAAAGAAAAGGATAAAATATGGAAGTGTTGTCGAACCATAATCCGGCTAGCTAGATCTTCTTCCCTTACTGACCCCATGTTATGAATCTTCAAATAAATGATACTAATTATTGCAATATAGGTTTTGGAACAAAATATCTTTGAGATCTCTAATTATTAAGTCTCAAGTTTATTAGATATTGTACCTTTTAATCTTGTATACCATAGATCACTAGATCACCATAAGACATAAGGGACTTCTTCGAAAAAAAATATGACATGGCTAGGTTGGTTAAACACACTCTGATTCCAAGCTAGTAAACAAAAAAAATACCTTTCAATGTGGACTATGAGTTTTTTATAACATGCTTTAAAATGGCTGATACATTAAATTATTTTGTATGATATAGGCCATTATTATTTTGACAACTAGCTTTTTTTTTAAAAAGATGAGGTATCTATTAGATCATACTTTTTTATTAATTGTACTTCATTTGCATAAATATGTAGGCACGATTATTTCATCCCACTCATAAAGGATTCAATTAAGTATCTCTTAGGTTTGTTTGTCACTCTGATTAACTTTTATGAAACTATTCTAGGTGAGAATTACCATCTAGTATATCTCTTAACAGAGATTGGGTACCCCTTTCCTAGGGTAAATGTCCTTTCATAGGACTTAAGTGCCCCTTATTTGGAGTACAGATAAACTAAAATGGATTAGGTTTATCCCACCTAAAATAAATATTTTTTTCACAAGCATTAGATGCCCCTAGTTTGGAAGGTTTGTTTGGCAGGGTACTTTTAGTACACTTAGAAGTGACTCGTAGTCAATCTTGTATTTAATAATACTTACTTATCCTAAGATCATCATTTTAATATTATGATTAGACATGCACACAAATATATGCTTAAATAAATGTTAATTTGCATGAAAATCTACATGTGTGCATGAGTGTAAGAATGTATGTGTGCATATATGCATATATGGGGGTACATACATAGTACAAAATATCTTAAGAAAATTAGAGCTAAGGGTCAAATTTCACTATCCATAAATTTTTCCTCCATTGGAATATTGATCTTCCATTAGAAACGAAATTTATAGTAAAAACACTTTCTTATCATTATTCCATATCACATCTATCATAAATTAGCAACTTATGAATTTCCCATCGTGAGTAATCCATAACAAAAGTTATGTGAGTGACTATTTTCCAAAAGTCACAACTACCTTAATATAAATTGTTACCATATAAAATTGCTAAAATATAAATAATTATGTATCTTTATCACTCCAAGTTTCCCTAAAATTAACAACCCAATATAAAGTTATGGTGGGAAAATATAGGTATAGAGGTGTCAAATTGATCGAATCATGCTTGACACAACCCGACATGGAGGTTGTGTCATGCCTTGCATGGCATGACTAGCATGATTTTGAGCAAACTTGTGCCTAACATGTTGGGTCATCTAGGGTTGTGCCAGATTTTACTGATTTTATGGGCAACACCGCCATAAGCATCATTCAGCTATCATCGCCACTACCACCCACACACCGCCACTACAACACCATCACAGAAAATTGATTATCCAGATTTTTGTGACCCATGACCTATTTTCAATCATGGATCATGATCACCATGCTAGTAGACTGTGCCAATGAGCTAAGAATGTGAGTCATGTCTGGCCTAATATAAGGCATGTTGGGTCATGCCTGGCATGACCTAGGTCCAAGCATAGTTATAAACTTATGTTATGCTGAGATAGGACAATTCAATTGGATCATGTCTCATGTCATGCCCGGGCTAACTGACCCACTTGACACCTTTATATAGGTAGGAAAGAGATGAAAAATGTGTGTGGTGGCTCGATCTATCCCATGACACAACTTGAGAAATAACATGCCTGAAATGGCCTAGCATGGCTAAAACCATGCTTGAAATGTATGCAGCCTAACATGGCCTAAAGGTGTGGGTCATGTTGGGCATGCATGATCAGCATGCATGCCGCAAGAAATAACCCAAATTGTTATCCTGACTAACTTGAATTTGGCTTGAGTAATAATTCATGCTCGAGCCATGCCCAAGTCATGCTTCAAGTCAGCATGAGCTTGGTCTCGAGTATGATACCTAAGATTCACATGCCATGTTTTTAAAAAAGCTTGTGGGTTGGGTCAGGTTAATTTCTGACCATACCATCATCTTTTTAAAAAAGATTGTGGTTGGATTTTATCCATGTTGGATTGATATTCACATGCCATATCCACATGCCTCAAATTAGTATTTTGATCCCTGGCTAGTCATTAGCAAGCCTTGACTGGCTTGCCAAGAAGCTTGGCTAGCCTGATGTTGAACTATGTTGGGCCTGACACGACCTATGCCTAATATCCAAGTCATGTTAGGTTAGTCATTGGTTAGGCATGACCTAACACATCTCAAAATACTTGAGTTTCCCAATAGGCCATAGAAAATAAAGTCATACTTGATTGGCATGGCTTGTTTTCCACCTCTAGTCAGGAGGGAGACCTAATCTTCCAAAGCATCAAATAACTACCAATAAACTTTTTGACTATTAGAATTAAGGTAGCTAACATGAAACCTTCAACTGCACATTTGCATTTAAACCATTGTGGACAAAAAAACTCTCATCAATTTGGGACATTGCTTGGTAGAAATTATAAAAAATTTCTCAAGAAAAAAAAATGCATTCTAAACTTTGCCACCATTCCTTTTTTTACACACATATAGAAGGATCAAGCATATTTAAATAAAATAGAAACTTCATAAATTATGAAACTCACAATTGTAATAACATAAACATTTATCCATGTAAATGCATATTGTATAACACCCACTCAAAATATTACTTTCTAAAACTATTCATTTCAAATAACACTTCTCACTTTAGATAGCAACTATATATTAGAAGTTACTTATTATTGATTTGGCATTAATATACTTCTTTTTCCTTTATTACATACTCATTTTGTACATGCACACAATTATATATGTGAGTTTTAAACTATTTACATTTATATACACACATGCACATGAGAGTGCACCTACACTCACATCACTCTTTTAAAAACTAATAATCCAAATATTTTTTTTCAAAATATACTAAAATCCAAGAATTTTATTTTTGAAGAACTTATTTTTCAAATCACAATTTTTTCTCTTTTAAAATCATGTTTGGCTTCATGAAGCCTCATATCGAATCTTAATCATATCATTCCACCTTGTTCCACATGATGTGAATCATATCAATGCCCCTATAATTTTTAATATATATATATATTTATTTATTTATAGTGTTTTAAGTAATATAAATTACCATTTTCACTTTAGTTTACTCTTCCCAATTTATAATTTTTCTCAATGGTCATTTTCCATTGACAATATATCCATAATATTATTTATCAGTATAATCATACAAGGTTCTTTCAATGGAAAATACTTACCCACTCTTGCACTTACCATGATTCCTTGGGATTATTTTTTCAATGGAAAATACATACCAAGATTCCTTGACAATACTAATCATTGTTTTTTCCAATTCCAAATTGAAAATAATTTCTATCATTATTCCAATTCATCTAAATGCAATAAGAAAATAAATTCAAAATTATTCACAACTTCATTTTGATATACAATTTTATTAGTAATTAATTTTTTTATAAAAGTTTGATCTCATTTTCCCTTTTAAATAGAAATAGATTACCTAGAGGTTTATCTTAGAGTATAATTAAATTAAGCTGCCAATTTCATTGTAATCTAATTGGCAAGATGATGAATTCACACCTCCTTGGAGATTATGAATTTGATTTCCATAATCTACCATCAACTAATGAGTCAAGAGATTGTGGCCCATGGGGTACAAGTGGATTTATTTGGACAAAATGGGCCTGGGGGTACCACTTAGTTAAAATATTTGAACTCTAAAGACTCCTAGTGGCTTATCCAATTAACATCATTGATTCAATTTTTATTTATAGTTTCATTCATATTTTTCTTCATTTTTTTACCCATATATGTACTTACCCATTTTTATGTTTGCACATACATACAAAATTAATAATTTTATAAAAAACATTAATTACTATTATATGTATCCATGCCATTTCCTTTGAATTTATGCATTTACACAATTTTACATTTCAAGCATTTTTTAGATGCACATTGATGCATATATATAATCACATTGTATGATATTCATAATATTTTTTATTTTTATTTAATTTATTACTTATTTTTTCTTATCTATATTGATTTTTATTGTCAGTAGCCTACTTGTATTATCAATTTAGAAATTGTTTATGAAAGAACCCAAGTTTTCACCTATGTATTAATTTATTTAATTTCTCATTTGTATTAATTTACAATCTTTTTTTACTATCCTCCATAGTCACGATGTGAGTCACACACTAAAGGTAAAACCCAAATATCCACATTAATCAATGATTAGTTCTTTTAAGACATGTACAATGGAGTGACTTGTAAAATCCTTCATGCTTTTGGCTTCATTAAAGACATACTCATGATTATTAATATATCTCAATTTTGAGTTTTGAAATATAAGTTTGTTTCATGTATCATGGCTGGAAGAGTTGTCACTTTCTTCCTACCATATGCATGAGTAAGCTTTATAGTTTATATATCACTTTCCATCATGATAATACTCATAAATCTACCAATATTTAAATCTCTAATTCATATTCTATTTCATCACTATTTCCATCAATTTTTATTTCACAATATAGATCAAATATATCAAATACTCATGAAACCATTTAAACATCGCATAAATAATAATTACAAAAAATACTAGATCTCATTTTAGCTTAATATAGGGAAATTATTCATATGAATAATGAAATACAAGAGAAAAAGTCTTCTGAATCCCAAGTTTTCAATGACATCACTCATGAGAATCTAGGATATAATTCCTCATCTCATGCTATTTTTATGATTTTTTGAATCCACCCTAGCGAGAAGGAGTTGAGAGTAGCACCCAATAACTCTAGAGTTTAGCTTATGTATTGCATCTCTTTGTTTCTCTTAGAAGCCCTCAAGAGTGCAAAAATCCCCCTGATGTGTTTTTCTTTTTTTCTTGTGGAGTGAAGAAGTAGAATATTTATGAAGATTTGAAATCTTTCAATTTTTTGCTTTTATACCCTATAAGTCTAGTATTTGTATAAGTAGGAAGCCACAGATTTGAGAAGATCCCATGACTTTAACCTTGCTCTTTTGAGCTTGAGGTCATGACTCTTGGAAGTGTCTACATCTTGGGAATGCCTTTTAATTTTTCTATAACACAAAGTCATGGCACTAAGAAGTATCCATGACTTGTACATTTTGTCTTTATAACATAAAGTCATGGAGATGGAAATGATTGCAACTTTGTCTATAGTCTTTCTTTTTTATCAAATGATTGTAGTTTTGGGAATGGTCATGACTTCAGTTTCGATCATTCTCATGTATCAAATGATTATAACTTTGAGAATGGATGTGGCTTTGGCTTTGCTCTTTCTCATGTATTACACTATCATGATTTTTCCTGAATGACCCTAGGTTTGGAAATTAAACCATAGATCCAAGTCACAACTTTACCTTCTCATGAGAGCAAAAATCATGGCCTAGAGAGTGGTAATACTCGAGTAATTTTCTATGTAACATTATGTGTACAACAAACACATCGCTGAATAAGTGTTACATATTTGGCCTGAGTATTTTTGCCTTTATAACTTTCTGTAACCCAAAATTTATATCTTTAGGAAAAAGTAAGGCTCTAATTTGAGAATATAAAGTCATAGTAAAGATAAAGCCATGATATAGAAAGTTGCTGTGATTTTTAGTACATATGGGATACTTGGTTATTATGATATGAAATTAATATCACAGTCATTTAATTATTATGAGATAAATGTGATTGTGACTCCAAAATAATATCATAGCCAAAAGAAATGTGCTACACAATTAAAGGATTATGCTAATAAAATAGTAGAGTTGTAACATACAAAGCTTACTAGGACTAAATAAGTAGAATTTCACCTAAAAATGAATGATACAATTGCTCGATGAAGCACACATCACCAAGTCACCAATTACCTCCAAAAACATACTAATTTTATGACTATTCATCAAATTTCATTAAAACTCCAAAACTATAAAATCAATCTAATTATAACCCATTTCCATACTTATGCATCATCTATTATCACCTCAAATATACAAAAATATTTGGTATTTTATATATCAAACAAGTATTATGTTATGGTCATGTTATTGTCTTAAAATCATGATCATACAATTTTTAAAATAAGAAGATGGTGGCTTTATTTTTATAGCACGAAAATAAGTACCCGATTGGGACAAGAAATCATGATATCTTTTAATGTCATGACTTTATCAATATATAGCCATTCTTGTCATAACAACTTTTTATTAAAAAGAATAATTATCTCAGTCATGCCATTCTTGTCACCATGACTTTGTGATCTAGAAAGAAAGAACCTCGGTCATGGTCCTTCTTGCTACTATAATTTTTCATTCTAGAGAGTAAATACATTAGTTGAAGTCATTCATACTACGATGACTTTGCATTCTAGTGAATATTTAGCTCAACCATGAAATTCTTGCTACTGCAACTTTATACTCTAGATAAGAATTATTTTTAAAGGTGGAATTCTTTTATTGTTGCAACTTTTGTACTCTAGAGATTATTCAAAAATATGATAAAGTTGCAACATTAACCATGTATCATAACTTTCATCTTGAAGATACACATGGGTAGTCAATAAATAAAATTAAACCATTGAATTTTTCATAAAAGGAGAAGGGGAAACTAGATTTCCAGCCCGGGAGCATTAAAAAATATTAGCTGACATGACTTCTAACTTTCAATCAAGAGAATGTCCAAGGTGAATATGAGCAAAATTTGGTGGGATTAAGTTTTGAGGCTTATATCCTTATTAGGATAGTTATTGGGAATCCTTGATTCTAAAAAGATAACAAACCAAATATCTCATGCAAATTCTTATCTAATATCATGCTAATCTGGGATCTAGGATTAGTTCATTGTACCTTTGTTATGTTGATATGATTATATAATACTTATTTATGGTAATGTAATCATTTGAATATCGATGGATACTGATGCTATTTGGAACTAAAATTTTGGGTTTTCATTATATCACAGGTTTATGAATATTAGTCATGATGAAAAATAAAATATAAGTCATGGAACACACTCATGAGGTATGATATGAAGGAAGTGACAACCCTTCTAATGTTTTTGTGTGAGATAAACTTGTGCATGAAAACTCAAAATTGAAGTATGTTCAATTATCGTAAGTATGGTAGTCATGAACCTAAAAGCACAAATTTATTTATGATCAATCATTTATGTATATTCTAGAAAAATTAAACTTCAAATGATATGTATGGGTTATGTAGAATATCTAACCTAGGGGTTTCATCATAGTGTATGAGTCAAGTGTTAGTTATAGTAGAAAGTGAGATTAATCATAAAACACAATGCAAATGGAGTTGGTTCATATTGTGGTGATAGCCCTATGAGTCATTTTCTCTTATATGATTCTCACATGTGAGATTTATAGGAAAATATATATTAATTGATACAAATATGGTACTTACAAAGTTGAAAGCACACACATAATTATTACCATATCATTCAACATTGCTATGATATTAAAGATTAGAGAATAAAAATACATATTCAAAATAATCTTCAAGGGCATTTGATATACTACCTAAAATGAGTACACATGTGAATGACTTAAGAATAGAATAAGTATGATTTTAGAGATACAATACAAAAGACACAAATATAAGGAGATCGTTGTTGGTAGTGATAATTCAAAGATGATGACCACCTTGTATGTAAAGGGAGGCATGTTGTAACTTTGTTATGCCACTTAATTTTATCATTTAGGTGATATCACTAAAACTCATTAACAATAATATTTCATCAATAGATATTCAAAAATACATAATTCATACAAGTAGCAAAAGGAACGTTCTTCTAGATATTAATCTCATAAAGATTATATTAGTAGTTTGATTATTTAATAGTGAGATAACTCATTTTTAGTAAAATAGATATTCTGATTATGAACAAATCTTATATCCATGAGTTTAATAATTTAATCTATGTTATGCATGTTTAAATCATCTCAACTTATATTATGTTTGGGCATAAGATAAATGTTGGGTGTTATGGAGTGACTCCTTACCCTATCAGCAAAAAAAGTGATTCACCATTAAACCCATCCCAATACTGGTTCCTCATTATTGTCTCATCGGCACATCACCACTAAGACAAAAAAATTATATATTCACAAGAGTTATTTACAATCCTTTACCTTTTAAGAAATTTTATCAATTGCCCTTGATGGTTACTTCATATGTACATTCTTATTCTTCAACCTCAAGTATCTGTCATATAGACCAAGGACAACAAGGTTTATAAATATTTGTACTTTTGGCTTTGTAAATATCATAATTACATAATTAATATATGCTTCTCTCAAGTTTCACTAGTATGAACTATACAAAGGAAAGTAATTCACAAGGTTTATTACCAACTTTCATGTCATAACATACTTATGTATGTCCCAAAGATTTTCTATTAATATCCTCCTTGGTGACAGTGTGACTCCTGCACTAAAAGTAAAACTCTTAAAAAGTTTTCTATATAACATTCATCCCAATATTGAACTAGTTCTTTTAAGATGTGTATAATTGATTGATATATAAAAATATTCACACTTTCATCTATGTAAACATTATGCTCACAATAATTAATATACCCAAATTTTGGGTTTTAATATATAGGTTTATCTCATGTTTAACAGTCAGAAGAGTTATCACTTTCTTGCTACAATATGCACAAGTGAATCTTATTATTAATCTATCACCATCCTCAAGGAAAATCTTGCACAAACCTACCAAAAGTTGAAACCCTGATTTAAGTTCTATTTAATCATACATCAATCAATATTCATAACACAATTTAAATTAAATACATTTATTAATAAAAAACTATAATCACATCATATAAATTAATTTATATTAATCCTAAACCACATAATATTTTGGAAAAAATTTTTAAATATATCCTAGAGAGTGGGAGTTTGAGAGTTGCACCCCCAACTCTATGACTGCATTAAATTTTGAATCCATTACTTGCTTATAAAGCCCATAGGGAGTGTAAAATTTACTTCTATTGTTTGATAATTATACCATGGATTGAGAGAAAGAAGAATAAGATATTTTCATGAATTTTTTTATCTTTTACTTTTATACTTAGGTGATTTTGCATTATTCTAAATAGGAAATCATATCTTTCATAAGAAAGTCATAATTTTGGTATTTATCTTTTGAGTTTGATAGTGTAACTCTAGAAAACTATTATAATTTTGGAATGCATCCCAATATTTTTGTAACACAAAGTCTAGGTACTAGGCAGTGTCAATGACCTGGGCCTAATGTCTCTATAATAGAAAGTCCTAGTATTATGAAGTGGTCATGACTTCATGTAACTATCTTTTTTTTCTTCATAAAGAGCCACAACATTGGGAAAAGTCATGGTGTGGTGAAGGACATCTCATATTATTATATGACCTTGATATTTTCAAATAACCATAATATTGGTATTGATCTTTCTTTATCAATATATGGTCGTAAAACTAGAAAAAAGTTATAGCACTAAGAAGGCCTTTCTTGTCTATCCTATGGCTATGGTGCTGAAAAATGCTAGTGGCACAAAATTTTTCTTCATATTTTTCAAGAATCTATGACACTAGGCTTTACTTCTCTCATATATCATGTTGGTGTGAGACTACAAGGATGTCATGATACTAGTAATTAGCTCATACATAAAAATGACATCTTTACCTTTTTTTAGAATAATAGTCATGACCTTGTGAAATGATTATACTCGAGTGATACCTCATATAAATTTTAGTGTCCAAAAAGTCATGGCTCTAAATAATAGCCTAAGCTTTGGCCTAAGTAGTTTTGGTTATGTAATTTTTTTATAGTTTAAAAATCATGGTTTTATAAAAAAAGTTGTGGATCTGACTAGACTATCAAATCATATTAAAGATAAAGTCATAGTATTTGTATTTAGCCATTAGCTTTAGTACTGGTGGGGTATTTGATTGTTGTGATATTAAATTAATAACGTAGCTATTTAAATTTTATGAGATAAATATAGTTGCAACTCCATAATATCATTGTAGCCCTAAGGGACGTGTTGATAGTGAAAGGATTGACTATTAAAGGCATCGTACTCATTACCATCTTGGGGGTCTATATTACTACCAATACTCTCTATCGGATTTTTATCATCTCTTTGTCAAGAAATTAGTCTTCTAGTTTTTAAATTTTTTGGTTTAGATGGGTTAGTTTGGTTCTAGAAAAAGGGTCCTAATTATGAAAAAAATACAAACAAAAACTAAAATACGACTATCCACTTCCCAAAATAGTTAACATGACTTAGTATTTGGATTCGAAAATAGTTATCAAACTTAATACTATCTATATTTTTAAAAATGAATTATCCTTTTACAAGGATAGTTATGTCAACTCATATTTACTAATCAAACTAAATAATATCTGATAATGATATTAGAAACTTATTTTGACTTTGTTATACTACCTAATATTATCAATTAAATAATGTCCCAAAAGCTTTTTAATGAGAATATTTTATCAATAGATATTCACAAGTGCATGAGTTATATTAGTATTAAAGAGGACTTTCATCTATATATCAATCCCACAAACATTTTATTCATAGTTCAGCTACTTAATAGTGAGATAAATTATTTATAGTAAAATAGATATTCAAATTAATAAACAATCATAGATCCATTGGTTTATTAATTTAATCTATGTGAAGTATGTTTAGATTAGTTCAACTTATATTATGTCTAAACATAGAACAAAGATTGAGGTGTTATCTAATGACTCCTTGCTCTAAAGGCAAACAAGGTGGTTGTCACCATTAAGTCCAACCCAATAGTAGTCCTCTCATAGTTTTTCTTTTTGTATATCACTAGTGAAATAAAAAATCAACTCTATGTGAAAGTCATACATAATTACATACCTTTTAGACAACTTTATCAGCTACCATTGATAGTTGCTTCGTATGCACATTTTTATTTTTTGTCTCAGGTGTCATATAGACAAAGGATTCGTATGTTTTATTAGTATTTATATATTTGACTTTAAAAGTATCACACTTATATAATTAACACATGGTCTCGAGTTTTACTAGTGGAACTATATTTGGAAAAGTAAATCACAGGGGCTATCACCATCATGCAAAAACACAACATACTTATATATGTCCCAAGAATTGCATGTCATCATGCTCTCGATGATGATAACTAAAGATAAAACCCTTAGTTGAATATTCTATGTAACATTCATCACAATTGAGAACTAATTCTTTTAAAATATGTACAATGGATTGGTTTATAAAATAATTCATACTTTCAACTTCATATAAACCATACTCACAATAATTAACATGCTCAAATTTTTGGTTTTATTATCTAAGTTTATCTTATGTATCACAGTCATAAGGTCTATCACTTTCTTCCTGCCATTTGAATGAGCTAGCCACATATTTTATAAATAATCATCCATCATGACAATCTCATACAAATCTACCAAAAGTCAAAACTCAAATTCAAGTTCTATTTAATTAATCATCCATCAATATTTATAACATAATATAAATTAAATATATTCATTAATAAAAAAATCATTTTCACGTCACATTAATCAATTTAAACAAATCTTAGGCCACACTTTTATTAAAACTTCCCAAATCTACTTTAGAGGAAGAGGTTTGAGAGTCACACCCCCACAAACTCTAGGGATTACATTAAGTCTTTCATCTCTTGCTTGCTAGTAAAGCCCATACAAAGTGCATAATTCACATATAGGATTTAGTTGTTGTGCCTTGGTTTTGCTTTTTGCATTGATTGAGAGAATGAAGAATGAAAGATTTTCAAAATTTTCTCTATCTTTTACTTTTATACTCAGGTGATTTTATATTACTCTAAGTAGGAAGTCATCATATTCAAAAGAAAGTCATAACTTTGGCCTTCATCTCTTGAGCTTAAGGTCATAACTTTGGAAAATAGTCATGACTCTAGAATGCATCTCAATCTTTTTATAAGACTAAGTTTTGGTGGTAGAAATTACAATGACTTGGGCCTAATATCTTTGCAACATAAAGTCTCAGCATGGTGAAGTAGCCATGGCTTTATATGCCTATCTTCTTATTTTTCATAAGGGGTTGTGATATTGGGAAAGGTCATGACATGGTGAAGGAATTCTCATATTATTATATAATCATGATATTGGTATTACTCTTTCTTGATCATTATAAGGACATGGTATTGCAAAATATTTGTGACACTAAGATGGTCTCTCTTATGTATCTAATGGTCATGATGGTGAGAAATGGTTGTGACACAAAATTTGTGATTCATATTTTACAAGTGTCTGTTGCACTATGAGTGACCACAACATTGACCATCACTTCTTTCATATATCATATCATCATGGTGCTTCAAGGATGTCATGGCACTGGAAATTAGTCAATACATAAAAATTTGTTGCTTTTCCATCCTTTGAGGAGAAGAGCCATGGCCTTTTGGAATGGATATATTTGAGTATTGTCCTTTATAACATGTAGTGTCCAAAAAGTCACTATGCTAAATAATTACCATGACTTTACCTTGAATAGATTTTGCTATGTAACTTTTTATAGCTTAAAAGTCATGGCTATATAAAAAAGACAAAACTCTAACTTGAAACTACTAAACCATATTAAAAATAAAATTATGGTGGGTGGACTTGGCTATGACCTTTAGTACCAATAAAGTACTTGGTTTTTATGACATAAAATTAATTTCATAGTGGAAGGATTGTGCTAATAAGTTAGTAGGATCATGGCATACAAAGATTATCACAATTAATTAGGTAGAGTTTCACTCAAAAATAAATATCAAAACTATGCAAGACTCCATATTATATCTCAACCAAACACCTTCAAAACTTATCGACTTCATGATTATTCATCAAAACTTACCAAAACTCCAAAGTCTTGAAATCAATCCATAATTTATCTCTTTTCATACGTACACATCATCATAAACTATTAGAATATATATGAATTTTTGGTAGTTTAAACATTAAATTGAGCACTAGAAAATTTTAATATCAATCTACCCTTCATCTGATAATTGTGCATAACATTGCCCAAATACTAAAGAAATTTCATCATAAATAAGAAAGTGTATCAGCCCAAGAGTCTAATTGTCTTTCTAAAACTCAAGTCTATTTACTTAAATTGAGTAGTAGTTAGTTTACTATTGATTGATCAAATTACCTATATAATCTCTATGGAATTGATATATAGGCTTGTGTCATCTTTACTACTTGTAAGACTCATATATTTATGGAACTTCATTGGTTGAAAACAATATCTCAATGAATTTTTGGGATTATATCACAAATAATAAGTTTTGGTAATAAAATAAAATCACAATAAATTTTTAGCATTATTCATAAGGATCAGACCTAGGTCTTATATATGACATGTATGAATACTCACCACTATACTAAAAGACTTTGTTGCCATTTGTGACATCATTCCAAAATCTAATTAGGTGATTGTTTTCATCAAATGGAGTTATACAAATATATAGATCACATAAGTAGTAAAGATGGACATGAGTCCATATATCAATCCCAAAAAAATTGTGGAGGTAGTTTCACGAACCAAAAGTGAACTAATTGCTACTCGAGTTGAATAGATAGACTCGGGTTTAAAAAAGATACTTAGATCTAGGGTTGACTCGCTTACTTGTGTTTGATGATACTTCGTTTGAATTGAGATAATATTATGTTTGATTTTTAGATGAATGATATATTGATATGGAAATGTCATAGTGCCCCGTCTGGCATATAAGATGGTTGTCATCTTTGGACTATAACTATAAATGATGACTACTCATAGTTGTGTCTTTAGTATTTAACCACCAAAACTATAATTTTTATATTCTTAGGTCATTCAAAAATAACTTCTTTTAGTCAATATCTCAACTACCCTTGATGACTTGAGAGTATGCATTTTTATTCACTGACCTTTAATATCAAGACATGAAATAATATGATAATAATTATTTTCATGCTTTCATCTTCGTAAGCAACATACTTATGTAAATTAACATATATATGTCTTCCCATTAATCTCACATATGGAAATCATACAATAGAAAATAACTCGCGATGTTGTAACCATTATACAAAATACTTCCACTTGTGTGTATCTCATAACTTATATATCACTGTCTACTATGACCAACATATGACTCTCATATTATGGTGAAAACCACTAAGTTAGATATTCTACATAACCTTCATATCATTTGAATGCCATTTTTTATAAAATATACATAATATATTCATCATAAATGCATTGGTGCTTCTAGCTTTGTGAGTATCATACTTGTAACTATTAAATTTATATTATTCTCGAGATTTCATGCATATTTTTATCCCATGTGATAAGATTAGAAGGGATGTCACTTCATTTATATCATACCTTATGAGTGTATCTCATAACTTACTAGTTACTATATGTCATGACAAATACACATTAATTAATGGTATACTATAAATCATAAATCACAATTCTAACCAGCATCTACATTAATCAACATTTAAACCATGACATTACCACAAATAAGTAATATATAATCATATTATCATAACATAAATATAATAAGTCAAATTTAGTTTCTAATCATGTTTGACATTGGAGAAAACTTTGGGGTAGATGTTTGGTGTGACATCTTGTGGAATCAAGTTTTTTCAAGGAGAACCCTAATAAAGATTTAAATATCAAAACCTAATCACATTTAATTCTTGCTTATGTTCGCTCAGATTTTCCCCTAATTGAGCTTTTATGCATATCTTCAAGATGGAAGCCTTGGCACTAGGTTGAGATCATGATGTTATCATATCCTTGAATGATTTTTGAAGTACAAAAGTCATAGTGACAAAGAAATATCGCAACTAAAATAACTCCCCCATGGAGCACAAAGTCATGGTGTCATAAATGTCACAACTAAGCTAAATACTCTATAGAATACAAAGTTACAACAATAAGAAAGAAAGTGACTGATACATTTACTCTCTAGAATGCAATGTCATGATGGCATAAAAGGCCATGACTAAGATTTTTACTCTCTGGATCACGACGTTATAATGAAGATAATTTTAAAACTAAGACAATTGTACTCTAGAACACAAAGGTATGTCAAAAAAAAATTGTTATGACTAAAAATTGATCGGTGTTATATAATTTTTAACTATGTATTGATAAGTCACAATACTAGAAAATGTCATAGCTTCTTATCCAAGTGAAGTACTTGATTTCCATGAAGTAAAAATAAAATAGTGGTCATCATTGTGTTTTAGAAATATTATTGGCACGACTTCCAGAAAATATTGTGGCCACAAATAGTTATGTATAGTAAAAAGATTGTGATAATTTAATGATAAAATTACTATATACAATGATTTTAATGATTTGTTTTGTAGAGTTGCATCCAAGAAAGGCTATCATGACTTTTCAATAGGCTTGTGAATACTATAAATAAGTCGTGACATAAAAAAATATCATGACTTGCCATTTCTTTTCAACCATTCAAACTATTACTTCACTAAGTTTACCAATTTTATATAAAATATAATTTTATTTTATATTCATTAAAAGGAATATCAAAATCATAATTTAATAAAATCTATTTATTTGAACCCCAAATTAGTACAAACACATCAAGAAATTCATGGCAACCAACCCAAAAAAGTTGATACATGGAATATTGAATATATAAATCTTGCTATATTATTGTCTATATATATATATATATATATATATATCTACATAGAGATATAAATATATTGTGTGTGTGTGTGTAGATAATAATACATAAGAATATATATATATATATATAGTGATGTAAATATATTCAATTTTGTTCATGGAGAGTAGTATAAATGTATATACATGTATATAGGTTGATTTAAATATTCTATTTATATATACCAGAGTATAAGTATATATATATTTATTTCTTTATTTATAAACATATATAGTTGTGTAAATATACGTGCATATTCATGTATACGTATACATGAATATATGCACAAGAGTATACTATTGTGCATGTATACAATAATACAAATGTATATACATGTATGTATGTTATAGTATATATTTCTATTCTATTTATATTCTATTATTTATATATGTATATATATTCTTATCTTTACTTATATATTATTATTTATATATCAATCTCAATTTATGTATATGCCATAGTTATAATGCACAACCTTACTAGCCTTTCTATTATATTATTTTTCATTGTGTTTTGATGTGAGCACCCAGCATGTGGGCAGTCTCAAACATATTTATCCATTATATAAGGATATGATTTCTATATTGATTATTATGAATGTGATTATATTTTATTTTTTTTATTTTGAAGCCTAGAATTCAACACGATATCAAAGACAACACTAAAAAAAACTAGACCATGGTGTTGTGTGTCTGGGTAAGAAATGTAAACCCTAAAGGAGGACAAACACCCACCTATGATAACTCCCATTATCACACACCCACTATGTGTGACAAAAAGCAAAGTTTTTATAGATAACAACATTGATGTCCACTATGTCGATGCCACTAGAGCATCATCACCATATTTTGGTGATGAGAATAATGGAAGTATCCCAAGAAGTCCAATGATTGTAACTTGAAAATCAATGATAGTAATGGTGATGGAAGAAATCCTAATTCAGGGTAGACCAATTTGGGTAGAAACTATGGTTGTTTAGAAACCCTAATTCAAGGAACTCCATTTAGATAGAAATCAGGGTCACATCTATTCTTTTTTAGAGTATATTTTTTTAGATCTTATATCGTAGACATAGATTATTTAGCTCCTATCAAAGTTTTTTAGAGTACTTGTTTTGTCCTCTATCTCTCTCTAAGATCATATAAGTTGGTATCTAGGATCTTAAGATATACCTTCCTTGGATACTCTAGTACCCAAAAAAATAAAAGTATTTTTTACAAGAGATTGGTATGATTTTAATGAATGTTGACATTACCTTTTTGGTATGACTCATTTTTTTATATGTTTAGGAAGTGTGTGATTCCAAAAGTTATATCTAGACCAATTATTTTTCTTTTTTCACCGATAGTCCCACCTCAGCCAATATTTAGTAGAGAAAGTTAACGAATGACTACATCTAAATTTGTTGGTATATAATATGATGTCATTCTCGTGTCATCATCATAACTACCAACTAATATAAATTATGTTGAGTTTAGAGAGATTGAGATTTTTTAAAAAGTGAAATATCCTTCTATATAGATGATGCAATAGTCCATGCATATTTTCTAGTACATACTCATGTTGAGACTGCCACTAAAGAATTGATTACACAAGATTTAGAGACTGTATTAGGAGAGGGGGACATACCAATCCTACTCTAACTAGAGACGAGCATATCATGGTGTTAGATGATCTTACAATCAATCTCTTTGATCTTAACCTTATGATCAATCTCTAGTAGAGATAGATAAATTATACTCAGCACCATATATCATAGGTTTTATCATACCCCTACCTTGTTTTTCTTATGTTTCTTTTATTACTTCTCTTGATAGTACAATGACACCTAAGTCTCTAATAGATATATTATCTCATCCAAGATGACACCAAGCCATGATAGAAAAGTTACATGTCCTCCACTCTAATGAAACTTTGGAATTGGTACCATGATCTTTGAAAGGTCTACTATTAGTTGTATGTAGTGTTCATGGAAAAGTATGTATATGTGGAAAGGTATATCACCTATAGGAAAGAGTTGTTGTGAGGGGGTTAATTTGAATATTTGATGTGGATTATCATGATACTATCTCTTTTGTAACCAAGATGGTCTCGACACAATTTCTTATTTTACCACCATTATCTCATAGATAGAGAATATACTTACTAGACTTGAAAAAGATTTCTCTTCACGATGACCATGATCTTGAGGAGGAGGTATATGTGAAACAAACACTTAGGTTTCAAGTAGCATAGACTAATATAGTTTGCAGATTGTTAAGAATATTGTATGATTTGAAGCAGCCCTAAGACTAAGAGTCTCCTTGCTAGATTTTCATAAGAAGTCATATCATTTGGGTTTAAAAAGTATATTTTAGACTTTTCTTGATTTCTCTAGAAGAGCCTTGATGACAATATGATTTTGTTAATTGTGTATGTGGATACTATTTTAATTATGGAAGATGATGAGTTGGGGTTCACCAAACTCAATGAGTACCTTCCAGTATAATTTTAGACAAATGATATTGAAAGATGCAGATACTTTCTTGGTATAGAGGTAACTTATTCTGTGAGTGGTATTATCTTGTCATGAAAGAGATATACACTCGATACTTATATAAAGGTTGGACTTTTATGTTGTGCTCTAGCGACTAGCATATACTTTTTATTGATCTAGATATTAATTTTACTTATAATTGCTGTATATGTAATTTGTTTTTACTTAATAATCTATTTGTATAACCAAATATCTTTTCTGTTTTAATATTTTCATGTAAGTATAGGAAAGGAGATATTAAAAGTCCGGGGATGCAGCAGTAGCACAATAACGGAGGTCCCGCTTCGGTTAAATGAACTGGATGTTTATTTTTCATATAAAATGATTTGTAATTTTTTTTGGGCGGCTGTTTTTTGACCCGTTTGAACTGTTCGTCATCCCTCTCCTCTCTCTGCGTGATTTCACGACTGTTGCATGCTGCATACTGTAAGACATTCTGTTTCATGGTTTTAATCTGTAACGCATAAGCATTTTCTGGTGGAGGTAGCTAGTCGTACTGAGCGACTAGCGAACCACGTTATTTCCTGTGTTGATTTCTCATTTTTGATTCTGTCATGAATGCTTGTTTGGATTGGGATATATATTGCTTGTTTTCTGTGTTTCTGTTATTTTCTGTTTCTTAATCTCACTACCCGTGAAAGCGCAATTATCCAACAATAATGCAATATCTCCAATTTACTCTACTACTTATAAAGAATCATGTGGAAGATTAACTACATGATTATGAGTAAACTAGAAATATTATACATAATCAATATAGTTAGTTATTTCCTAGATTCTCATTGGCATGTTTACTCTAAGATAGATCTTCACATAAGGAGGTATGTGAAGAAGTCTTTGGGACATGGGATCTTTTTTAGGAATCATGGGCACTTATAGTTGGTGAGTAATCAAACTTGTGTTTGACATAAGCATGCACCGAGATGAGGTCTTTGATAAGGTATTATAATTTTCTTGGAGGCAACCTTGTCTACTAAAAATTAAGAGGTGGATAATTATTTCTAGATCCAATATAGAGACAAAGTTAAGAGTGATGGTGACAATTACCTACTAGATACCTTGGATGTGACTTATGATCGAAGAGATTGGATTTCTACTATCTTCTCCCAACACAAGTTACTCCTTAGTAAAATAAATGGTTCTAATCATTTCCACCTAGTAGATGGCACTACATAACTCAAAAAACTCACCTGAATCCTAGCCAATATTTGATAGAAAAATCAAAATACTACCTCATCCATAATATTCATCTTGTACAAATTATGGTTTAAATCTAGTAGCCCACTTCTTAGATATGGCCTAGCTAGTGGAAGCTTGCTCCTGGCCCTCTCATGATTATAAGACATATATTGTTTAGAAAACAATGGAAGCATGATCATTTTAGAATGTAGATGGTTGAGAAAAGATTGGAGGCATGATCAATTAGGACTCATTAACAAGGTAGTTCTCATTAACTTGTCCTAAATTTGTATAGATTTATTAGGACCTCCACATTCTTGATGTGGAGCTCCACTTAATAGTGAACAAGGAAAGGTTCACTTGCTTAAAATATCTCACCTTTATGCCCTAAATAATCATTATAAAAGGTTCATAATGAGAAAAGACCTTGTAAGGACTTGTGAGCTATATGAGAGTGAAAAATCTCATAGCAAAAAAGATAAAATCTAAATGGGTTAAAAACTATCCAAACTTCTAAAATGCATAGAAATTGTACTCTTAGAAAGTTATACAAAATAATACTTAAATAAATGGTTCGAATTACTATTTTTACTGATCTCGTAAAGAAATTTTTGAAAGAGAAAAATTATTTTATAATAAAATTATGTAGTATGCAACCAACTAATATGAGATTTTGAGGAAATTTCAGAGTGTAAAGAATATGATATAAAATAAGTGTGAATGATATTAATATTATTTTACTCATCAACTATAATAATGAAACATTTGGCTACTATAATCTCAAAGATTCTATACTTGAAGGGGAATGGATTGAAAAATAGTTACATGTTACATGATTATTGACTATAAGGCAGCTATGTAGGAATCCTAAATAAAAGTAATATAGCAGAGAACCATAGTTCTTGACCTTTCTAAAACCTTCTTGTACCTATAAAGAGAAGTATGATATACTCATGTCTAGAAATCAAGAAAGTTTAAGTAAATGAGCTCTATGAGGATCCCTTATTAGGCCAACCAGCTTACTCTATAGCCTCTAAATCCTAAAAGAATATCCCCTACAATTTTTGATCTAAACTTCAACAAGTTCACAAGTAAGCTTCACAATTTAGCATGCTCGACTAAGGCAAACTTGAAGAACAATGGCCATACTCGAGTTCCAAAATGAAATAATTGTTGCAAAAACCCAACATAATCTCATTTTGCTCAATTGAATATGCATTATTCTAGGCATGTCTACCTTGTCCAATTGAATATTAAAACCGAGTCGACCCAACCCATGAATATGTGTTGGATTAACACTAAAATTCTTTAGTCAATTAAACTTCAACATTTAAATTGTTGTTTTTATCATGCTGACACATAAAAAAAATGTTATTGAATAAGATTTACACATGATGATATGATTTATAAAATATTAGTGGCTATTTTTAATTTCGAATATGCTGCTTTATTGTGTCATCGACACTCTATCTCGAGACTTTGTGTATCTTGGAAAGGATCCACAAATATTTAAATAGTAGTAACTATTTTTTAAGTGTCTAGATTAAGTTTGGAATCAAAATATTATGCAATGACTTTGATTGCATATAAATAACTTTCTAACATATAGAGTGATGACTTGGTCTATGCCTGATTTATGTTGTAGAAAATGTATTCCAAGTTGGGTCTCATTAATGCACACTCTCTAGTTGCATGATGATGTCAAGAGTTAGCGTATAAAAAAAAGGCATACATTTTGTTGAGAAATAATATAATTAAGTATGACATAAAAATCTGAAACATGATGTCATAATATAAAGCTAAAAATATAACATTAAATAATTAGAACATCTCATTTTACTATTAAAACTCCTTTACCTAAATTGAAGTACAACTCAAACAAAAATCTAATTCACACAACTCCATATTTCTATTCAATATGGTTCATGTGTATCATGTATCATGAGTTTTGAGTAAACAAACTATAATCTTGAGAGCACCCTTGGAAAAATATTTGAAAGAAGATATACAATACAAATATGATTTATGCATTATTATAGCCTTTCATAATGCATTTTGCATTATTAAAGGTATTTATATTTAGTTGTTTGGTTGACATCGTAAAAATTAGTAGGACCTAAGATTGAAAAGCTCACTTCTTCAAGTAATATTTCTGATCCCAAAAAAATTATATGTAATCATAGTCATATCTTAATACTTTATCAATGTACTAGATCATAAAATAATTATTTGTACTTTAATTTTTCAAGACAAAGTATTATCTCCTCAAAAAAATATAACAACCTATAATTGTTTATTGTCAGTGCAACTTAATGTTCAATTAAACTCTAAATATATATCCAACCAAATATGAGTGTGATCTTGAAAAGAAATACCAAATTCTTTAGACATTGTCACTTATCTAAATGTATTTTTATTGGTGAATTTAGAAATAACTTATCATATGAATAACATATGATATATTTAGTCTAATAACTATTATATAGTTAAATTTTTCTATAATTCTTCACTATCTAGTAAAGATAATACATGTTTTTATTCTACTGAAAGATTAACCCCTAACTCAAATAATATTTTGACTAATGCAATGTCTAGCAGTCAAAATGCTATAAAAATATCAATTGAATAATACTACTGCCATATAATCATCTATTAACGACTTTATACAGACTTGATCCTAAGAAAATGCATGAGCTTCTCACGGTATCTCATGTGATACTATATCTTAAGGAACTCTTTGAGTAAAATATATCTTAATTTATCATTTGTCATAATAATAAAAATATCATTAACGAAATTTAGTAAAAGGATACTTACTTTAAGATTTCTTTATGAAAGAAGGGAGAAAAATCCAAAAAAAAAAATTGATGGTGAACCAATCTTCTATTACTTCTACCAATATAATATTTTTTATAATCTATAGACTTATTTATTTATTTGGGCTTTAAGTATATCTTAACTGATTTATTTTGCATGTAGATTAGTATTCATGACAAATACATGCCTACAACTAGCAATAGGCTTTCTGAAAAAGGAGATATCAATTCTTAGGTTTTTCTATAATTAAAAAAAAAATTAATCTCTCTTCGTATGACTTGTGATTATCCAAAAAGAGAGAGTACATTGGAGTGAGATCTAAGTATCCATACATTATCAAAAGAAGACAACTAAGCTATTTACCTGGGAAGGAGATCCAAGAATGAGATATATCAAACAAAATTAATCGCTCCTTGCATGACTTGAGATTATTCAAATACCCTTTCTAAGTATTTGAATAATTAATAAATTCACACTTAGTGATATCGGGTATTACTTTATGACATCCATGGGAGATATCTTGAGGTGTCAAACGGGCTGGGCCGGCCTTTTTTTTTGAGCACGAGCATGCCTTCGTGCCGGGCCAGGCACGGTTACTGTACCGTGCCGTGCCTAGCCCGCTCGAGCTTGCCAGTCCATACGGTTCGGGCTTCGGGGAACCATGGGTCGGGTCGAATCAAACCCGACCCGCGGTCTTTTTTGCGGGAGGGGCAATTGTGGGATCGGGCTCAGGGGACACCCGACACGAGACGAACCCGTGCCGGGCCGGCCCGGCCCGGTTGACACCTCTAGAGATATCTTATAAAACATAATTGCACCGAGAATTTTGGAGAGGTAAGCTCAAATCTTTACTCTTGGATATAAAATCTAAAATGATATTTTGTTTGAGAGAATAAAAGAATATATTCAATAAATTAGTTAGCTTTTCATTAAAAATATACCTCCCCCAAATTTGTTAAAAATTATTATTTTTGTATAGAAATTTTCTTAGCAATCTTGAGATGAGACATATTCTCTAGCATTCAATAAGCACCAATCTTGCCTCTCATAAAATGGGAAGTTTCCGTTTATTTTTTTATTTTTGAATTAAGGTGGAAAATTATCTCACCTTCTTGGTCTGTTATGCTCTACACCTACAAAAAAAAACCAAAAAATAGTAGAACTGAAAAATAATACATGCAAACTTAAAATAATAATAATATATAATATTCTAAAATTAAAATATTCAAACAATACCAAAAATTGGGTAAAATTTAGCCCAAGTAACCCAACTCACACATGTCCAACGCATTATTGTGCTAAAGGAATTCAAGTAATTATGCATGCTAGATTTAAAAAAAAAAATCTGGATACAACGTTAGAAATATCCAAAAAAAAAAACTTAAAATTTTTTAAAATCAAAATGGTTTCTCATAGAAAAATGAAAGAAAATTATGTTATTTTAATGGGGGGTAGGTGAAAATCACATTGCCCACATTATAAATCTGTTTGGAGATTTCCAAACTTTTTCCTATATAAAGGACTTTTCTATTTCTCTGAAACTCATTCTCATGTATTCTAATTTCTCATTTTCTTTTGAATGTATTTTATTTCATGATGTAATTTATTGCTTTAGTTTTGAATTTTTTATCTTTCAAATTATTGCGGGTTTAGTTTTATTTTATAATAGTGGTATCAAATGAGGTTAGTTAGTAACTTTTGTAGTTAATGCATTTTAGAAAAGTTCTGTCAAAAGGGCGATAAGAGCCTCAAGGTTTGTGGTTTTTAAGAGGGTAATTGCGCCCCTCCACTTACTTGGGAACTTTTTTAGTGTAATAACACAAATTGTTATTATTACTCGGTTACTGTTCACTGTAAAAGTGAAACATGACAGCAAATTTGAAATAAAAAAATTCAATGGAAGTAATTTTTCATTGTGGAAAATGAAAATTAAGGCAATTTTGAGGAATGATAATTACTTAGATGCAATTGGAAAAAGGCTCACCGGAATTCTTGACGACAAGTGGAATGAGATGGATAGTAATGCAGTAGCTGACCTGCATTTGGCACTTGCTGATGGAGTATTATCGAGTGTGGCAGAAAAGAATATGGCAAAAAAAATTTGGGATACTCTCACAAGGTTATACGAGGCAAAGTCACTTCATAACAAGATCTTCTTAAAAAGAAGACTTTACACTTTACGAATGATGGAATCTGTTACGGTAACTGATCATATCAACACTCTGAATACTTTAT
The DNA here is from genome assembly GCA_029783825.1 of Sapria himalayana. NCBI lineage: Eukaryota > Viridiplantae > Streptophyta > Magnoliopsida > Malpighiales > Rafflesiaceae > Sapria > Sapria himalayana. The sequence goes on from JAREIK010003123.1 coordinate 890,485, forward strand.
TTTCGCAACTTACTACGTTAGGTCATAAGATAGAAGAAGTTAAACGTGCTGAGATTTTACTTCAGAGTTTACATGATTCGTATGATCAACTCATCATCAATCTAACGAATGATGCATTGACTGATAGTTTAATTTTTAATAATATTGCCTCTGTCATCTTAGAAGAAGAAAATAGACGTAAAAACAAAGAGGATAGATATGTAAATGCACAACAAATAGATTCTTTGACGATGATACGAGGGAGATCAACAGAGCGTGACCCCAGTGGGAATCAGAATTATGGTAGATCAAAATCTCGAAGTAAGAAAAATATTAAATGTTATAATTGTGGTAAGAAGTGACACTTAAAAAAAGATTGTTGGTTTAAGAAAAGAAATATAGATGATGAGTTATCTAAGACACAAGGGAATGTTGCAAACATCAATGATGAATATAGTATTTTATATAGTGAGGTAATAACAATGGTTGAAAGTAAAAAACAGTTTAGTGATGTATGGTTGCTAGACTCGGGAGCATCGTGACATATGACATCTCAGAGAGATTGGTTTCACAAATATGAACCAATCTCAGGTGGATCGGTGCACATGGGTGATGATCATACTTTGAAAATTGTTGGTATGGGTACTATCAAAATTAAAATGTTTGATGGTATGATTCATACCATTCAAGAGGTATGACATGTGATTGACTTGAAGTAAAATCTATTATCTTTGGAACAAATATATAGTCTTAGATACAAAACTCATATTGAAAATGAGATGATAAAGATTGTGGGAGGTTCACTTGTGGTAATGAAGGGAAAAAAGATCACGGCAAATTTATTCATGCTTAAAGGAGAAACAGTACATGAAGTAGATGCATGTGTTGCATCAATTACTAAAGAAGAAGAATCAACAATGATATGACATCTTAAACTATGCCACATGTCAGAACAAGGTTTGAAGATTCTCTCTAATAAAAAGTTACTTCTGGGGCTCAAAATAGTAAATTTACCTTTTTGTGAGCATTGTGTTACTAGTAAGCAGAATAAATTGGCATTTAGAAGATCAAATGTAAGAAGTAAAAATACTCTAGACTTGATATATTCTGATATATGAGAATCACCTGAAATATCTTATGGAGGAGCAACGTATTTTGTATCCTTCATTGATGATTATTCAAGGAGATGTTGGGTATATCCAATCAAGAAAAAGTCAGTTGTGTTTTTAACTTTTAAAGAATTCAAAGCATGGGTGGAACTTGAATCTGAGAAAAGAATTAAATATTTGCGGACATATAATGGAAGTGAGTATAAAGTTGGTGAATTTCTTGTTTTTTGTAAGCAAGAAGGTATCAAATGACAATTTATAGTCACATACACACCACAGCAAAATGGAGTAGCAGAACGGTTGAACAGAACTCTTGCAGAAAGAATGAGAGCAATGTTAAGGACTGCAAGACTACCCAATTTTTTTTGGGCGGAAGCAGCAAAAACTGCATGCTATGTGATAAATCGATCGCCATCAACATCGATTGATTTGAAGACACCGATGGAGATGTGGACGGGTAAGCCAGTAGACTATTCTACTTTACATTATTTTGGATGTCCTGCATATGTGATGTACAATCCCCAAGAAAGAGCAAAGCTGGATCCAAAATCTAGAAAATGCATATTTTTAGGGTATGCTGAATGAGTAAAGGGGTATCGCCTGTGGGAACCCACTGACCACAAGGTAATTATCAGCAAAGATATAATTTTTAAAGAAAGAATTGAAGAGTATAGCACATTAAAAGAAGTTTCAAAAACTACAACTGTTCATGTAGAAAATGATCAGATACAAGATGTTCCAAAGTCAATGGAGAAAGAATTGGAGCATGAAGCACAAGAACAAGTCGTGTCTGAGGCTCAAGGAGTTAGTCGGCCAATTCGTAATAAAAGACCGCCAGCTTGGCACTCGGAGTATGTTACAGAGAGCAACATTGCATATTATTTCTTAACAGAAGATGGAGAACCTTCAACATTTCAAGAAGCTTCAAATAATTTAGATGCATCTCTATGGATGATAGCAATAGTGGAAGAAATTGAAGCTCTACACAAGAACAAGACTTGGAAGCTAGTACCGTTACCAATCAGAAGAAAAGCTATTGGCAACAAATGAATTTACAAAATAAAGCGAGATAGCAATGATCAAGTAGAACGATATCGTGCAAGATTGGTGATAAAAGGGTATGCTCAGAAAGAATGTATTGACTTCAATGAAATTTTTTCTCCGGTGGTTCGTCTTACAATAATTAGAGTAGTAATGACTTTATGTGCTACACTTGATTTGCATTTGGAGCAGTTAAATGTTAAAACTGCTTTTCTTCATGGAAAAATTGAAGAATAAATTTATATGTTCCAGCCAGAAGGATTTGTTGAAATTGGTAAGGAGAACTTGGTTTGTAAGTTAAACAAATCTCTATACAGTTTGAAACAAGCACCGAGGTGTTGGTATAAGAGATTGGATTCCTTCTTCATGAGCCTTGGGTATAATAGACTCAGTTCAGACCATTGTACATACTACAAAAGGTTTGAAGAAAATGATTTCATTATTTTACTAATATATGTGGATGACATATTGGTAGCAGGCCCAAACAAATATTGAATCCAAGAATTGAAGGCACGTTTGGCTAGGGAATTTGATATGATGGACTTGGGACTAGCAAACAAGATTCTAGGGGATGCAGATTTACCGAGATAGAAATAATAAGAAAATTTGGCTTTCTCAACAAAATTATTTTAACAAAATCTTGCGTCGTTTCAACATGCAAGATAGTAAGCCAATTTCTACCACTCTTCCTATTAATTTCAAAGTATCCTCATGTATGTGTCCTAGCTCGGAAGAAGAGAGGAGGAAGATGTCTCGAGTACCGTATGCATCAGCAGTGGGAAGTTTAATGTTTGTAATGATTTGTACAAGACCAGATATTGCACAAGCAGTGGGAGTGGTTAGTCGATTCATGGCAAATACGGGCTTAGAACATTGGAGTACATTGAAAAAGATTTTCAGATATCTGAAAGGAACCTCAAATACTACAATATGCTATGGAAGTTCAGATCTTATTGTCAGAAGTTATGTTGATGCAGACTATGCTGAAAATATTGATAATAGCAAGTTTACAACATGTTATGTTTTTTCTCTTGCTAGAGGAGCTGTAAGTTGGGTTTTGAAATTGTAGCCTATTATATCTACTTCTACGACAAAAACAGATTATGTTGCAGCTACACAAGCCAGTAAAGAGGCAATTTGGTTGCAAATATTATTGGAAGAGCTTGGATATAAACAAGATAAGGTTACTTTATTTTGTGATAGTCAAAGTGCTCTACACTTAGCAATAAATCCAGTATTTCACTCAAAGACAAAACACATCAGGGTACAATATCATTTTGTACGAGAGAAAGTAGAAGAAGGAAGTGTGGATTTGCAAAAGATTGATACCAAAGAAAACATAGCGGATGTTTTAACCAAACCGATCAGCAATGACAAATTTAAATGGTGTAGAACTTCATGTTGCTTAACAAGATTGGAAGCAAGTATTGACAAGCAAATAAAGTGATTTTCAAGTGGGAGAATGTTATTTTAATGAGAGGTAAGTGAAAATCATATTGCCCACATTGGAAATCTATTTGAAGATTTCCAAACTTTTTCCTATATTAAATACTTTTCTATTTCTCTGAAACTCATTCCCATGTATTCCAATTTCTCATTTTCTTTTGAATGTATTTTATTTCATGATGTAATTTATTACTTTAGTTTTAAATTTTCTATCTTTCAAATTATTGCGGGTTTAATTTTATTTTATAACAAATTATATGCTTTTGTTGTGTTTTCGAAAGATTGAAATGATTTAATAAACGGCAAAGAAACTTTTCATGACAACTATCACAATGCCTACTATATATCAAGAAAGATATAAACAAATTTGACAAAAATGTGATACATATTAATTTAATGTAAAACAATAAATGCAATATTAATGATGGAATACTAATTTTACTATGGGCAGTTCTTTACATAAATTAAATAATTTTATTTTATTTATTTTAGGTCATATTTGAGTGGTGATGGTTATAGGTGTTGTCCCCGCATCCCATTTTATTTATTATACAAGAGTTTGATATCGGAAAATCTTTGAGCATTTTTCTCAATTTATTTTTGATACTTTGTGTTTTGATATATCAAACATAATTATTTGAAAATAAAAAGGAACTTAACTTTTCATAATTTGACAAAAAAAGTATATTAAACTTGAAAATAATTAAGTTTTAGTGTATATGTATAAATATTTATATAAATATATGTAAACATATAAATTTTTATATAATTACGTTTTTTTATATACATATATAAAAAAGGAACTTAACTTGCCAATATATACACATAAATATTTATATAAATATATGTAGAGCCACTCGATGCTCCTCCTGTCCTCTATTCTTCTGTTTCCTTTTTCCTTGCAAAAAAAAAAACCCTAAAACTTTCCTTAACACTTGAAAAATTTGGCCTTGAAGGTTAGAATTGAGAAAGGAGTGATTGTAGCTTAGTTTCTGTTTAATTAGAAACATTTTGATTAAGGTTTTTTTTTTAAGACGAGTTTTACGTGACCGCCCGATAAACTCAAACACAATGCTCCCAATAAACGAAACTCAAACCTAGCCAATAGCTCTGATACAGAGGCGATAGTCACGACACCTCTGAAAAAAATTGATGCTACATCAAAGATCAACCGAAAAGCAAGGCTTGTAATATGCTCGGAAAATGATTCTGATGCCTTAGAATTCATTCTTGATTATGATGATTCTCAACGCATCCTATATGGTAAAATCGTGACTGAATCTCTTGGTTTTCTTACCAAAACTAATATTGATAATGCAACTTCTTCTCATAAAAATGGAAATCATAATGCAACAGTTGGGAACTAGCGGGTTCGATGTAACAAACCAAGTTTCTAACGAAATTGGTTCTGACAAAGCTTCGGATGTGAATCCTGACAATTCCAAAAAATGGAATCGTTGGAATTATTGATGAATTTGACAAAACAAAAGAAGTTTTTTAACGATATTTGTTCTATAAAAGCGTCAGATATCCATTCGAATAACTTTGAAAATGGAAATATGGGATTAATCACGCACCCTGTTGAAAACTCCCTGGAGAGTCATTTTTACATCCTGCAATCAAATGCTGTAATAAAAATGAGTCTCTCTTGAATAGCTTGTTAAGGGAAGAGTCTGCCTCTCGTAAGCTTGTTGATTCTATTGAATACCCAGATAATAATAGTATAGAACGGCCAATCAAGAGCAGAATAAGTGAATGTGTTGGCTTGAATGTTAATACTAGCCCTCCTACTGAAACTGTAAAGGATAATAGGGAGGAAGGCATGCCTATTGCCCCCCCACTTGAACATCCAAAAATCTTCGAAAAAAACAAGGTTCCTTGGAGTAGTCTTTTTTTCGGCAACAGAACTTTAGTTAACACTACAAAACTATCCTATATACTCTCAAATCACATTGGAAATGCTTATTTTGAATTTAGAGATATTCAACAAGGTATGGAACTTAGGAAAAATTGCCTATTCAGTTATTTTGTCACAAAAAATTTTAGATTAGGCTTACTTAAGAAGTTCATGGATAAACAATGAAAAAATATGTGCTCAAATAGTCCAACACCCTAGTGGATAAATTTTATTTAAATTCAAAAACATTGAAGAAATAGAAGGGATGTTAAAATCTAACTCATACCTTGTGTTTGGTAGGCCTCTACACATCAAGCCTCTTCAGATGGGCTTTCACTATGGACTAAAACAGATGGCCAAGATATTAATTTGGGTGAACTTTCCTAATTTTTTCTTTCATCTATCTATTGGCATAAGCAAAGATGCAGGCAGCCTAGGGAAACCATTATACATGGGCAAACTAACATTTAATGCTTCTGAAATTGCATTTGCTAGAGCGTTAGGGGAGATAGACCTTAATGAAGAGAAACCTACGGAAATATACCTCAACTTTCCAGCTGGCTCAAAAATTTGGCAACCAGTGTCATATGAAAATCTTCCATTCTACTGTGATTTCTGTTCAATGTTTGGTCATGTCTCTAGCAACTGCAAAAAGAAGTTTCAAGAAGATGTGGTGAACGATTGCCACTCCTCCAAATCCAGTGGATTTGAAAAGGCGAGGAAGCAGAATTTCCTTTAATAAAAGGATAGATACTGCCTACTCACAATGGCAGTGAAGGAAAGGCAAAATCTTCTCATAAAGAAAGACAATTGCTGCCCACCTATAATGAAAATGAAGGAGATGCAGATTCCCCTTCCAAAGAAGGGCAAGTTCTATCAGCTCAAATTTTTATGATGGAACACCCCTCCCTTCAACAGTAAGTAAATGATATCATGGGCCAATTGGAAGAGGTGAAAACCCCCTATATGCCCCTAATTGGAAGAGGAAAAAGAAGGAAGCCCTAAGGGAATGTCCTTTAAATTTGAGAAACAAAGATAAGAGCAAAGATCTTTCTTATAGGGGTACTACCCTATATGGCCCTAATTGATAGTCATAAAGGAGTCCACAGCTCCTTAAAAAATGTGGTGTGCATAGGTTATATTATGCATGGGTAGAACTATAGATGGAGTTTTGGATGATAGTTTTTGGGGAGCCCTTTTTGGACCCCCATTCTGCTCAACTTTATATTTTTTAAAGATTTTTGGGGAGAGATGGGGGCATCTCTAGGAGTGTATATGTGGTTGCTCTTTATGTATGACTACTTGTCAAAATACTAGTTAGAGCCACATAACCCTTTAATAGAATATGTGGTGGGCCCTTATCAGGGGAAAGGTATTACTACCTTGTTTTCCTCTTTACTACTAGGAAAGGGTCCTCCATGTATATATTAGATCAATGATGGCATGACTGTCTGCCAAGATGGAATGACAAATGAAAATAGGGCCAATCTACTAATCATACATTTATATATTATTCCTGGATGGATTCCATATATTTGAATTGTATGATTGTGTTTAGGAGTTAAAGGTGGCATATGCACATGGATTATTATGCATGAGATCTTTTTATCATGTTTTGTTGTTTTTCTTGGATGTAGGAGTGGCATGTGCATTTGTTCCTTTAGGGTGGGGAATTAAATGCAAGGGCGAGGTCTTAAATGTAAGGGTGAATGCTCATATGAAATACCTGGAAATGTATTGTATCGGGATAGATCTAATTATAATGGAAAGGGTATGTTAGTAAGGGGTGAGTACTCAAATATAGTCTTGTATCGTGATATATCTAATTGTAATGGAAAGGGTTCATCATGTAAGGAGCCTATTGTAAGGGTTCATTATGTAACATTATGTAAGATTGTGAGCATATATGTAATCTGCATGAGTGAACCATGGATCATACACGTAAAAAGAAAGCACAACTATTTTCGGTTAGTCTTGGGGTAATCTGCAAGAGTGTATGCTCTATAAGAAATAAGTGGTGGTTATTTGATTTTGATATGGTTACTCAAGCATGACTATGGGGTGACCATATTATATCATCTAAGTGGGTTCCTCGACTTTTGTGTGGAGAGCTCTACACCATGTATAGAAGATCAGAGGATTCTCCTTTGTCTTGTTTTAAATATGCTAGAGAAGGTAAGGATGTATCTATCTCAAGATATGTCTGTGGGTCTCTCTCGAATGTGAGGGTAGTATATATGCATGTTCTTTCGGGGCTGGGTTATCATGTAATTAAATGTATGGGGGAGCGCTGATATGTATTTGGAAATGTTCTTGATGGTGAGATCACTATCTTGTTCCAAGAGAGATCAAATTGTAATGGAAGGAACTTATCTAGAATTGTAAGGGGGCCTTTTGTGAGGGCTTATCATGTAACATTATGTAAAGGTGTGAGCATATATGTAATTTGCATTGCTTTGAGAGAGGACCATGCATTATCCATCTGGAGTCATGTACAATCTGCAAATATAAACACCCCTCAAGAAATGATGATTGGTTAGACATGGTAACACATATTCATGCGGCATTGGTCTGGGGTAATGATGTAACAATGTGGTGTATAGCTAATGGAGGGCTCCCCTCCATGTATAAAAGAATAGAGGAATCCCTAATGTCTTGTTTTATCTATGTTGGAATATATTAGGATGTATGTTTTCAAGATATGTTCTTGGGTTTCTCTTGAACGTGAGGGTGACATGCATATGTAATGAAGTGTAAGGGTGACATATACATATGTAACGGAGTGTAAGGGTGACATATTGTATTTGTTACCACATAGGAAACTAGTGGGCAATCTAGGTGTATTGGAATAATGTTTGCTATGTGTGCCACACAACTTCTAAAATTTGATGTGGTTTTACTAAAAAATATATTAATTGCACAAAAGTGGTAGACTTAAATGAAAATTGTAAACTGGAATATAAGGGGATTTAATTGCCCTCTAAAACAAAAGGAAGTGGTCGGGCTTATTAAAGCCTACCAAATAAATATCTTCGCCATTATAGAAGCTAAATTGAATAAGAAAAAGTTAGCGTTGCTAATGAAATTGAAATTTAAAAAAATTGATTACCTAGATAATTTTTTTTATTATAAAAATGATAGAATATTAGTAATATGAGATAAGCTTACTACAGAAATTGAGGAGATTTCTTTATCCCCCTCAACACATTTATTTGAACATTCTGGATAAAGCAAAGAGGATAGAATTCAAATTAATAATAGTATATGGTCTTTATTCGATTGTTGATAGGATGGTTCTATGAGAAAATCTTATCCTTTAGGGAGTTGATTCCTCTCTATGGGTCATAATAGGGGATTTTAAATATTTTCTCTCTTCTCCTCTCTACATATGAATGCATAGACTTTATAAACTGTTGTTCTACACTATGCCTTGAAGACATTTCATCTTTAGGTTCTTTTTTTACTTGGACTAATGAAAAAATATCTAGTAAACTTGATAGAGCAATGATAAATCAAGAATGGGCGAAACTCCCACTTGATACTCGCACAAAATTTCTCACTCCAAAAATTTTTTCTGATCATTGCCTGATCTTTCTATCCATTGAAAAAGACTCATAAGATAGGAAAATCTCATGTAAATTCTATAAATTGTGTTCAACACAAAGATTTCTTTCTAATTCTTTCCAACATCTAGAAACAAGAAATTGAAGGGTCTATTATGTTCCAGCTGGTTAAAAAGCTAAAAATATTAAAAGACTCTCTAAAGAAAATAAGAAACATTTTGGACACATTAGTGAAAGAGCTTGTCTAGCCATAAAGACTATAAAAAAACCCAAGATGTGTTATTCAAAATACCTGATGAAATTCTGAAAAAAATATGAAGCTATTTCTAAGAGTCGAACTTAGGTTATTAGAGGAGGCTGAGTTGTCTTTTCTTAGACAGAAAATCAAATTTAAATATCTAAAACAAAGCGACAGATTTGCTAAGTTCTTCCACTCTTTGGCAAGTGCTAGATTGCAAAGAAACAAAATTATGTCTATCGTTAAGGAGAATGAAGAGTTCACTTCCTCATATGGAGAAATAGCTGATACTTTTCTAGAATACTATATAAATTTATTGAGATCTTCTAAATGAAGAGTGAAGTCACGTGAAGACATCTTCCATGGATGTAAAACCTTACATGATTCAGAACAAAACTTATTACTTCTAAATTCTCTTCTTTAGAGATAAAGGAGCTTTGTTCACAATGGGGAATGCTAAATCTCCTGGGCCAGATGATTATTCAGTAGAATTCTTCAAAGAGTCATAAGAATTTATTGGGAGGTTAACCATGCTTATTCAAAGCTTCTTCTATTCTTGAAAAATGCTTCAAGTTAACCATACTTACATAGCATTAATTCCTAAATATTCTCAAGCCTCCTCAGTGAAATATTATATGCTCATTTTGTGTTGCAATGTTATATATAAGATTATCTTCAAGCTGATATCTATGAAACTCAAAGGCATTCTTGGTGATATTATTAATCCGGCCCAAACTGCATACATCAAAGAAAATTAATTTCAGATAATTTTCTCCTTGTACAAAATTTAATACGAAAATATGCAAGAAAAAAAATATCCCCAAGATATTTTCTCAAGATTGATCTCTAAAAAGTATTTAATGTGATTAATTAGGATTTTTTAAAAGAAGCACTTCATGTTTTCAACTTTTCAATTAAATTCATAGATATTATCTATGAATGCATTCCTTTCACTTCTTTCTCAATTGTTATAAATGAAGAATTGCACAGGTTCTTTAAAGGAAAATGTGGGCTTAGGCAATGAGATCCTATATTTCCTTATCTGTTTGTCTTATGTACAGAGTACCTTTCTAGGTTACTAATTGAACCTACACACTTTAATCATTTTTATTTTCATCCTAGATGTTCTCATCTAAAGATATCTTATCTAATGTATGTGGATGACCTGATAATTTTTTCTAGAAGTAATTTTTTCTTTATTAAAATCATCTTCAATATATTAAATGAATTTGCGGTCAATTCTGGTTTATGTGTTAACCTCTCCAAATCGAATATCTTCTTTAGATGAGTTAAGATGAAAACTAAGATGGATATTCTGAATAATTCTGGATTCTTGTAAGGTACTCTACATTTCACATTTCTTGGAGTCCCATTATCCTCACGCAGATTAGTTACTGTTCAATTTTCAATATTATTGGTAAAAAGCACTGCTGCTATACACCAATGGGCCTGTTAATTACTTTCCTTCTGGAAGGCTTGAGTTACTATGCATGATGATCCAATGTATAGAGAGATATTGATTCTCAATCTTTCTTTTTATTTCATCTATTATCAATGCAATTTAAAATACATGTAGAAGATTTCTCTGGTGAGCATTTCTCTCAGGCATATTTAGGCCTAATGCCTCATGGGAAAAATTATATCTCCCTATATCATCCGGAGGCCCTTGGGTTATCAATTTGGGACAAATTCTTTTTTATAAAAAACTTGTGAAGAATTAATAAAAAAGAGGATTCCTTTTGGATAAAATGGATCCACCATGTTTTATATAAACTCTTTTAATATTTGGGATTACTAAATATTCAAAGACGATCCCCCTTTTTGAAAATCCTTAATTTTTATTAAGGATTAACTAATTGAAAAAACAGGAGTGGTAAAGGAAGCTAAGATACTCCTCAATTCTTGGGAGGACAAAGAAAAGATAATATCAGATGCATATAGTTATTTAGCTGAAAACAATAAGATGAAAACTAAAGCTTGGACCAAAGTTATATGATTCTCTAATCATATTCCAAAGTTATATGATTCCCTAATCATATTCCAAAGTTATATGATTCCCTATTTATGAATTACAAAGTGTAGTAAAATCACAACTAAAGATTGCCTATTCATAGTCCCGAAAAATATGCAGTGTGAATTCTATTCCCAACCAGAAATTTTTTAGTATATTTTCTTTTGGCACCACTTCACCAAAAGTATGGAGCAATTTAAAGCTTTAGACAGAAATAAAAGAATTGATAGAATTCATTCCAGCTAGCATTGAAAGCCTAAAGGATCTATATTCAGCCAATGCAACCATGAACTGCATAAGGAAAGTCACATTTGCAGCAGTTGTATATTATACTTGGAGAGAAAAAAATTACAAATGACATGAAGGAAAAGCCCAAGATCCTGAGTCTATCCTAAGAAAGATAAAAATGAAAATTTTTATTGTATTTCGTAATGTTGTATTAGCTTGAAACTCAATTAGGATGTATAGATTTTGATAGTACTTTTTATTACTTATCAAAAAAAAAAATTTGACAGGATGATAACGTGTGTTTTCCTCTTTATAAATGTCATGGGTTTGAATCATTGTTGCTTCACTTTATTTGTTTATTAAACTTTAAAACCCACCATTTCAAGGAAAGGCAGTGACTAAATGGTAGTGACAAGTGCGTGTTTTCCTTTTCATGGATGCCAAGGATTTAAATCATAGATGCTCCACTTCAATTGTTAATTAAAATTTAAAATGCACCCTTTTGAGGAAAGCTAGTGACCTGATGATAGTGTGTGTTTTCCTCTCTGTGAATGTCATGAGTTCGAAATTCTTCTTCTCCACTTCAATTATTAATTAAAATTTTAAAAATAAATTTTTTAAGGAAAGAATTTCTGAATTCAAAATAGTAATTTTTAAATTTTTAATTAACATTTGAAGTGGAGCATCAAGGATGATATCTAGAAGAAAACTCACGCTGCCATTTGGCATCTAGTCACCGCCTTTCCTTGAAATGGTGATTTTTAAAATTTTAATTTATAATTGAACTTTAAGAAGGAAAAACGCAAGTTTCCATCTTTTTATTACCTTTCTTCAAAATCACAATTTTAAAAATTTCAATTAACAATGGAATAGAAGCAGTGATAAAAATTTTTGATATATCCATCAATATATATCCAAAATATTTCTAAATTCTAAGTATCGATATATCAGTCAAGATCGATATATTTATCTTTGATTGGTGCTCATATACAAATAGACACCAATATATCTTTTATATATTCGATATATTTGTAAAATTCAAGTATCGATATATTTGTAGAAATTGATATTTTAATTCTTAAACATAAGTAATAAGGATTCAAATCCATGACAGATAAAAACACATGTTACTATCTAATCACAAGTATCAAATCGAATTTTGAGTGGAGATAAATAATTAAATATATATATATACGTGTGTGTGTGTGTTTATATCTACATATATTTATATATAATTCTATTTATATATTTATATAGTTAGATATAATTATATATATTTATATATGTATACATATATAGTTATATATAATTATATATATATTTCTATTCATAAGTGTGTGTGTGTGTGTGTGTGTGTGTGTTTGCTTAATATTTGATTTGATGCTAGTGACTGGATGATAACATATGTTTTTATCTTCGTAGAGGTAACAATTCGAATATCTATTATTCCACTTGGATTCATTAATAATTATAATTTTAAAAATTAATTATAATTATTAAAAATGTTTTTAGTACATTAGAATATCTATTATGTACTAAAAATTAATTATTTTTGAGGTTAAATGTTTGATGTGTTTTTTTTTAATTATTAAAAATTATGTTTTTTTTAAAATAGTTTGTATTTATACCAAAGCATAAATCTTTTTTTTTTTTAGTTATGAAATTTAGGTTCCATTACTGACAACCGCATGATGTCTGCAGATTAAGTGATTAACACTTGATAGCTGATTACATGCCTTGGAGTTAGGTGTCAATGCTACATGAACATGGACATATGCTCTGGTGATGAGGATCGTTTCCACATTTTATTGAAGCAAGGAGCTGAAGCGGTGAGCTGCATTAAATTTGTTTTCGGTACAATTAGTTTGTGTTTGATAAATGTCATTGTTATGATTTATATTCATATCGACAGATTGGCTGGTAATTCATACCCACTCGGGTCACCTTGGGAAATGTAGTTGGTGGTTATACGAGATCATGAATATTTGATTGATTTGCAGTAGTTGCAGCACCCCTATTTAGTAGTGTTGATTGTATTTGTTGTATGAGATATATTAGATTTTTTTTTCAGATGGCTGTTTGTCCAGTACAATAGAATTTTCAAATAAGTATCATAATTATTTATGTATCTCACGTATTCATGTATCACAATTGAGCTCGAAATGTATTTTATATACTTTATTGGTAACATTAACATAGGATTATAGTTAATTTTTGCTGTTGCTAAAAAGCCAAGGGATATTATAGCTTGTACTATTTTTATCATGTTTCTTTCACATCAATGTTTTTTTGACATCGTGCACCACTAATGGAACTTAATTCCCAATCATCTTCTCTAAAAAAATCATTGCATCTGAGCTATTTTTTAGGTTTCTTTGATTGAAATATTATCCTAAGCAAAAAACTTCTATCTGATTTTTTCTGAGTCTTTATGTTTTTTCTTTCTGGTTGGTCCATTTCTCTTTCATGCAAGCTTCTTTTAGGCACATAAATAGACATTTTTTTTATTTGAATTCAAGTTAAGTCAGGTCAGTTAGTGTCAATTTGATCTGACAAAGTTTTTTCAGCCCAAATTTTAATTGACAAAATGTGTTTTGCATTGATGAGTTTATTGGAGCCAAGGAAGCACGGATACGGCTCCCAATAGTTGTGTCCACGTGTTCGACAAGTGGACACGGTACGGACTTGACACAGATATGTGTCCGATAAGCCACGTGGTTTATCATTGTTCAATACGTATCTAATACGCTACGTGGTGTATCGGACGGATGCGTCGGCTGCCGTATTCATGCCGACAACGATGAGTGGCCGACGTTCGACGACATCGAGTGTTCGACGTTCGACGACGTCGAGTGGCTGATGCCCGACGATGTTGAGTGGCCGACGTCCGACGACATCGAGTGGCCGACATTGCCCATGACGCAGAATGGGTTATTCTGTGGAACAGCAAGGGTGGGCGCGATTCTGTGGGGGAGAGGGGGCATGGGGCGGGCGTTATCTGTGGGGGAGAGGGGGCATGGGGCGGGCGTTATCTGTGGGGAGGCAGGTGGCAGGCCCGATCTGTGGGGAGGCAGGGGGTGGGCGCGATCTGTGGGGAGGCAGGGGGAGGGCGCGATCTGTGGGGAGGCAGGGGGCTGGCGCGATCTGTGGGGAGGTAGGGGGTGGGTGCGATCTGTGGGGAGGCAGGGGCCGGCGCGATCTGTGGGGAGGCAGGGGGCGGGCGCGATCTGTGGGGAGGCAGGGGGCGGGCGCGATCTGTGGGGAGGCAGGGGGCGGGCGCGATCTGTGGGGAGGCAGGGGGCGGGCGCGATCTGTGGGGAGGCAGTGGGCGGGCGCGATCTGTGGAGAAAGAGAGGGCGGGCGTGATCCGTGGGGAGGCAGTGGGCGGGCGTGATCCGTGGGGAGGCAGTGGGCGGGCGCTATTTGTGGGGAGTCAAGGGGCGCGCGATTCTGTGGGGAGTCAAGGGGCGCGCGATTCTGTGGGGAGTCAAGGGGCGCGCGATTCTGTGGGGAGTCAAGGGGCGCGCGATTTTGTGGGGAGTCAAGGGGCGCGCGATTCTGTGGGGAGTCAAGGGGCGCGCGATTCTGTGGGGAGGCAGTGGGCGGGTGCGATATGTGGGGAGTCAAAGGGCGCGTGATTCTGTGGGGAGGCAGGGCGCGATTCTGGTGTGTGTGGGGGGGGGGGGGGGGGGGGTGTGATTTTTTTTAAATAAAATAAAATTTTTATATTTCATAAAATAAAAAATTATATTTTTTTATATAATATAAGATAATTATAAAATATTATTTTATAAAATAAGATAATTAAGAATATTATCTTATAAAATAAAATATTTTTATTTTATAAAATAAAAAACATATATTTATTTTATAAAATAAAATATATATATTTATTTTATAAATTAAAATATTTTATTTTATTTTATTTTATAAAATACCTAATATTTATAAATAAAATAATTTTTATTTTTAATTTTATTTTTTTTTATCATGATGTATCCTAGACGTATCTGTGTCCTAGTTTTTTAGAATTTGTCGTATTTCTGTATTTTGCCGTATCGTATCCCTGTGTACGTGCTTCTTAGATTGGAGCTGTATTTTCTACTCATCTCACACATATATGAATGCTGAGTGAACAATTTGTAATATATTTTAAGGATGCGTGTAACAGCAATGATGATGATAAAATGAATGTGTATTATGAATAAAAATGATAAAATTAAAAATAAAATTAAAAAAAAGTTAAAGAACTCATAATTTGATAAGATAACCAAAAAATTATCTGAGGTGATTTGGTTATATTTAACGCATTCCTCCTGGTGTATTGGCTAGGAAGTATGAGATTATTCAACTAGGGTAGAAAAAATCATTAGAAATAAGAATAAAAAGAATTGAATATCAATTATAAACAAAGATTTAAAAATTAAAATATTTAAAGAAAACATAATTTTTAATAGAGTTAGATTGAAATAGTATAATTCATATAATTAATTCCAAAATTTTGATATAAGGTTTGATTGATAATAATGATGATCCCACACATACACACATGAAATTGTTAGAGTTAATGTTTTTTGTTTTTTAAAATTATGGCCTATTGCATATAATGTCGTTGATGTACATGTATTTTTTTAAGGTTTCTTTTATTATTAAATATCATCTCTTTTGGTGGAGTAATACCATTTTTATAATCTACATCTATCCTTAATCCTCTTACACCCTTCCTAAACTTTAACCTACTAAAATAAAAAATAAAAAAAAATAAAAAACTTAAGATTCAGTTTACTTTATCAAGCCTTTTGAATTACAACATATATTTCTTTAGTTAAGTTTAACCCGTGTAATCTGTTTCTTTGGCCTGCTTTGTCATTCCTTCTCTGGCATGCCTTGTCATTCCTTCTCTGGCCTTAAGAACACTCTTATGATTTCTGCCCGGCCCTCTGCCATGCTTGTAGTTACTTCGGCCCAAGTTTTTTATCTCTAGCCCATATCAATTATTTTCAGTCCGACCCAACTCCTGACCTTCGTTTCTTCCACGTATCCTCAATAGTTTCATTTCTTTTTTCGTGCTCAAATGACAAGACCTGCACTACAACGAACAGACATGGAACCTATACTGTCTAACTCTCCTAACTAACTCGAACTAATCTTTCCCATATCCCATCCCTTTACAATACTCTTATGGACTCTTGTGCAATAGTTTTAATAGACTCCCGACCGACAATAACACAGACTTCTAAAATTTTAACAACAGTCATTTCATATGGTTCCAACATTTCTCCCATCTTGCGTGCTGCACATTCCCACTCTCTTTTTGCCACTCCTTTGTATTTAGTAAATATGTTGGTTTTCTTGATTTGTAAGATAGCTTTTCCTCAGACTCAAGCTGTCTGCATAACTCATAATGCTTATTAAAATTTTATCTAATTAAAACAAAGTAAAACAAAACCAACAGCAATCCCAAATAAAATGGTATCATTCATTATTCACTCCTCCGGACTAGGGTGATGCATGTTTCTCTAGTCTGCTTTCTGTAGGCAAGGTATAATGCTCTGTTCCTGCAAGTCTGCACGGTATATTAGTGTTCATCCCACAGGGCTGGGGTGCTTCTAAAAACTATGTTCCTTGCTGATTTGCTTCTAAACAAAATCATACAGCAGCACAAGTATATATAATTAAACAAACAACAATTTTAACTCACACATTTATTGATCTCCCTTCAGGACCATGAAATATAATTTCAAAATAAGAAAAAAATCCAAAATTCAAAATCATTCCCATTAAACCTACCGATATTACCAACTCAAATCATAGTCCCCCCTCAGGACAAGGGTGGCTCTGTGTATGCGCCTTCTTCATCATTTAAAATGTATGATACCTGCAAAAAAATAGTAAGATAAAAGAATTAATGTCACTACCTAGTTCAAGCCTTATTTCTAATTTAACCTTTTCTTAATTTTATTTTTTATTTATTTTAATGTATGAGTAACCTATTTTATCTAAATTAATTATTTCTCTATCCTTAATCGGAATGTTTTTTTGTTGGAATTCCTGTGAGCCTCTTCTAGCACATTCCTCAGCTAGTTTATCCCCTAACGCGTTAGCCTTTCTAAATATATGTTTTATCTCTCCCTTCAACTCTATTAGCAATTTTTTTTTATTTTTTCAATTTTCGTTTCGAACTTCCATAATTGTATTTTACTTGTCACTAAGTCTACCAGTAGACTTGAGTCTACTTGCACTTGTACTTTTAAATAGTTATTTTTTTAACAATTTTGTAAACCTTTATGCAAGGCAATAACTTTTGAATGTAATGCTGAAAAAGTTGTTCTCTCATTGTGAAAGTTTTCATTACACTACCTTCCTCTTTTCTTATCACTCCTCTACCCCCTGTCATTTCCATGTCTCTTTTGAAACTCTCATCCGTGTTAAGCATAAAATTACTCTGTGGGGGCTTTTCCCAACTAGTTATTTTTGTTATTGGCAGTTTTTTCTCACAGGTAACTAGACCCCATACCTATATCTTGTATTCATCTAATCATATTTTCCTAATCCTAATCGGGCTGTAATCAGAGATAAATGAGATTTTTCTCCTAATCTCTTCTATGATAGAATTAACATTCATTTGTCTACTCTCAAATCTGCTAACATTTCTAGCCTTCCACAAGTACCAAACTACTACATACGGTATATATCCTCTTAACTATTTGAGAATCTTATCGTTTAAATGTTTATTATCCCAACTTCTTAATCTTTTTTTAAGACTACATGAACGTTCTTCTATTTCTACTTCTTTTTCTAAATTATTTCATATATTTTTAGCTATTTTTCCCGTAGAAAATAAGTGTTATGTAATTTTTATATCTTGTTGGCAGTATTCACAACGCGATGCCAGTCTTATGCCTTTTTTTTGTATGTTTATGTCCACCAGGATGCCATTCAAGTGTAATTTTCACATAAAGATATTTATTTTTTGCGGAATCTCCTTAGCCCTTATTTTTTCAAAAATTCCTAAGTGTGTTTTCCTATTTCTAACCAACTACTTCGCACTACTTAATATAAATTTTCCATGTGAAGTCAGAGACTATTTCCACCCATTATTAGTTAAAATTGAGTATTTTTTAACTATGCTTTGTTGCTTGCGCATAACTTTCCAAATAGTTGATGTCTTTTTTGGATCTTTGAGTAATTTCTTACCTAATCCATATCTAGCCTTTATGTATGCTGCCCAGAGGCTATTTTTTTTTCCTTCAATCTCTACTAGTTTTTGCACGCCCAAACATTAGTTGTATCATTTAGGCTGGTGAAGCCTAGACCTGTTTTCTCTTTTGGATAGCATAATTCTTTCCATTTTATTTAGTACAGTTTATTTTTTTCATCTTTTTTACCCCATAAGAAATTGAATATTTTTTTTTCTAACTTATTTATAATAATTTTTGGTGGCTTAATTGCCATTAAAATGTGAGTTAATGAGCTTTCTAACATGTGCGTGATTAATGTAATTTTTCTCATCATACTTAGCATGTCCTCTTTCCAGCCCGATATCTTTGAAATTATAAATAAGATCAATTTCATACAGTTCACCCAAGCAACTTCTTTTTATTTTTATTCTCTTAAATTTCATCCATGAGACTTAGCATGTGTGTGAGAAGGTTAAGGATATTAGAAGATAATCTTAAATTTATTTTCAATGAAATAAAAAATAAAAAGCCTAAATAGATTAATGCTCTTTTTTCTTGTCTGAAACTCGTAATTCTTTTTATTCTTTAGGCTGTATTTTCTGATGTTTTTTTTGCTATAATAAATTTACATTTATTTTTATTCAATTTTTGTCCTGTTTCTTCTTCTAGTATTTGCGTAAGTCCCATAAGATTTCTCAAGGATCTACTGCTGGCATTTGTAAAAATAATTACATCATCCGCATATGCCAAGCAACTTACCAACGGTGTTTGTCTTGGTTGCTTAAAAGCTAAGATACTAATCATTTTTATTTTTATTTTTATAATTGACAATAAATGACTCTAGGTATAGATTAAATAATGTCGGGGAAAGAGGATCACCTTGTCTTAGACCTCTCGATGGTTTGAATTTGTCACCTGCCCGACCGTGAATAAGAATCTTTACCCATAAGCTTGATATACATATATACTTAAAATCTATCCAATATTCGAAAAAACCCATTCTTCTCATAATATAGCACGGGGTATAGATTACGTTATTTCCTCTTGCTTTAGCCCCTATTTCTCTTATTATTTTCGAAGCGAGTTTGATGTTTTTCATCATCAACCTATTCTTAACGAAGCTTGCTTGCTTTATCGAAATAATATTTGGAAGAACATTACTTAGTCTATTTTGGAGCATTTTTGCTAATATTTTATATATCGAATTACACAAACTTATCGGCGTAAAATCTTCTCCTCTTTGTGGATTTGTTTTCTTGGGAATTAATACAATATAAGAATTTGCCTATGCTTTAATAATTTCTGCGCCCGCAAAGATCCAAGCAATTGCTCTGATTAGGTTTTTTTTAATGATAGGCCAACTGTGTTGAAAAAAATTATTGTTCCAACCTTCTGGTCCTGGGGCACTGTCTTTGTTTGCACCAAATACTGTCTCTTTTATCTCTTCCTCTCTCAGAATATCTTTTAGCAATTTGTTATCATCTTCCGTAACATTTTTTATCTAACTTATCTATTAATGTGTACCCACTATGCCTATTTGATTCACATAAATGACTTTTAAAAAAATTTTTTAGTTCGTACTTTATTTCTTCTTCCTAATCTATCCATACCCCTTTAGTGTTCCTTAGCACTTTTATTTTAAGCCTCTGATTTTTTATTTTTGCCATTATATTAAAAAATTTCATATTTTTATTTCCATCTTTTAGCATTTAATTCTTGATTTCTACTTCCAAAAAAATTTTTCCATATGCATTTTTAATCTTAGTTCAGCTTTCGCTTTTCTAAGTTTCATTCTCAAGTTTTCATCCGATCTCTTTTCATATTCTATTTCTAGATCGGCTACCTTCTGTTCTGCTTCTTGTATCTTTTTAAAAATATTTTCAAATTCCTCCTTATTCCATTTCAAGAGTGCGAATTTTAAGTTTCATAATTTTTGAGCTAATATTTGTATCGGGTTACCTACCATCAATTTATCCCATGTTTCCCTTATAACTTTGTCAAAATCGTTATGTATTCCCCACATATTTTGAAATTTAAAATTATTATATTTTCCTTCATTTTTTTTAATTGTCATCAGAAGTGGGCTATGATCTGAGCATGTCCTACTTAGATATTTAACCTTTATGCCTCCCCATCTTATCTAACCATTGTGAGTTAAATAGGGTACAATCTAGTCTAGACCATATTACACCTTTTCTTTTTTAGTTATTACACCATGTGAAGTCTGACCCTAGATATTCTGCCTCTATGATGTTAGCATTAGCGATAGTTTCATTGAAATGAGCTATTGCTACCGGGTCAGGTGGTATTCCCTCTTTTTTCTCTTTATAATTTCTAATAATATTAAAATCTCTTCCTATAATCTATGGGATGTTATTTTTAGCTATATTTTTCATTTCGCTCCATAAGCGTTTCCTTCCTTCATTCGTATTCTTTGCTTATACCACTGAGTATAATGCTTTTGTCTGATTCTTAATTTTAAAATTAATCATCTGTTTCGTTTCTGATAATATTTCAATATCTACTAAATTATACCACATAACTCATATCTTGCCATTTGCATTCGAGTAGGCCTTATAAAGGCCTATCGTACTTTTATATTTCTCAAGTAATTTATTATTTACTAATGGTTCAGTTAAAATTATAATTTTTAGCTTATATATCTTAATTAAAATTTTAATCCTATTTATCGATGGGGAATTTGCAACTCCTCTTATATTCCAATATAAGCAATTATACATTTACGAAAATCTAGCTTGCGCTCTAGTAATACATTTAGAGTAATATTTAATGTTTGTATATTTTTATATGTTTCTTGGCGGCTTGCTTGAGTTAGGTGGTACTAAATCTAGTTTCTTTAAAATACTAATCTTTTTTAATTTTTTTCTCATATTCTTGATTTCTTGCAGAACATTCTGTCTATTTTGGAGTGTAGGCTTAGGCATATACTGCTTATTTTGTCATAGGTCATTAAGTGTCTGTGTGTTATTTAATTTATTTTTTTCCTTGCTCCTTTTTTCTGTCGGCCAGCTCTTAACCTCCAAATCTTCATCTAAAAGGTCATCCTTTTCCCAATCATATTCTTCTTTATTATTATCTATATCTGCTGTTCCTATGCCCCCTATTCTCTTTTCTATATTTCCTACCCCCTTCTTGCCTTTCCAACTCTCTAGACATGTCTTTTCGGCCACTTCTGCTATATTCTCTAACCACCTTCTAATTTTCTCTCTCTTATGATGTAAACTTCTATTCACTCTACTCTCATCTTTCTCTCTCTATCCTTGTCTTTCCCCTCTCTAACCCTCACCCTAAGCTTCTCACCTTCTATTTCTCTTACCTCTAAATTATCCATGTTCTCTCTTCTCTCTTTTAGCCCTTCTCCCCCCATTTCTTCAGGACTGATGTACATGTATACTATTGTTATAGTTGCAACTAGAGTTATGTCGATATTGTTATATTTTATTGTTGTCAGTATTTTTTTGGTGGGTTACATATTATTGCTTTGGTATTTTCTAAGTAATGCTGAGAAATATAACCTCTAAAATATAACCTTAAAAATATCTATTCAATTGTTTTTTCTCATTTATGCTATATGATGAGTGTCTTGCTAATCCAAATATTAAGAAAGATATTTCATTATTTCTTTAGATTTTTTTTGGTAGTATATGCTTAATGCATGTTTTCCATGGAATACATAAATTGGGTGTTTGGGAGATAAAATATGTATTTATTAGATATTTTGAAGATGGATTTGAAGATCATTCCAAGTACGCAAAGCGCTCCCTGTAGCGTGAGTTCAAGAATAA
The DNA here is from genome assembly GCA_029783825.1 of Sapria himalayana. Classification (NCBI taxonomy): domain Eukaryota; kingdom Viridiplantae; phylum Streptophyta; class Magnoliopsida; order Malpighiales; family Rafflesiaceae; genus Sapria; species Sapria himalayana. The sequence continues at coordinate 912,984 of JAREIK010003123.1, forward strand.
GTCAATATCTCGATAATTTTATACCCAAAATTTGGATGAGTTATGTTTGATGAGTCTATTTGCTGCATTTAAATGAAGGTACTTACCATCATATCAATGCATGACATCCAATAGATATAAGTAATATCTGGACTTCTTAAGTAAATGGTTATATTAATATTATTTTCACACAAATATCTGTAACTTTGAAACTTATAAGATTCGATGTGTTAATTTTTGTATAATCACACACAAACAGATACAAGATTTTTTTCAATCAGAAGGTCCTTAGTGTTGATGCTATCTTTTTTGGGAATGAATTTTAGTTAGGTATTCATTGTTGTCATATTTAGTGCTTATGCTATCATTTTTAAAAATGATTTTTTTCTGAAAAAGGAATTTTTGGTAGCTCTCCTTTTTCATGATATGCTGGAATTCTTATGAGTTTTCTAGTAGATTTTGACTCATCACTCTCTAATTTCTGCTACATGAAGCAATTACATTTTTTTTTTTCATTTTGAGGGTATACCAATTACATTATTATCTACTAGAAGCAAAGTTGAGTTTCTATGGTGGAGATTTTCCTCTGTAAGCCCTTGCTCCTTGTTCCACCAAGACTAATGTAGATAAGGTTTTGCTATTTGCTATACCCTCTTTCATTTGTAGACATAAGCTTGACATTCTGGATATTCTATGGTGCTCTACATGTTTTTTTGTTAACTACTCTTTCTACAATAGTTCCAAAGGTTGTAGATCTGATCGAAAACACAAACAATGCTATTTCAATTATTTTCCAAAGTAAATTAAAACATTAATTCTTGAACCATTCTCTCTCTTAAATTATTTGTTACATATATTTTTGATTCACATAATTTTTCTTATTTCAATGATCAAATTATATTACTATGATTATTTTTTGAGACACACTCTTACATGGATGATGATCAACATTCTAGCTGATATAGATAATATCTATTTAACAAGATTTATAAATTAGTCTCTCATCTTTAAATTGATGCATCTTGTTGCTCTTTGGAAATTTGGATTTTGATATAAAGATATTGATTCATGATAAACTTAGTAGCAGGGGGGTATAAAGAACCTCATGATGTGGATTATCTTACACCTTTTATCTAAACCCTAAGATGATCTCATTGAAAGTAGTATTTTTTTGTCAACTTTTTATTATCACATAGTTATAAAAGATGTACTTAGGAAGAGACACAAAGAAAGAGATATAAAGAACCTCATGATGTGGATTATCTTACACCTTTTATCTAAGCCTTAAGATGATCTCGTTTAAAGTATTATCTTTTTGTCAACTTTTTTTTATCGCATAGGTATAAAAGATGTACCTAGGAAGAGACAAGAAGAAAGGTGTGCCTATATGGTGCTTCATGCTCCTTTACAAAGGCATGTCTTAGGAGTGACTTTCTAGTGCTTCGGGCATGGAGCACTTAGCTTTCCCTACAATGAAATTGTCCAAAAATAATTGAATAGTTTTTTATAGTTTATTTTAAGATGCTATTCTAGAACCTTCCAGAATATTAATTATCTTAAAAAGGAAAATTTATTTTGTTCTTACATATATAAATAAGAGATAAACAAGCTATCTCAATTTGTTCCTCTAATTCACTCATCTTTATTTTTTTTGGTAACCCAAATTTTGTAAATGAAGTCAGGAAAAAAAGATATTTATTGTAAAAAATATATTTGTATTTTTTATTATTTTATAAGGATAGAAGTTAGAATTAAAGTTTATTTTTAAATTTTATATAAAAAATAGGTTATAATGATGTGAGTTAAGTGAGAAGTGAATTGAGTCAAATGAGAGATACATAATATATGTTTTTGAATACCTAATGCAAATGATGTTAATTTTATTTTATATATATTTTGTGAAAAAATCACAAACATAAGTATAAAAATGGACAAATAATATTTAGCTGTGAAATTAAACACAATTTACTTGTGTTATTATCATAGTTATTAAAGGCATGTATGGAAAGTACCTAAAGGGTAGGTGCCACAAAGTTTCGACTAAAGCACCTCTCTTGTGGTGAGGTGTGACCATTTTTGAAAGGCACTGGAGGCACCAGAAAAAGGAGTGCCTCACTTTGAGGTGTGCCTTGCCTTGTCGAATGAGCTGACATAGCTCATTCCTTTGAACAAGCTGATGCAGCTCATTCCTTGGAACGAGCTGACGCATCTCGTCCAAAAATGGTATGTTGCAATTCATCCCATGTATGAGCTAACGCAGCTTGTCCCACGGATGAATGATATAGCTCATCCCATGAATGGGCTGACGTAGCATGTCCCAAAAATGAACTGACGCAACTTGTCCCAAGGATGAGCTGATGTGGCTCATCTTAAAGAGAAGCTCGGGCAGCTCATTCTTGGAACAAACTTATTTAACTAGTTTGTACACGCACACACACACACACACACACATATGCATGCATACATACATTCATATATTTATATGTATATACATATATATGCATTCTTATTTACATCTATATGCATGCGTATATTTGTATATAGGCATGCGCGCACACACACACACACACATATATATAATTGTCTACATACATATATATGTATAAATATATAAAAATTATAGATAATATTTTATGAAATAAATATTATATATATATATATTAAGTTGAGTGCGCTTCAAAAAAAACTTGCATCTTAATTATTTTGGGTCTCAAGGCTCCCTAAAGAATTTTGTGTCTTAGTGTATAAATGAGTTTGCACTATTACTTTTTCTACACACATACACACCATGATTTTAATGAAAATGATCTCATATTTTTTTATTTATTTGCTAACTTAGTGTATTATTAGTCGTTGATAATCATATTCAAAAAATGCCATCATTATTGATAACTATCATTGGTATTCATTGATGGTGGTGTCATCTAGGTAGATTTTTCTCTTTTTCATCTTTCCTATCTTGATCATTTTAATTAGGGTTGCAACTTGACCGGATCTGCTTGAGTTAATTTGAATTCACCCCAATGTTTAGGTGGACTTGGTCACCATTTATGTAACTCAGGTTACACTTGGTTTCTATGGAGGGCCAATTAGGATTTTGATCCTTGGTGGATTTCAGGAAGGGGGAAAAGAGAAAAGTGATAGGGAGAAAAGAAAATGATAAAATTTTATTATTGAAAAACTATTTTATGAAATATAACCACTATATATATAGTTTTGGGCAATCTACATATCGAATGCTCACAAACAATGAAAAGAAAGAAAAAAAGAAGATTATATATATTATATAAGGCTCCCACTTAGCATGGGGTATGAGAAATGTTAATTTTTTGATAACCTTACCTTTAAAACCTGGAGAAACTGTATTTGATGAATTTCAAACTTGAGACTTATTATTTGTGATCAAATATACTTGTCATCGTACTAAGACATAACTTCCAATTATGCTTGTAGTACAAAGACTTCATAGTTGATTAATTATTTTATTTTATTATTATTTTTGCTTAAATATTTTTAATTTTAGAGGTTTAATGAGATTTAAGATATTAATATTTGAGTAGTTATACATAAAATAAAAAAATAAATAAATAATAAAAAACTAAATCAAAATTTCACAACTCCCCTTCAAGCAGTTACTTACATGTTACAAATGCATAGCTTTGAAGAGAAGAAAGTAACTTGTTGCCTTATGAGAGTTATCGTGAAAATATTTGTAATTTGATTAATGCTAGGTAAATTAGTAGTGACTATTGAATTGTCATGGATTTTCTTCTGTATGAAGGGATGATTAATTTGAATATATTATGTCTGCTCGTGGAATATTAATTTGGGATTAATGTGATGAACTATATGACTGAACAATAAACCATATTTGATTTATAAATCGATAAGCAAAGCTCCTCCAATAAGTGATTAATTCATTGGAGTTGATAAGTAACTAATATCATGAACATGTATTTTATATCAGTACTAGATCTAAAAATAATTATATGTTTCTTATTTTTTAAAGATAATTATTTTTTAAAAAAATATGAAACCATATGATAGATCTCTTTTATATGATTGTCGGAGCTCAATTAAATTTAAATATACCTTTGTCTAGCTTTGTTTTTGATTTTTAAATAGAATTTCATGCATTGAAACATTATTCACCTACCTGATAATCTTGTAAACTATTTGTACAAAAAATTTATCTAGGAGAAATATGAAACAACTAACTATACTAACATCGTAGGTCAAATAATGAGTCAACAAGTACACATTATGTCAAAATAAGGTCAAACAAAATATCCAAAGCATATTTCTTTTAATATGTTTTGAATCTTTTATCTAAATCTCGATTTGTTACAATAGTATTAGTTAGGATATAAATATACTTAATTTATTATCTTTTGTAATTAAATATCATCAATGTACACTAGTAACATCACATACTGATCTCCTATTCTAAGTCTAAAAAAGTATGAATCATTTGACATGCATCTCTTAAGGCCAAAGGTGTTAAGAGTAGAAAAAAATTTACTAAACATACTTTAAGAAACTATTTTAGGATTTTCTTCCGTATGAAGTGACAATTAATTTGAATATATTGTCTGCTAATGGAATACTAATTTGGGATTAATGTGATGAACTATATGACTAAAACAATAAAGCATATTTGATCTATAAATCGATAAGCAAAGCTCCTCCAATAAGTGACTAATTTATTGGAGCTAATAAGTAATTGATATTATAATTCTAATTCTACATCTGTATTATATTTAAAAATAATTATATGTTATTTTTTTAAGATAATTATTTAAAAAAAAAGTATGAAAACATATGACAGATCTATTTTATATGATCATCGGAGCTCAATTAAAATTTAAATATACCTTTGTCTAGCTATGTTTTTGATCTTTAAATAGAATTTCATGTATTGAAACATTCTTCACCTAAATGATAATCTTGTAAATTATTTATATATGAATTTATCTAGGAGAAAGTAGGAAATAACTAACTATACTAACATCTTAAGTCAAATAGAATTACACATTCTGTCATAATAAGATCAAACAAAATATTTAAAACATATTTCTTCTAAGATATTTTGAATCTTTTATCTAAATTTCAATTTATTAAAATAGTTTCAGTTAGGATGTGTATACTTAATTTATTATTTCTTTTAATTAAAATACTTATCTTTTAAGGCCAAAGGTACTAAGAGCAGACAAAAATTTACTAAACATACTTTAAAAGATTATTTTAGGTCATAAAGAATCATTCACCATACATATATCATACTTAAGCTCCTAGAATGATGATTGTTGCATGAATATTTGTTCATTGTGATCACTATAAAGGAATATATTTTTTACATCTAATTGATATATAGTCTATCTATGAGATGCGATAATAGAAAGCTGAAACTTAATAATGATCATTTTGACTATAAAGGATATTGTATCTTAATAACTAATTTTATAAGTCTCTGCAAATCTCTTGGCTACCAATTTGACTCTTTAAGTTGATTAATTTTTTTTATGTTTTGTCTTTATCGTATATACCTATTTGCATTCCACTACTTATTTATCTAAATGTCTTGAAATGAGATTTCAAGTATGATTGAATATGATTCTATTTAATTCATTCAATATTATTCATTGTCAACTTGAATGATTAAGTTTACTAGTTATAACTTGTACTAAGAGTATGTATATAATTTATTTTTGTATTTTTTTTAAATATAATTGTATCTTCTGAAAAGGCAAGAGAAATAATATTTTGAGATTAAAATTTAGTGGTAGAGTTTACGGTGATAATTATATTTATCCGTGAGATGCTTTGATACCAACGCCTATTTAAAAAGCTTAAATCTATTTTTTTTCATACGATATATTATTACAATCAGATAGAAAAATATATAATCTCAAATATGATATTTTATATGTGGTTGAAACACAAAACTATGTTTTTTTTCTCGAGAGAGAAAATTTATGATGAGATCATTAATATAACATATATTTAGATAATAGTGCATCTAGCAAATATCTTTATAAATACCTCTATAAATCTCTTAGTTGCAACCTAGCATCAAGTTGATCAATTTATTTAAGGTTTTGTTATTATTGTATACCCAATTTATATTTCTCTATTGATTTATCTAAAGGTTTTAGAATGAGATATTAACTATGATTGAATGTGATTGCCCTTAATTCATTCATTATTACTTGTTACTATCCTAAATAATTGAGAGTACTAGTCATAACTTGTACTAAAAAAAGTCTTTAAAATATTTTAGTATTTTATTGAAAATAATTTTATCTCATAGATAAGTAAAAGAAATAATTATTTCGAGATATAATATAAAGGTAGAATTTAGAGTGATAATTATATTTACTTATGAGATATTTTGGATTTAATACTTATTCGAGAAGATTAAGTATCTATTTTTTTTCTAATTACATTTTATTATTTTTATTATCAAATAATGAGATATATAGCCTAGAATTTGATATTTCAAGAGAAAAAAATATTTAAAAAGTGAATTATTATTTTTTTGAGGGAGAAAATTCATAATGAAATTATTATTATTATATATTTTTTGACAACAATGCAACTAGTATATATGTTAATAAATATCTTGAAGAAGTTTTAATTTATTTTTCTTTTATTTAATTTTGATATTTTATACCTTTATGTATTAGTGTGAGAGGGGATGTAATAGTTTATAGCTTTTTATTTTTTTATTTTTATTTTTTGCTTTATGGATGTGAGCATCCAACCTGTGGATACCTCAATCTAAATGATCCAAGTTATAAAATTATTTCAATTATAAAGTCATTTTCTATAGACATTTCAATTATTTCATTTATCTATTGAATTTTTTATTTTTTTCTTAGAATTTAATAATTTTCTTTTGTGAATTAATTTTTAAAATTATTGTAATTCTTATAAATTTGAGTGATTGCCTAATTGATAAGGTAAACACCACTGGCCACATGCAAATTCATAGTAATCTTTTTTTTTTCTTGTTGGTCAAATAATGCTATAATACCTATTATGGGCTATGGGTTTTTTATATTTTTTTTTTATTTTTTCTTGCCACAATTTATAGATATGTGTACCCAAGTTAAGTGTGACCCAATCTAACTAACCTATATTTATTTAGACTTTCATTTGTATATTTGATTTGACTTTATTGAGTTTTCTATTTATTGAATTCTAAGACAAAGTAAGAAATAATGCAATAATACTCAATATTTATATTATTATTTATGATACTTTTATATAACACGTAAAAATAATTAAGATAACTAATGTTTTGGTTGCTATCAAAAGCATAAACTAAGTAACAAGGGAATAAAAACTAAAAAACTATAAACATAGTAATTAAAATCTAGAGCATCAAGCTTGGAGGAGAGAAATATAAATTAGGGTCTCTTCAAGGTTTTTGTGAAGCTGTTTGATAGTTGTTCTACTGTTTGATTATTTGTAGTGATGATTTTATTCTGAATTTTTTTTTGAGAAAAAAATAATTAATTTTAATGTGTTTTATCTTCTCATGAAATATTAGATTATATATTATGTCTTTCTCTGATTGATTGTCATAGTAAAAAGTTTTTGGAGAAGAGAGTAAATATTGAACTTTTTGAGCACATATAGCATCCAAATATCTCGTTAGTAATTATCACTTTTGTTTTAAACTTACCTCAGTATTAAATTTTAAAATAATTATCTAGCTTAATTTTCTAGGAGTTAAAATTGCCGCCAAGAAAAATAAAAAATTTATCATCGATCTTCTCTTAATATTTATTGATGTTCAACTCAAATTTAAATATCTGACTAATTATAAGTGTTCATAATTTTTGAAAGAGATCTCAAGTCTCAAAAATATCTTTATTTGTCTTAATATGCTAAGAGATGCATCAAAGTGAATTTATCAAGAGAAATTTAGGTAATAACTAACTATATAGATTGTATATGATATATTTAGTTTTATCATGATCAGATAATTAATTTTTTTTATAATTTTTTGGTTGATAGTAGATTTAATTGAATGTGTTGTATTATAAGTATAATTAGTATATGAATTAATAAGAGTATATGTTGGAGTACAATTTAAAGTCTTATTTCTCTAAATAGTATTAAATACATCTTTATTTTGTATTAAAATGATTCCTTTCATAGAATAAGATACATCTATATCAAGAAAATATTTGATTCTCCAAAGATAATTTGTTTGAAATTATGATTGAAGATATTCGTTGAGTTGTGTATTTCTTAACTTATCATTTTCTCATAATCAGAATATTATTCACATACATAATCAACAAAATTACTAAATTATTAGGGCTTTTTTTGAAAGAAAAAAGAAAAAATTTGTATCATATTTGTGTAAAGTTAGAGGTGTCAACCGGGCCGGGTCAGCCCGATCCGGCATGAGGCACGACATGATTTGGCCGTGCCTGGGCCGGCCCGGCACGGGAATTTCCCGTGCTCGGGCTCATGCCGTGTCCGACCACGGCACCAATCGTGCCGTGTCGTGCCAAGGCCAACCATGCCTCGTGCAGTGCCTGGCCCGGCACAGTACTGTGACCCGTAACACGGTACCTTGGCACGAACCGAGAAACCTATTTTTTTAAAAAATTAGGGTTTTGGGTGGTGCGACAGTGTGCGTTGAAACCCTAATTTTTTTAAATTAGGGGTTCGGTCCGACCGGGCCGAACTCGGCGGATTTGTGCCGTGGGCTCGTATCAAGCTGACCTCCATAGAACTATGCCTGGTTTGGCACGAAAGCATGGTCAAGCCAGCTACAAACGGGCTGGCCTGGCCCGCCATGTTTCATTTGACACCTCTATGTAAACTAAACAAGATGATCACTTTGAAAATTTTGCAAATAAGATTTTTAGTGACTACTTATATAGACCATTATGTGTATATATATTTATATAAACTTATATTAATTTTATAATTATATGTATCTATATAAACATGCATATAATAAAATAAATATATATATATATACATATATATAATATGTATATATATATACTAACTTATATAAAAATAAATATATAGATATACATATATAAATGTATATATATATATATATAAAAGTCTATATATATATATCATTATATACATATATAAACTTATTTGTATAAACCTATATTTAAATATATATATGTATGTATGTATGTATATGTATGCATAAATGCATATATATAGGTTTATTAATATTTATATCAAAGTTTTACTAGGCAAAAATGTAAGGTGAAACATTTTTGTATTTGTGAGGTGAGGCGTAAGCCTTGAGGCATAAGTTTTTATTGAGCATCACAATATATATACTAGTTTACTATTTTCACAAAAAATCATAACAAAGTTATAAAATAAAATTGAAATAAATTGCTTCAAATTAAATTTTTTTTTTCAAGGGAATTATCATCGTCATCAAATGTATCAAAAGTAGAAAAATATTCACTGTCATGTATCTCTATTTATCTAATTCTTCATCTTTATCAATTGATGTCAAATTGAACTTATTCTCTTTGTCATTGCTTGTACTTAGTAAAAAAATATAAATTATTAATTAGGTATAATTATTATAGTTTTTTTTTTAAATTTAATCAAATTTATGATTTTAATTTTTGTGTATTTACTTGGTATTTTATTAAATTTTTTTTTTTTGTAGGAATGTGAAGAAATTATTTAATCTGATGCATAAGTCTGTTGAGAGTTGGATGACACAATTCTAATAGCACTAATATTGAATAACTCTTCATCTTGAAGCCAACAAAGATCAAAGGAGATGAGAAAATCTTCTTTCTCTACTATTTACTCATCATCTGAATCAATCTTTTCTATCAAAATTAAATTTATATTTTATTTCCTTTGTAGATTTTGTTTTCTCAATCTAGTGTTATATCTTATATATACTAGAGTATTTAACCTTTGATGTTCAAGTCTATATATATATATATATATATCTGCAAATAATGAAATAAAGTTCTCTAACATTGAAATAGAAATATATTTATAAAAAATTATAAAAATAAAAATATTATCGATTCAAATGTGTTCCAATTTTTTTCATATCTCGAAACATTACAAGTAAGGTTAAAGACTCGAATAGGGAATTTTTGCAACTCTGGTGTTGAACCCCTAAAATGCTTCCACCAACTTGTAGGACTTTTTAATGTTCGAGAATTAATTACAATTCGACTCTCAAATTTACTCATTGCTTGGTTAAATGGGTTCAACTGAATGTCAGCTTTTAAATATTTTTAATAATCCAATATCTTATCCATGCATTCAAATAATCTCTTTCTCACCTCATTAATATTATAGAACTTATTCGCATACTGTAATTGAGAATTAAGATAGTAATGTGTTGCATGTAAAGGTCAATGAAGTTGTGGAATCTATCTTGCATCAATTTTTCTCCAAATTGGCTCATATTTTCTCTCCACGCTCCCGTAATTAAAATACAATCTTTTTCTTAGTAGAATTCAACAGCTCATAAATATAAACCATGAGAGGCCTTTTTTTTGAATCAATCTCTCTCAAGTCACAAATTAGTGGAACAGTGGCTTTAATGTCAAAAGCAACATGTGGCCAAAATTTTAGCTCAAACAATGCTATATTTTGAGATTTTACATATTCTACCTTTTTAGTTCATTTGTTTAAATACTAATTTTCTGAGAAAAATATTGTTATAAGACCTTGTTTTTGTTTATAAAAGCTTTAAAGAGTAAGATATGAAGTAGCAAACCATATAATTACTGAATGAAGTTCATGATTTTTTGTAAATATTCCCATCAAGCTAAGAATCCAAGTATGATCATATATGAACTTCACTACTTGCCTAGCTAAAGCAAGTGTAGTATCATGAACATTTAAATTTTTATTATTTTTAAATATCAAATCAATATAATATGCAGCACAATGAGTTTATCACAATCTTCTTTTTTTTCATAAGTCTTATTCCAGCATTCACATAATTAGAAGCATTATCAGTGATGTTATGTACAATATTATTTTTCTCAAAATTTCAATCATATTATCAAGATATTTGAACATCGATTCACTATTTTTTATTGTATCGAAAGTTTCAATTGATTTTATAAATCATATGCCAGCAGGATCATTCACCAAAAAATTTATAATACATTTATTCTTTCTATCTATCTAACCATCTGACATACTTGAACATAAAGTTTTAAAAGACGAAAGTATAAGGCATGATATTTTTTGTGTTCGTGAGACGATGCTTAAACCTTGAGGCATAGGTTTTTTAAGCATCACAATATATAATTAATTAGTATTTTAAAATAGATAAAATAAAATAACATAAATAAAAATATGAAAATAATTTTAAATATCATTATTTTATATATTATACATAAAAACAATCACATATTTAACTATATATAACTATTTATAATTATATACAAAATATATTAATATGCAACTATCTTCATATCTATATATATTATATGTATAATTATTTGAATACCTATATGTTTTATTATATATAACTAAGTATAATTATATGTATAACTATATATAACTAATTAACTATATATATAAATATTTATAATTATTTATATTAAATAGGATAAGTATTTACAATTATATATACTATTATTATGTATAACTATAAATGTATAGCTTTATATATAAAAAATTAAAAATATACTTATGAAGCAGTGCCATAAAAATTGATACCATATAGCGTGAGCATTGAATTATATGGAGTAATGCCGAAGAATCAAGAATTATTTAGCATGAGCATTGGATTATATGGAGTAGTGCCGAAGAATCAAGAATTATTTAGCATGAGCGTCGAGTTATATCGAGCAGTGTTGAAGGGTCGAGAATTTCGAGTGGGGAGCGTTGGATTTGGATTCGGCGTCGAAATTTTTGAACAGCGCCGAAAAATCGATCAGCACTATTTAGGGTTTACTGAATTTTTTTTATATATTTTTTTGAAGACACCTCGAAGGCGTACGCCTTCTTCTTCGAGGCATGAAAGGTGCGTTTAAAATGCACCTCAAAATGCCTCACAGAAGAAGGCGTGCGCTTATCTTGTGTGCCATCTTTTTTTATGCACCTTGAGAAATTTTGCACATGCCTAGCCATGAGGCGTGCCTCAAGGCACGCCTCTTATTTGTTTTTTAAAATACTGATATATATATATATATATATATATGGTTATATATGTATGTTTATATATAGTTTATATATATATATAGGCTTGTATATATATATATATATTATGTACTTTTATATAATTATATGTATGTTTAAATATATATATATTTACACAACCACTTTAGTATATATATTTAAATATATATATATATATATAGATATATATATATTTAAAAAGTATGTTTAAACATATATATAGATATACACACACATGTTAACACATAATTTGACAATCACTTTAGTATTTGAAAGGTGGTTTGTTATTTAAATGGTTATTTTCAGATTCGAAAATTTTAGTTTTCTATTTTTTTAAAAAAGTGTAGGGATAAAATCATATTTTGTGTTTATAGTGCATTGAAATTTAAATATTTTAGGTTTTGATATACTTTTTAAAAATTATTAAATAATTAAGTATTTTTTTGTAAATAGTTTAGATTTGGTACATCAAAACATAGTTCACCCTACTTTTTTTCATTAGTGAATCATGTTTGGCGATACATGGACAAGAATACTAGGAATAAATATTTTTGAGTAGTTGCCTCACCTTGATCAATGATGATATTAATATGATTAGATAATTTTTGATAAAAAATTTTGATATTATCATTAGTAAATTATTTTATATGAACTTTGCTTGAATCTAAATTCAACTCATTTTCAATTTGGCCTGGTGTATGCAATTTTTTTTAAAATTTCACAAAGAAAATATATTTTGTTAAATAAATAAAATTATATAATTATGATCTTATATTGGACATTGTAGTGAGATGCGATTTATTTTAAATGATCTGTGACAATTGGTTAGGTGATCTCGTAAGTTTTTTCAATAGCAAAAATGTGCTTGCCAATAGCTGAACTAGAATACTAGGAATACATGGAATTAATATTAGAATATCTCATTTTGATGATGATATTAGGAAGCTTAGATAATTTTTGATAAAAGTTATTATTTTCTTGAGTAAATTATTTTATGTGAAACCTATTCAGATCTAAATTCGATCCATTATCAATTTGGCCTATTGTCTATTATTTTTTAAAAATTTCACTAAGAAAATTCATTTTATTAAATAAAAAAAATCATATAATTATGATGTTTGAAAAATATATAACGCTCTTGCTTTGCGAGCACAACAAAAAATACTTCACGTGAAGGATAGAAACTATAACAAACTAAAAGTAAAAGATGAATTAAAGAAAAAAAAAATATTTACTTTCAAAGTCAAAATTTATCATTTGATGCAAAATTTTAATCATTGTGTCTTTTATTATTCTAATGGCATCATAATTCTTCATCATGTGAGTCCATGATTGTTGTTGTATGTATTGGTCATTCCAATCATTGATTTTGGCAGGGGGATGTGATTTTTTTTTTCAAATGGGTTGTGACCAATGGTTTGGTGTATTCATAATTTTTTTCATCGGCGAAATTATGCTTGGAAGTATTAGGTCTACTTAGATCAATTATTTTATTTTACCTACCAGACCATTGTATTATATGATACCAGCACTAACAATAATGTTCTTGATTAAGATTAAATAATATTTATATATTTTTTTGTAGTATTAAAATAGTTAACAAAGGAACTATTTGTCAACTTGTATAATTATTTTATCATTCTTGAAAAAAATAATAGATAAAATAGTTATTGAATGTGAAATATTTAAAATATTTTCAAATCAATTTATTTTCTTTTTTTTTTTTTGAAAAAAAAAATATCTAAGAGTGATTGTACTCTTCATGTTAAATTTTTTGTTGATTATCATTGGTGTCCTAATTAACTTATGTGCACCTCGACTAATCCTATGTAGAGGTGAGTCTTCTTCCTAGTTTCACCTCCATGTAAATTGGGATGAGTATTTTGCTCTGATTTGGAGGTGGGATTTGAATCCAAAATCTTACAAATAAACTGAGTGTGAAACTTGCCCCTGCCACCTGAACTAACTTGTGAAGCTTCTCTTCATGCTAAACTAGAGTGAGGAATCATCACCAATGATGATGGTGCCCGCATCTCCAAGGGGCGGTGATAGTGATTCATTGGCATGACGATAATTCTTTGTTTTAATAACTCTCCGTGCTTGAAAATATTGCTAAAATTAGTTGTGGTGGATGGATTTGGAAGAACTAGGTTAGTGCAGGATATCAGATCATCGGGTCATTTTGTTTTAAATATTTGTTAATTAACATTATTTTTTAAGGCTTTGCAAATGAAAAAAAAATGAACAAAAATATTTGTTAATTAAAATTCTTTTAAAAGAGATAACAACGGGGAAAAGTATAAGGTGTTGGTGGTATCAGCCATTGTTTAACCAACCACTATCTACCTTGGTTTTCTCTATCTACTTTAACCAGTCACTGATATTTTGTTCCATTTCAGAGAATTTTTGAGTCGGACTTTATTGATAGAAAATGCATTATCAAGGAACGCTTCTCAAAGAAGTATAGGCATCCATCTCTGGATTCAAAACTTACTCTGAAGCGCTTAAACGCAGTGAGTATTTATCTTAAAATCCACTTCCCATCATCACTTCTTCATGTTTAACTGGTCTTCTAAGTGGCACACAGGAAGCAAGATGCATGACAAAGGCAAGAAGGCTTGGCGTCTCTACTCCTGTGCTCTATGCTGTGGATCTTGTGTTGCATACCTTGACATTTGAATATATAGAGGGCTCTTCTGTAAAGGATATCCTCCTTGGTTTTGGGTTACATGGTGTAGTGGAAGAACAACTCAAAAATATGGCGCAGCAGATCGGTAATTCCATTGGAAAATTGCATGATGGTGGGCTTGTTCATGGAGATTTGACCACTTCTAACATGATAATCCAGAGTAGTACAGATCAACTGGTGAGGAAATTGAACGGGGGAAGGAATGTCATTTATCTGTGACTGTTTGCTGAAATACTTCATTCATTTTGTTGAGGAAGTTTGTTTAAGACCAACTTGCTAGGTTGGTTCAATTATGTGATTTATGCTATGTGACTGTTGAGTGAAAGTTACAAACTGAAAAGCTGAGTTGGGTGCTAGTGTCTAGTAAATTAAATAATGGTTGTGACTATTTGAAATTAATTACTAATTGTTAAGGTGTAATACAAACTAAAATAACCACATAAATTATTTTTTTATTTTATATGTAGAAAGATAACGCAGTACGTATATAAAGAAGAGAAAAAGTGGTAAGATCATCCTTGTAGGATTGGGCATTTCATATATAACTCACCAAAGTAACATACAACAATAAGTTAAACATACAACAATATTAGTCTTAAATCACTTAAGTAAAATGATTTTTAGTACTCAAAGTATTCTTATATATATTCATTAGTTGGTCTCTCATAAACATGTAGGTTGTTTAATTTAATATGTTTTATTCATTTGTGAAAAATCAAATTATGAGTAATTTGCATTGTGCCCATTCCATCACAAAAAAAAAATAATAATAATTGAAATGGAAAATTCATTTCTTTGAATTGCGATTCAAAAAAAGTTAATAGTTACTGAAGCTATGATGTTTTGTCTACTTTTTGGATTGATCTAAAAATTATAGTCTGACTCTTATTTTTTTTATATATTAGCACCCATAAAATTAAAAATATTCATAATCACAATGAAAATTTGACGCTCCTATAGTTTCTTCATATTTTCAAGGATTTGAAACAATATGTCTATTTAATTATGTTTATGTGAATTTAAAAAAATACTAACTATTTTAAAAGAATATGTTACATCAAAAACTTTCAAATAATTAAGTTTTTTAATGATTTTCTTATATTTGACATAGTTAATTGTCATATGTGTGTGTGTGTGTGTAAAATCTTTCTGAATTAAGAGGATATTCTGAAGGAATTCTTTGAGTTGCAAAATATCTAATTCACTATCATAATGGTGATTGTAATATTGCTACTTTTATTTTTTCCGTGCTACCTAATTTTTTGTTAAACATATTTGTATTGTGTTAGTAAAGATTTTGCTTTGGATAAGATTTTTTAAAACATAAAATTGTATGGTTTGAAACATGGTTTAAAAAGAATTCTTGAAGCCTATCTTTGATTCATTAAACTTCACTTGAACATGTTGGAATGAGATCAATCTAGATTTCTATATTTTAAAGTATCCTCGAGTGTGTGGAATGTTTGTGTCCCTTGTTCCATTGTTTAGAATGGATGAGTCCTAGGGGTTGCTTATAAACTATACATTTGGCTTTTTTCGAATGTGTTTGTACGAGATGAATTTCATGAGTTATTTGAAAACTATCTATTTGTTGTGGTTCCAATATATTTGAACAAGGGGTATCCAAGAAATAATCTAGAATGAATATGGAGTGAATCATTCAAATATGTTCAAATGAGTTGAGTTTAAGGAGTTATGTGTAAACTCTTTGTTTGTTTCTATTCAAATATGCTTGAAAGAGAGATATTTTCAAAAGTAATGTGAAGCATCCATGAAGTGATTTGTTTGAATGTATTTGAGTGAACTTAGCTTATTGAAGCTGATCTTGAGTGTATTTGCATGTACTAAAAAAACTCAATTTCCTTAGTATCACAAGCATAGTTATTTAAGGCGCAAGGCGCATTGAGGCGCAAAAGTCTTTTGGGGCCTTAAGGCGCAAGGTGCACTTGAGGCGCAGGCTTTTTTATTTGAGGTGCACCCAGCCTAATACACATAAAAATTATACATTTTACTAAATATAGTCTTTAATTTTCATCTAATAATAAACTAAAGAACATCAAAGATAAAAATCAAATATTAATAGTGCTCCCATTATCCAAACATTCAAAGTTTCAAAACAAAATAACAAATATTTAAAGTTCTTAAACAAAATAAATACTCATGTATCTACATCTAAATCTAAATCAAGAAAGTCTTCATCAATATCATCTCCATCATCAATCTTCCACTCTCTCTCTTCTTCATCTTCCTCTCCCGATGAATAGATCATCTCTTCATCTTCATTAATCAAAGCAAGAGTAGGAGTATGTTTAGAGCTAGATGGTCTTGACTTTGGTTTTGGTGTTTGTGTTTTGCTTGGTTTAGCTCTTGTATAAATCCTAAGCTCCTCAGCTCCACTAGCTCTTGCAACATCACCCCATGTTAAATCATCACCTTCAAACACCAAATCATCTTCTGCAATACATTTATCTTTTATTCTTCCCATTAACCATTCATTGTTATCATCTATTTCTTTCAAGATAATGGGATCAATGGTATGATGCTCAGTGTATCTTTTCATCAAGATTTGGTTGTACTTAATGTACACCAAATCATTCAAGCGTTGATGGTCCAACATATTTCTCCTCTTGCTATGAATCTGAAAAAATAAATAGTTTTCATGATTATATCTCAATATTTTAGTTTTGAAGAATCTAAGTTATATTAAATAATGTTGTAACTTAGACACAAATTCAATTGCATGTAATTGCTTTAGTAACTTACATTCTCAAAGATATTCTAATTCTTTTCACAACCTGATGCACTACATGTTAGGTTGAGAATTCTCAATGCAAACTTTTGTAAATTTCTAGCACTTGATCCAAAGATACTCCACCATTCAGCTATAATTAATATAAATAAATTATTAGTTGAATATTTCACCTATTTTAACCAAACATATATAATAATTTTAATGCACTAATTAACAAAACTAAAGGACTAACTTGGAAGTTTAGTCTTCCTTGTTCTAATGGCAAACTCATTACCAAAAAGGTCTATAGCATGCATGTACAAGTCGAGTTGTGATATAATTGCATCTTGTTCATCTCTATTTTTCAACAATCTCGAAATGCAAATACATACATCTTCAAATATTTTTGAATCTATGTCAATTCCTAATCCTTCTGTATCATAATAGAATTGTTGGTTCAAAAAATACTCAGCTGAATGCAAAGGCCGATGAAGTTGAACCTCCCACCTCCTATCAATGATTTCTATGATTTCCCTATACTTCTTTTCATTCCCATTAAAGCTTTTGATGATGAATTCCTTCATTTTTTTTCATGGCTACATAAATTTAACCTATAGGAGGTCTCTTTTCACCATCCACCAAATGAAGCACACATACAAGAGGGCCTGACACATTCAAACAAAACACTACAATATTCCAAAAAGAAGACATAAAACTTATATTGGCTACATTTTTTCCTTTTTGCTCATTTGCCCATTTACTTTCCGTCCAATCTGAACTAGTAAACATCTTTCTTAAGTTGTTTCTTTGTTCATTGATACGAGATAAGGTGATAAAGACTGTCTTAGTAGGCTTTAACAACTCCCTTTGCTCAGTAAATCTCCTCATCATGTTGAGCAAATCCATTCTATTATAGATGTAGCCGCTTATGGATATGGCCCTCTTTATTGCCTTTTTGATGTGTGGTAGTTTTTCAATATCTTCTAGTATCAAGTCAAGACAATGTGCGGCACATGGTGTCTAATACAAATGTGATCTTTTCATTTCCAACAACCTTCCTACATAATTTAAACACACAATAAATAGATAATAGATGTAATCACTTACATAAATAAATAAATAAAAATTTGAAATTAAATTATAAGTACTTGCCGCCACATAATTTGAAGCATTATCTATTATCACTTGAACAACATTGGCTCCATCAACTTTCTTGACTCAACTATCAAGTAATTCAAATAATTTCTCTCCCGTCTTGACCATAGAAAAAATATCAATAGATTTCATAAACACGGTCTCTCTTGAAGAATTCACCAAGAAATTCACCAATGACCTTTCCTTCCTATCAGTCTATCTATCTGATATAATTGAATATCCATTTTGTTTCCATTCTGTGAAATGAACCTCCATTGAAGCCTTTGTGAGAGCCAATTCTTTCTTGAGGTTAGTAACCCTTACATCATGATAACTTGGTCCTTTGTAGCCCACACCATATTGCCCAATTGCCTCAAGCATTGGTTAGAAACTAGCATCGTTCACTGCATTAGATGGAATTGCAGCATCATACATTTATCTACAAAATAGTATATCAGTTCTCTCATTGGCCTCTTTCTTGTATGCATTGTTGATAGTAGTTTGAGTATTTTTTCTATTTTGAATAATTATTTCTGGATTAAGAGTAAAGAAATGATTCATAGGACATTTCTGCCTCATTCTCTTTATGTAACTACCACTAACACTACCACTATTTTCCCCTCCATTGCTACCACCACTAGAAACATCCTTTCTTCTCCTTTTGCTAGTAACCTCTGGGTCTTCATCATCTTCATCTTGGAACCCAAATATATCCTCATTCATATTATGACTTTCAAAACTTATTTGATTTTTTTGAATTTTTTTGATTAGCATATAATCTTCTATTTCTTTTCTAACATATTCAGGACATCTTGTACACTTTTTCGAATTTCTAAACCCTCCAATAAGATGTTGCTTTTGTTTATAAATGTCTCCTTTAGTTACTTTATCACAAAAAATACAAGTGAGTGTACATGTATCTTTCTCATTTAATAAACGAGCATATTTTCATCTCGGATCTTTTCTTTCACTTAAGACATCCACTTTAACTTCAATTTTTTTGTCTATTTTTATGTATCTTTACAATAAATCTACAATAAAATCACAAATATATTAAGAAATAAATGAAAACATATACATAATATATTATATATTATAAATCTATAAATTATAAACATACTCAATCTTTACCAAACAACTAATACTATTTATAATTTTTGTTCTAATTGTTTCATAATTTTTATTATTTTTTTCATGATTTTTTTCTATTTTTCGTTAATTTTCAGAATTTTTTTTCCTTTTTTCTGCATTAGTTTTTTAAAAATTACATATTTTTTTCAAAGTATTATTCAAAAATTTCCTAGTTTTAAAGTATTTTTTGAAAATATTTTTTTACCTTTTGAAGAATTTTTTCACCACAAAAATAGGTAAAATGAAAAAAATATCTTTTGAGTTTCTTCTTTTTTTTTTCTCTTCTCTTCAATCCAGCCTTAAGAGTATTTTGGGATGGTTGTTTTGAGGATGTAACCCGAGAAAGATGGGGTTTTATAGGGCTTTAAATCACAAAACTCCAAAACGGCGTCATTTTGATTCCTAGAATACCAAAACGATGTCGTTTTGAGAGTTTTGTTTTTTTAAAAAAATCAAAACCAACCCAAAACGGTGTCGTTTTGGGTTGGATCAGCCGAATATGTCGTCTTCCCCGACGCGTCCCTCCTGTGTTTTGCCTGGTTCCGCCTCTCGTCGCTTCTACCGCCGTTGCTTTGCCCTTCTTCTCCGACGAAATTTTCCCATTTCCGACGGCGAATCCGGCAAAAAAAAGGAGAGGAGAAGAAGATGAAGAAGGAGAAGAAGGGCGTACCTGACTCGACGCTTGCCTCCGCCGAAACTGGAAGTCGACACTTGCTGCGCCTCACCTGAAGCGAAGCATTTTTCTAGGGAGTGGTGGCGCCTGAGCTTTAGGAGTGCCTCAGGCGCGCCTTTCATAACTATGATCACAAGAAAGTGCAATGTCATAGTCAATATCTATGGTGGAATATTGATTCTTAGGGCGTGATGCTTGTACTACCTAATAGAGCTCTTCATTTTCTAATAGGGATTAATGCATTGTTCCTGAACAAGTATCCCTTGAGCCATATTACAATGACAGATTTCCCTTAATAAAAAGTTGTGTATATTATATTACATGTTTACTTTTTATTTCATATTTGGTTGTTAATGAAATATTTGTGGTATGGTATGTGGGTTAATGTTTAAATTAAATTATGTGTAATTTTATTTAGCATTTATATGTTTTCTTAGATATGTTTGTTGATTGACATGTTTGGTTATTTGTAATAATTAGTGTGTAAAGTTTTTGCACACTTACAATTTTTATTGGTATAGGTGGGAACATAGTTGAGCTTTTGGTTATCCCATTATTTCTAAATAATTTTAGAGTACCTTCTCAAAATTTACATTTAATTAGTATTTCATATGAACTTATTCAAACAAAACACTTGTAAACCATTAAAAGATTTAAATAGTTGGTCTTGGGCATTCTTTCAAATTGGCGTTAGAGCAGGTTACATTATTTGGTTAATTACCTGTGTATTTTGTGTCTTGTAGTTTTTTATGTTATTTTTATAAATGTGAGTGGGCATGTTTTAGAGGGTTGGTCTTATATTAGGAAATGAATGAGAGAAGAGCTAAACTTGAGTGAATATAATTCAAATGATATGTGTTAAAATTTATAGCTTAATATGGATTTTGTTTTTTTTTCTTGTTTTAGTATTTCTTTTTTCCTTGTTTATATTACTGATTAAAATGCCCAATATATGAGCAGCTTCGATTCGAATAGCTAGTATTTATAAGGGCTTCCACTTGTACCTATCATTATGAGATTATCAAGTATTTTTTATGGCATGAATTTTTATATGGTATTACAGCCAAACCCTAGGTGGAGAAAGTAAAACCTAGGTGAAATAGAGAGAAAGAAATGTAATGTAACAACATAGTGCACACATACACATACATGTATTAGTAGACATGTGTGTACTATTTGTACATAATAAAAATAAGCATACTAGTATACATCTACATCACATATCCTCTGCTTGTAATTGAAGTCAATGCCACTTTGTCAAATTGCATGGTGCATCGTGAATATAGTAAGGGTAGTATGATTCCTGGCACCATGTGTGACAGGAGGTGCTTGAGTGTGTGCAATGTGTGGTAGGAGGTGCACAAGGTAGTCCATTGTGGGCAATGTGGCTGTTGGTGCAAGATGGTGCATGGTCTTAGTGTGATCGGTATATTGAGGCTAGTGCAAGGTGCATCGTGTGTGGCTGGTGCAAGGTTGTTACATTGCATGTGACACAATGTGATTATCTAGTTTTTCTGTGGTGCATCACATATTTCTTTACATAAGGAGAAACATCACCGGGAAGTCCAGTATATATGAGAAAAATTGAGATCTATTGGGGAAACATCTCATTTAAAATGTACTGACAGTTGTAATAAAGGTAGATGTAGAAAATTTTCATTTTAGTGCATCCACTATAGGAGAACGAATCATATTAGAAAGAATTATTGTGAGTTACTTTTAAAAAGGAAGCCGATATCACTATAAATTACTGATGCCATACTAACTACTAAAGTAATTTGGGGATCCTCATAGAGTTCTCTTTTCTTAATCCTAATGGGAAGGAAATATATAAAATTTCTTGCTGATGTTAGCCATCGATAGACACTTTTCAATCTTATGAATATTTTTTTATGTTTCATTAAAATAATTTTAAAATCTTGGGTCATCGCCTCAAGAGTCAACAATCATAATATAAATATATCGTTCCTAGTACTTGAGTCATGCCAAGTTAACCATTAGTAGACCCAGCTCACTTGAATTGCCTAGCAAGCTACTAGGTTGTGCTATGTTTTTTATTTTTTTTATCCATGTCGACTTGATATGATTTATTTTTCACTGTTACATGTGAGTGCTCTAAGAAATTTTAATATTTATTTATTTATGTTGACTGGGTATAATAATTGAGGGGACAATTATTATAATACATTTATTTTAATTTGTGAATATTTATTTTAGTATATAATTATAATAATTAAAATTATAATTATTGATTTAGTTTGTGGGATATTTCAAACACATTTTATTATAGGTGTTAAACGGGCTAGCCCGGCCCGAAGCAAGACATGATTTGGCCGTGCCTGGCACGAGAATGACATGTGCCTGTGTTGGGGCTGCTCACGACATGGCTCGTGCTGTAACATACTATGCCAAGGCCAACCGGGCCATGTGCTGGGCTAGGCACAACCAGGTATCGAGGCCCGTGAGCATGGTATTTCGGCATGAGCCGAGAATTGCCCCGACCTGAACTGACAACCTGAGGCCTGGTTTCTTTCCATTCTAGAACTAGAAGTCAAAGCTTTTAGAACGGGGCTATTCAGGTCGGTTCGATGGTCCAAACTTGAATGGTAAAAAAAATTCAATCTAAGCAGTTGGATTTCAAATCCAACGGTTATGGGGTAGAATCCAACAACCTTAAGAATTCTACATGTTTTTTAATTATTAAAAATTTAAAAAAATTATAAAAAATACTTTTTTTATAAAAAATATTTTATTAATCATATAATTTTTTTCCTTCCTCACTCCAAGATTTATGTTTTTTAAAAATATAAATCTTTTGGCTTGGCTCTTGCTCTTTTCTCTCTTTTTTTAATTTTCTCTCTCTTGGGATTTTGGCCGTTGGGACTTAATTTTGGGCTTTGACCTTTGGTGTAGATTGTGGTGGGGGCGTGCAGTGTGGATATAAAAAAATCTAAAATTTATGCTTTTTGGTTTACGGGTATTTTGCATTTTTTTTATTAATTAGTTTTTTAAAGTTTTTAATTTAAAATTTTCTTCTTTATTCTAGCTCTAGTATCTCTCTCTCTCTACTCTCTATTCTAAAAAAAATTAAAATATTACAAATAGTAATTTAAATAATGAAAATGAAATGAATTTTAATTTAGAAAATAAAAATCTTACCGAAAGTTCCGATGCTATCGAAACTTTAGTTTCTCTAATCACCTCAACCCAGATATCTAAAAAATAAAAAATTAGAACTTCAATAGTTCGAACTCACTTTAATATAATAAAATAAAAAAGTATTAGAGGTGCCGAAGAAGAATCAACACAGTATAAATATTGCAAGAAAATTTTAAGTTGTAAGAGTTTGTGTGGGACTCGACGTCTTAAGAGGTATGTCGAACTAGAGGTGTCAACCGGCCCGGCCTGGCCCGGTACGAGGCATGGCACGGTTCGGCCTGCTTGGGCCGGCCCGACACGGGAAAATCTCGTGCCCGACCAAGCACGGCACACTGGCACGGGTTCGTCCCGTGTCGGGTGTCCCCTAAGCCCGACCCCCTTGCTTCGCCCCCCCCCCGCAAAAAAGACCGCGGGTTGGGTCAGATTGGACCCAACCCGCAATCCCACGAGACCCAAACCGACCCAATTCCCCCCCCCCACGGGAAAAAAAATTTATAAAATAATTAAATTTCAGCCGTTGGATCTCGCCTCCAACGGCTACGGGGCAGAATCCAATGGCCCTCATGATTCTGTCTCCTAAAAAATTCAAAAAAA
This sequence comes from Sapria himalayana, assembly GCA_029783825.1. Classification (NCBI taxonomy): domain Eukaryota; kingdom Viridiplantae; phylum Streptophyta; class Magnoliopsida; order Malpighiales; family Rafflesiaceae; genus Sapria; species Sapria himalayana. The sequence goes on from JAREIK010003123.1 coordinate 937,248, forward strand.
ATTACTTTTATTTTAAAATATTTTCTTTAATTTATAAATTTCACCCCCTCTCTTTAACATTTATGTTTTTCTTAAATATATTTTCTCTCAAATCATTCATTTTCTCTTTCAAAAATCGTGCTCATCTCTCTCGGGATTTTGGCATATGGCTTGGATTTTCGGGAATCTCAACTTGAGTTTTGAACTTTGAGCTTGTCCGTGGTGCAATGTGCACGTGACCGATCTCACTGCTTTTACTGGATAATTTATTTTAAGTTTTTTTAACTTTATCTCTCTCTCTAGACCAGAATAGAAAATATTAAAATCAGTCTTCTAGTCTCTAAATAATTATTCTGAATAACAAAAAACCTAAAAAATGACAAATACTAATGAAACATATTTAAATTTAGAAAATAAAAATATTACACAGTGGTCTGAGGCTGCTGAAACTTTAGTTTCTCTAGTCGTCTCAACCCAAATTTCTAAAAAATAAAAAACTAAGAGGACTTCTGTAGTTTGGACTCATTTTAATATAATAAAACAAAAAAATGTTAGGGGTGAGGAACAAGAAATGGCACAGTACCAATATTGTATGGGACTTTTAACACGTAAGAGTTCATTTGAGACTGGACACCTTAAGAGGCATGCCGAATTATGCACCAAAAAACATGGTCCATTAGATCCTAGGCAAACCCAACTTGGCACTGCATTGGATCGAGTTCAGTCTCAAAGTTTACTCCCTTCATATACTCCAGCGAGTTGGGTAGGGACGGCATGGCCAGACTTATCACATTGATAGATCTTTCGATTAGATTTTTGGAAGATCCAAGGGTAGTGCGCATCATGCAGACATATTTTTAGCCTGCTTATTGTATGATTCTTAGGTCCACATCTATGAATGACATACTAAAGATATATAAGTTAAAAAAATAAAAAATAATTAATGAATTTATGGCATATAGTGGAGTGGTGTCCGTGACGTCCGATATCTGGACAAGTCATGATGAATCATCTTATGCATGTCTTACCAGTCACTATGTAGATTCTAACTGGACTATGAATAAAAAAAAATTTAGGATTCTCTGAGATTCTTCATCCTCATGATGGCCCGGCCATTTTTGAGGGTATGATGAAAATCTTAAGGGAATATAAAATTCAAAATAAAATTTTTAGTGTCATATTCAATAACGCATCTAATAATGGAGTAGCGATCAACATATTTGTTAGGAATATTAGAGACGTACCATTAGGAGATATTTTTTATGTCAGATGCGTGTGTCACGTGATTAACCTGATTGTTCAAGCGGGCATGAAGGTATATTCCCCCGCGTTGGATAATATACGTAATGTACTAAAATATATTCGTACTTCTCGCAGACAACAAGAGTTTGGTAGTCTCTATTTGTCTGCGAATCTTAAGAAGAAGAAATTCCAATTGGATGTGAGACATCGTTGGAATTACACGTGCCTGATGTTAGAATCATGTGTTGGATACGAACATGTAATTTTCGACTACGTCAATAGTAAGAGTACCGAACTTATTATTGACGACACTAACTGGGCTTTAGGAATTTTATTTTAGAAATTTCTGAAGATTTTTTATGACACGACGAACATGTGTTCGTCGGTTTATACGCCCACTACTTGCATTGCAATCCGGTGCATATGCAACATTAGTAGCATGTTTAGGAAGTATCGAGCTGACTCGACACTTAGTCATATGGTTGCAAAGATGAAAACTAAGTACTTTAAGTACTGGTCCACCGTTTCATCTCTTTATTGCCTCGCTGCATGCATGGACCATAGGGTTAATGTGGAAGGGGTAGAAAATATCCTGACCTACATTTTCTCGTGCATGAACCTGGAATAGCCACTTGAAGGGTTCATTCACAAGAAGTTGACTGACATGTTCACATACTACGATACTAGGTATGGTGGTGGTGGGACTGTGATTACGGACATTGATATCTTGTTCGGAGATGATGATTTTTCCATTCAGCTAGCGAGGGGGAAACGTAGGGGTGGACCATCACATAGGAGCGAGCTTTCTCGGTACTTAGATATCGATTACTGCTCAATCCTACCACATTCTGATACTAAGAATCTTGATATATTACAGTAGTGGAAATCATATGAGTCCACCTTTCTCGTGCTATCTAGGATGACACGGGATCTACTGACTCCTCCGGTGTCGAGCGTAGCATCGGAGTCTGCTTTTTCTATTTATAATGAACGTGATTTCGGATAAGAGATCGAGATTACGTCTGGATATTGTTGAGGCCTTGGCTTGTTTGAAGGATTGGGAGGATTTGAGATTTAGCATCCATAATTATGCTGGAGCTGGGACTGGGACAAGGACTGTAGCCACATCCACTATGATAGTGGAGGAGTTGATTGCTGATGATGATGATCCATATGATACTGATCTTGATGTTGCGGCTGATGATGCTCATGATATGCCGATTAACGATTGTTGATAATCTACTGTTTTTTGATTTTGATGTTTTATTTTTTATTGATTGTACGGTTTATTTATACGTTATGTTGAAATTGTAATTTGTTTGGTTTGGACTTTCGGTATCAAATGGCTGATTGGTCATTTTTCATTTGAGTTGCTTATGTTTTTTTTTATTTTTATTTTTTTAAACAAAATGTATTGATTTATTTATTTTTTGTTTTAATTTTTCATTTAAAAATTTATAACTATATTATATAATTCTAATAAATTTTAAACTAATTTTATATTACATTATAAAAAAATTTTAAACTTTGTTATTTTAATAAATTTTAACATTTTTCATATTATAAATATATAATATTATACATTATCTAAAATTTTATATATAATTTAATAATTTATATAAATAAAAAAAATAAAAAAAAAATTTTGCTGGCCTGTACGGCCTGGATTGGCCCCTACGGCCAGGCCAGGCCCGAGCGGATCGGGCACGGCACGGTAAGTAATCGTGCTGTGCCTAACCCGGCACGAAAGCACGCACGTGCTCAAAAAAAATGGGCCAGGCGGCCCGGCCTGGCTTGTTTGACACCTCTATGTCGAACTATGTGCCAAAAAATATGATACATTAGATTCTAGGTAAATCCAACTCAATAGTAGATTTTTTGAGGCTGGATCTAGTCCAGTATCATGCAAACATATTTTTAGCATGCATATTATAGGATTCTTAGGTTCACATCTAGGAATAACATACTAAAATATTATAAATTAGAAAAATAAATAATAATTAATGAATTTATGAAATATTGTGGAGTGGTATCCGTGATATCTGATATTTAAACTATTCACGATGATGCATCTATTGTATATCTTATTGCCCACTATCTAGATTTAAAATGAATATTAAATAAAAAAATTTTCTGATTCTCTGAGATTCTTCATCCTCATGATGATCCAGTTATTTTTGAGTGCATGATGAAAATCTTTAGTTAATATAAAATTTAAAATAAAATATTTAGTATTATATTCAATAATGTATCGAATAATGGAGTGATGATTAATATATTTGTTAGGAATATTAGAGATAGATTATTAGGAGAGATTTTTCATGGTAGATTCATGTGTCACGTCATTAACCTGATTGTATAAACGGGGATGTAGGTGTGTGCCCCCGCTTTAAAAAATATACGTAACTTGCTAAAATATATTCGCATGTCTTGCAGACAACAGAAGTTCAGTAATTTTTGTTTGTCTGCGAATCTTAAGAAGTTAAAATTTCAATCGGATGTTAAATACCATTGGAATTATACTTGCATGATGTTGGAGTCATGTGTTGGATATGAATATGTGATATCCGACTATGTCAATAGTAAGAGTGACAAACTTATTATTGACAATACTGACTGAGCTATAAGAATTTTATTTATGAAATTCTTGAATATTTTTTATGACATGACGAATACGTATTCGTCAGTTTATATTCTCATGACTTGCATTACACTTAGATGTATATGTAACATTAATAACATATTTAGGAAGTATTGAAATGACTCGACACTTAGTGATATGATTGTAGGGATGAAAACTAAGTACTTAAAGTACTGGTTCACCATTCTATCTCTTTATCATTTGGCTGCTTGTATGGATCTTAGGGTTAAGGGGGAAGGGGTGAAGAATATTTTTACTTATATTTTCTTATGCATGAACCTGGAATACCCGCCTAAAGGGTTCATTTACGAGAAGTTAACTGAGCTCTTTACATACTATGATACTAGGCATAGTGGTAGTAGTAATGATGTTCCAAGTATGGACATGGATACCATATTCGGAAATGATGATTTTTTCATTCAGTTAGCGAGAGAGAAATGACGAGGTGGATCATCGAATATGAGCGAGCTATCTTGGTACTTAGATACCGATTATTGCTTAATCATATCACATTCTGATACTAAGAATTTTGATATATTATAATAGTAAAAATTATTCGATTCCTCCTTTCTCATGCTATCTAAGATGACACGGGATCTACTGACTCCTTCGGTGTCGAACGTATTATCGAAGTCTATTTTTTCTATTACAATAAATATGATTTCGAATATGAGATAGAGGTTACGTTCAAATATTGTTGAGGCTTTAGCATGTATAAAGGATTGAAATAATTCGAGCTTTGGTATCCAAGATTGTGCTAAGACTGTAGTAAAAGCGGATGGATTAATTGTCCGATAATGATCTATGTGATATTGATATTGATGATGATATGATGATTGATGATATTGATGGTTGACGATTGCTGAACTGCGACACTTATGTATGTTTCTAATATTTAATTTTTATTTTCTCATTTATATTGTATTTGTATTAGTTTAATTTTTAGTTGTGATATTACTTTGAGACTTTAGTTTTTGTCTTTGTGGATTGGTGTATTTGATGTTTGAAACTTAAATATTTATTTTTTTTAAATTTTTATTTTGCATTAGTTTATTTTTATATTTTATTTATATTTAATTTTTAATGTTTTATTAATTCATATATTTACATTGATAGTCTGATACACATACACATGTAAATTATAAAGTATTACAAATAATCAACACTAACTAATTACTAAAAATAATAAAAAAAAATTTAAGTATTAAAACATATAAACATAAAATACATAATCTAAAAAAAAATTTAAAAAATTAAAAACCAGCTCGTACGGGCTTGACCCGACACGATTTCTCAATCTGCCAGGCCTGGCCTAAAGAAGCTGGGCTAGGCACGTCATGATGGCCTGATTGGACCACCTAAAACTGGCCCAGCCTAGCCCGACTTGTTTGACACATTTACATTATGTGGTATGTGTGTGTTTGTGTGTCATTTATAGAATGAAATGAGAAGAATTTTTTTGAGAAAAAGTGATGCATTATGATAGGATCACCCACTAGATGTCTGAGTAGAGTTGACCTATTGCTTGTATATTTTTAACTTAACCACCATAACTATCATAGTCTTAAGAGCAATTCTACCATGGAGTGTAAAGTGTTACAGTTAAAAAAATATATCATAATTTTCTAACTTGCTCACCAAATTGGTATAAATATATATTTGATCTTATATATTTAAATATATGAGAGCTTAATAGAGATGAGACCTGAGAGAGCTTTAGATATTATATTTTTTGGATTGATGATTATTCTTGATTTATATATTTGTTTATTTTTGACTCTAATTATAATTTTTAAAAAATTTCAATTATTTTATAAATTAATAAAAATTAATTTAATAAAAAAATAAAAAAAAATAAAAAGTGAATTCATTAAAGCTAGAATATATGCCATATGATTTTTGTGCTTTTTGTATGGATCACGGAATTATATATCATGCTTTTTGTACTTACATACTTATACAAAATGTGACTAAAAATAAAGAATAAATATTTAGCTGAGATAACTTTAATATTATTCTTTGGTAGGAGTGTGGCTACAAAAAGTTATAAGTGTAAATTATCTTATCAGTCAGATGTTTTTTTCTATTATATTCACCATGTGCTCTTTCTTCTTTATTTTAGTATCCAAAAATTATCCTTGTATTTTTCATCATAGTATGATCAGATTTTAGTTAGTATTGATTTTTTTTTTTAACTTTTTCTTTAGCAAGCTTAAGAATAGCGAGAGTCTAGAAGATATATCTAGACTCATTACTTTTTCTTATTTATTTGTAGCCCCATGAGGAACTATAATTAGAGGAAAGTGCTTGTCAGTTATATTTGAATTTGTTGATTCACATTTTGATTAGACTTTGATATAGTTATTATATGTAACAAATACATATTAGGTTGAATCTGGTGAGAGTGAGATTTTCTAAGAAGAGAAATTACCTCGAGTCTAGTGACATTGTAGTCGATTAGTGTACTCTAATTCATGACTTTGATAAATAAGAAATTGAAAGGCTTGACTACCTGTGAATGTGATTTATAGATTATATTAGGAGAAGATGACTCACACAGCCTATTCAGAAAAAGTCAAGTCTATCGAAGAGTCATATATTTTTGCAGCTAGTCATTTCGATCGACCTTCAAAAGAAATAAAAGAATTATGCTTAGTATCTGATTTCATAAGTTTTTTCAAATATGTTCCCAAGCTTAAGGCGATGGTAATAGCTATATGTATGATAGTTTAAAATCAGTACCTACTCAAGGAAATTATATTTATTTTTTTAAAATTTCTCTTTATTATGATAATCAGTTAATGAGACATGTAGTCTCTAGCCTAGTGTTGCACTAGCAAACAAATACATTAAAATAGATTATTTTTTTTCTCATGAAAAAAATTCATGATATGATATTATTATGACTTATATTCAGAAAATAGATTAACAGCGAATATTTGTACCAAGATCTTACATTTTATTTATTTCAGCAGACATTCATCTTCTTTAAGTTTGGTTTTCTAGATTTTTATGCATTATTTTGAGACAAGTGTTGCAGTTTTAGTGTGTGATTATGTTTTTTTATTTTATGTTATATGTATTTATTTTATTACTCATTACTTGGGTTGTTCAAATGAATGTTGTCCATTACATAAGAGCATTCTCGTGTATTTATTTTTATTTAGATAGATTTATTAATTGTTGGTGGATTGTTTTATTAGTATTGATGTTTCCACATCACATTGAAAATTCTCCAAATTATTTAAGTTGGTATGTTTATAATTTCATTGATTTATCTCATTTGCATTTTGTTTTTGCTGAGGGAATTGGTACTCGTGTAAAATATTATGGTGTTCCATAATGATGACATCTGAATGGTGAGCACCACTTTCGGCCCCTTCAGCTCTTTTATTCTCAAGTAGAACTATTATATATATATTTATCAAGTTATTTATTTGCTCATGTAATCAATTCAAAGTGAAGAAGATGGTCACAAAAACCTTATCTCTGTAGGGCTGAAGCAACTTTCCCTAGCCAATAAAATAGCTATGTATGGTTTGTTGCTTTGGTTAGTTATACATATACCATTAAATGCAATGGCCCTCATTAATTTCATGTAAGCAATATTTTTAATATCTACAAATATCTAATCTATGTAATGTGTAGCATTAGTGTTAAAAAGAGATGTGATCATTTTTTCCAACCTCATCACCATGTGAAATTGTTTATATTATATTTTAGAAAAATATCTTGGTAATTAGTATCATGTGGTAGCACACTAGTCAATAGTCAATAATGCTAAAATTCAAATTTTGGATTACTTACACAATTTTGTGTGTGAAGATAAAAATATTTGGTGTGCTTTCTTATCCGACAAATATTATGATCTAATTTAAAGATGTTTTTTTATACTATAGTCTAAAATTCTTAACTTAATTAGATATGAATAATCAAATCGAGAATGAATAATCAAATAGTTAATAATATTCAAGCACCTAGTAATAGTAGAGAATATATATAAATCATCTTGCTCAGATAGTCTTTTGATCCAATAAAATATTAACATGATGAAAAGTAATATTAGAATTGAGTTATTCCACAAGTTAACTCATCGAATATAAATTATTTGGATATTCTAGCCTAAATAAAACTCAAGTTAAAAGTAAAGTATTGAAATTAATATTATCATAATCAGTGATTTTAAATATTTTTAACATGAGTTATAATAATATTAAAAGAATAATTAAAAAATATAATAAATAATAAATAACTATTTGTGATATAATTATTCATTAATGCTTTGATTATGAGTGAAAAGAGTTGTACCTCTGAACTATATTGCACGGATACGAATACGGACACGGGGATACGACACGGTAGGATACGTGGACACAGCACATTCTAAAAAACTAGGATACGGATACAACTAGGATACGTCATGATAAAAAAAATAAAATTAAAAATAAAAATTATTAATTATAAATATTAGGTATTTTAAAATAATTTAAAATACTGTATTTTAAAATAATTTAAAATTCTGTATTTTAAAATAATTTAAAATACTATATTTTAAAATAATTTAAAATTCTGTATTTTAAAATAATGTAAAAAAAATTTAAACCCTCTAACACCCTTCCCCCTCCTGAACCACTCCCACCCTTCCCTTTCAGTTTCGATTTTCGAACTCTCTCTCTTCCCGATACAGATTCCAAAACCCTCTCTTCCCTTTATAGAATTATGTTACCTTAGGTACTGTCGGCGCCTCGGCGGTGTGCTCCTCACCTCCCCGTTTGACGTAATGACAATTGACAACTATTTTTCGTAATCGGCTTGTCGGCAACTCACTGTCGGCGGTGTGCTCCTCAATTTGTTAGAGATGTAGGAGTAATCGTTAATATATAGTGTATTTCCAACGCATTAGAATCGTAAAAATGCGTCGGTTGGTAAAAGACGTGCCTGTAGGTAAACGACGCGTCTGTTGTTAACGACGACTGTTTCCGAATAACATGTCGGATATGTCTTCGACGCGTATCCGATATGCCACGTGGCATATCGCATACGGATTTGTGTCTGATATGCCACGTGGCATATTGGACACGTATCCAACGCGTGTCCGACACGTGGACACGGCAGTTCCTAGGCGTATCCGTGCAACATAGCCTCTGAATAATAAGAATCATCTATTGATGCTTGCCTAGTGAATAACCTTATATGTTCTTCTATATTAGCAGTCATTGTAGGGGGGAATATGCTAAGACTTTTTTTGAATGGATATAAGAGTCAGCCTATTTCTATTAATTATTTGTAGTATTATCAGTCTATGCTTTGGAAATATTTCTCTATTTTTCTTCTTGGTATGATCATTCTTCCTATAGCGTGTATATTGTATGGAAGATTTCTTGTCTCTGCCTCTATCTTTACCCCAACTGGCGTCTTTATCTTTTAGATAAGCAGTATGAGGTGCCTCTCTGCTAAGTCTCTATCTACTCTGTTAAGACAAGTAATGGATTGTCCTAGCAACTCAGCAAAAATGCCTCTTCAAAAATAATGAAAACACACCATGGTAGCACCGCCACAGTAGCAGTACAATATATGCAATAGAAACACAGAGCGCCTAGAGAAATAACACAAAACACAAGCACATCAGCCAGAAACACAATAGCACCTGAGGCTCACAATAGCCCCTAAGAAAGAGGAAAGACAACAACCCCTAGAAAATGTAACTCACAGCAGCCACACCACACTGTTACACCTGCACCACACAATCACATGTGAGCCACTACCTCGCCGCACTCTCGCACACCATATGCACCATGTCGCACGCATTCACCACATTGTTAAAGAGCACACGCAGTTCTTGTCTGATGCCACAAACATCACTGCACATCCTACACAAACACTTCTTCCCATGATGTATAATGTCACTGCACTGTCACATGCATGTATTGTTGCCACTACATGTTTTCGCATATATGGCACCTCCACCACACAATGCCATTGCACGCACACTATACTCATTGTACACCACTACACACATTAGACCTCACTGAGCATTTAATTTTTCTTTTGGCCCTGCTACCATATAGGTGGAGATCATACCCAATATACATGGCTCACTTTAATGTGAGATTTATGAGAGATTAATATCTTGGAAATGTCAGAGATGTTACTTTTGATTAGATTTGAACTTGAGACATATCACCCATATACAAAGGTACTTATCATCGCTTCAAGGTATGACCTCTATCATATAAATACAACATAAGTATTTTTCAAGTAATCACTAATCTCAATATTAATCTCATCCAAATATATTAAATTTTAAAGTTCTTATAAGATATAGTATGATAATATTTGTATAATTGCATCTAAAAATCACATCATGATGAAATAAAAATTAAATTATGATGAAAATAAATAAAAAACCTCATAACAAATCATATAATATACAAGGGTCCTAATCTTATATATATATACAGTGAGAAATGATTACATTAATTCATATGTTATGCGCTCTCATCATAAATAAAAAATATATTTAAAAAATGGTAAACAAACAATGTAGCAATTTTTTTTATTATTTTTTTGAATGTTATGAAAATCTTGGACTTTTTCTAACATTCTTAAATATTTCAATTAAATATTTTTTCTTACATATCAGTTCCTTCCATAGTAATGTTTATAGAATATACACAATTTTGAAACAAGGTTATTTTAGTTTGGTAGTAAAGCATATTTATATTCAGATCTCTCATTTCATTTGTTCACCTCTCACTTAACTCATCATCATTTGTGTGCAAGATTTAGTAATCTAAACTAGCATCCTAAATTATATCTTAAAAAAATAAAATAAATAATACATACATACATGTTTTTCTCTACAATAATAGTTTTTTTTACAAAATAGATGATAGAACAAGAGAAATAAGAGAAGATGAATGAGTTAACTTAGTTATATTGTACAAACATCTAAAAACAAATTTTCCTTGGTAATTTTTTTTAATTTTCCTCTCAGTATATTATTGTTTTAGATGTGAAGAATATTTTGATACATTTTCTAATACTTGTAATCAAGGAAGCATGGACATGGCTCCCTATAGGCGTGTCCACGTGTCCAACACGTGGACACAGTACAGACACGGCACGGATACGTGTCTGATACGTCACGTGGCATATCATTGATCAATTCGTATCCGATATGCCACATGGCATATCGGACGTCCAGTGGTCGACGTCGCCGCATGGGCGACGTCGGCCACTCGACACAGGCGGCGGGCACGATTTGAGGGGGGGAGGCAGGGGGGCACTAAAATAAAATAAAATATTTTTATTTTATAAAATAAAAAAAAAATATTTTTATATAATATAAGATAATTTTAAAATATTATTATATAATATAAAATAATTATAAATATTATCTTATAAAATAAAATATAATATTTTAATTTTATAAAATAAAAAAATATATTTATTTAATAAAATAAAATATATTATTTTATTTTATAAAATACTTAATATTTATAATTAATAATTTTTATTTTTATTTTTTTTTATCATGCCGTATCCTAGTCGTATTCGTATCCTAGTTTTTTAGAATTTGTCGTGTCTCTGTATCCTGCCATGTCATATCTCCATGTCCGTGTCCGTGTTTCTTAGTTTATAATCTTCAAATTATATATTATTCTTGCATACAGGTACCTTATAGAGCATTGTTTTGACATGATATGCATGATATTGAATTGAGATCATTTTAGTAAAAATAATCATGCATATTTACATTCAGATGTATCTTTTCATTGTGAGTACCTCTCGGTTGATTATACTTAGCACGATCCAATTTTAAAAAATCTAGTAATCTAACCTAGCATCTTCAATTTTTCACAATAATAAGTCTCCTTTGAAAATAAATGATAGAATGAAAGATTAATGAAGAGAAATGAATTAAGAGAGTTTAGTTGTTACGTATGAAGGATATAAAAATTACAATGACATTTGAAAATAATTTACCAAATAATTCACCAAATTTTGGAACCATCCAGTCAATCTATTCATTGGACATAATAAAATATTAATTTTTTATTACTCAACTAAAGATCCAATAGTGCATGTCCTCATCTTAAGTGATTAAGTGTCTTAGAAAAAGGTGTCAGGGGTGACTGTCAGGAGGACAAAAAATTAGTATGCATAGTATCAAAGCAATAATAAGAGCATACTAGTGACAAAGGACATAAGATAGAACATATTATTAGTTTATTTGATAGAGTTTTTAAAGGTCCAATTTATCATTTCAAATTGGATCAATTAATTTGGTAGGGGATTTATCTGAGGAATGTTGTGGACATACATGTTTAATATATAAATATAGGTTGGTATTATCAAATCTCTCGACTCTTATTTCACTATCTTGGAAGAACTCATATCTTGTGTTTAGGACATTTTTGCTAGGCTCCTCTCATTAGTATAATGTTTCAAAAGAAGTCTTATTATTCTTTTCAAAATTATTTGTGCTAGTAGTATTAAGTACTAGAGTAGTTGTAATGTCAAGGATTACTCATATGTAAGGAGTAATTATTGAACACTAGAATGATCCTACCACTATATATTTGAAGGTGTGTTTATTTGGATTGAGTCCTTGAAGAAAGACTTGCTCTCAAAGAATATTACCTAGTACTCTTAAATCTTAATGATCATTCTCAAGTATTAGTGAATAATATTTGTATCTTTTTTGAGTATTAGAATACACAATGAATCTACACTTGATGATGGTATGTGCAACTATATTTTTTGTCTGATGTGAGATTCTAAACAAAATAAGAACACCTAAAACATGTGTAAGGCAAAAACATCTCTCACAATATAAAAGTTAATATGTGATATGAATTAAGAAGATAGAAGAAGATATTTGGTTGATTAGAAAATTAGTAATTAATATCACTTATCCCTTAAAATACTTGGTGTACTCCTTACTATTTCAGCTTTGTCAATTTTCTATCACAAATATTATATTTTGTGTTTAAGTGTTAGTAACGAATATCTAATAAATTATCTCTTGCTCCTAAAAGAATATGAAAATTAATAAGGGTATTTTAAAAAAATTGTTACTTAACATTTTAATAGTACAGCTAAATTGGATTTTAATTTTTTTATAAAATTTCATAAAAATAAAAAAAAAATCTGGTATTTTTTTAAATTTTGGCAATCATATATATATTGAGTATCATCATTAGTAAAAATAATAAAATATCTTAAGTTATTATATATAGTTGTTCTATGCTGTCCCAGATTTTGGGCGGGTAAAATAGAATGAAATTCTCCTAGTATCTTTCTAACATGTTGAATAAGATATTTTCGTATATTTTTTTAATTGACGCATCTTTTATAATCATTAGGAATTACTTAATATGATGCTCAGGCATCAAAATATTCAACTTATTTAATGATAGATGTCTCAATCAATCAATTGATGCTTAATACTAGAAGTCATATATTTGGTCAATTGATCATGCTAAGATATATTTAATCTTTTTAATTTTTAAGAAAGTTAGGAGAAAATAAGTACAATTATCATGTTTAATCTTCAAGAAAGTCATATGTTTAGTCAATCATTCATGCTTAGAGATACTAAAATAAGAGAAAATAATATTATATTATTGTTGATTAATATAATAACTAACAAATATATTATGATGAAATTATGATACATATAGAATATGTATGAAAAGAAAAGGTTCAATATTGGCAACATTATGTCTTATAGCTCGATTGCTGGTGTTGTTGGTTAAGATAATATTAGAAGCTCTAAATTTTACAAAAAAAAAAAGAAAATAAAACGTGTTTACCCATGAATTGAGTGTTTATTCTTGAGTTTATGATCCAAATTTTTGGAATGAGGTGGTGAGTAAAAAAAATAGTGGATGTGTAAGTTTTGAGTAATCTTGAGGAAGTGCATGTGTAACATAACTAGTACATATGATCATAGAGAATATAGTGTGATGTGTCCAGTAGTCAAATCCCTTTTGATAATATATCATGGTGAAGGAGTCGCACATGTTTACCATTCACTGATGCTCAAGTAAATCCTTACTGGATGATTTTTTTTTTTTTATGGGTCAGGTGTTCGGGCGTTGGCCAACTAAATTCTGGTGGAATTATGGGTCTTTAACTTAGGGTATGCAGTTTTATTGAGTTTCTTCGCCTTGTATTGTAGGTTCTCATTGATTTTGGTCTGAGCTTCACATCCACCCTTCCGGAGGACAAAGCAGTGGATTTATATGTGCTCGAAAGAGCATTGCTTGCTATGCATTCTTCGTGCGGCAATGTGGTTAGCCATTTTCTCCCTGCTATCATCTATATGATGTTACTATAACTGTGTTTCTTGAATCACAGTTGTTTGCCCACACTTGGGATCTTTTTTTTTTTCTTGGTGCGTATAGATGGATGGCATACTTGCAGCATACAGGAAATCATCAAAGCAATGGTCATCAATATTGAACAAGCTAGATGAAGGTGCATTTCTTTTGATAATCTTGTAGCTTGTTTCATATTGTCCCTGTTTCCTCCTCACCTTTTCTTAATTGTCGATGGCTTCTTTACAGTTCGATTAAGGGGTCGAAAACGAACAATGGTTGGGTGAGCCCTTTCAACTTCATCTATCACAGGTTGCAGAGTGCTTTTCTTCTCAAAAAATTATGGATTCAAATTTGTTATTGTGTTCTAGGACCAATATTGGGTCCCTTTTTTTTTTTTTTTGAAAGTTTATTCAAAGTTTAATTTTCACTTAATATATGCAGTGTGAAATAGTTATGCAAAAATTAAATTGGCATGTGTATGTACTATTATTCATCTACCAGATCGAAAATAAAAATAAGAAACTAAAAAGATACATTTTTGAATTTGAAAATAAAAATTACACTTTCACTTCTCTTCGATTAGTGACTTTCTCCTGGTTCCGTGACCATCTTCAGGGGCCCTGGAACCATCTCTAACATTGACTACTATGATGCTCTTCTCAGCTGCAACAATTGCTGCCAGGTCCACCCAGACTTGTACCAACTGCTCGTGCACCCAACAGGTCATGAAATACGCCTTCTTCTCTGCAAGCTTTAGCCTACTCAAGTAAGACCTAGACATTTTTTTTCGATACAACTTATCACCTTTGATTTCTATCATCCCAGCTTGTAGCAGCCTCTGCAGATCCCACAGGGCACAGATCAGCCCTGCATTTTCCAATGAAATCAGGTGTACCACATCATCGATCAGACCAAGCCCCAAGTGGAGACCACCCACATGCTTGTAGCCCGAAGAGCAGGTTTGTTCCAGGCAGGCAGAGAGTGCTTCAGAAACAGTTTCCAGCTGCCTGGCAGAGCCAAGTATAGAAGAGATTGCTAAGAGCACCATTGCAGTTCCTACTGCATCCGACCCACAGTCTCCATTGTACAGGCGCAGGGCAAAGCAATAGCCGTATAAGATATCCACTAGGTGAATAGGCAGCAGCGGTGAGGGATTGGAATAACAAAGGGTGCTGATCAAAGCCAGCGGGGTTTCTGGGCCTGGAGGAATTTCACTAATCTGGTCGTGATCGGGTGGCGTTGGTGAAAGAGAATCTGGTTCATCGACTGGCTGGATCAGCTTGGTTCCCTGCTTGCTGAGTGATATTGTTCTTGCAGAAGGGTGTAGCCACCAAGGCTGCCACGGTTTTATTGACTTGCTTAGTTCTCCAGATGCCAGTGCTCTCCTAAACCGTTTCTTCTCTTCTAAAGAGAAATCATCAAGGCTTATTGCTTCACCTGTTACCATGATGCAGCATGGCAGATTATAATAATCTTGAGAGGGAATAAGCATGGGTATGTAGAAAGGAATATAGTGAACTTATTTGCCAATATAGCACACCGGATAGTATCTTCTGAGCAATCTCTTCGGATAGAACAAAATCTGAAAAAGAAAACAAGCAAAATGAAGGCAAGACTATACCTAATAAGCTGCTGATTAGGTCAAATCTGAAACGAGAAGTAATACAATGAAAATAAATTTACAGGCTTGAAAAATATTTAAAAAAAAAAATGCAAGCAACTCACTTTCCTCATCCGTGCTCTCTATTTCTTCGGCCGAATTAAATCGCTTCAATATATCCAACATTATTTGTTTAGTTTCATCAGTGGGCTGCATTTGACGAAGCTCTTCCATTACATTTTCTCGTAGAAAAGATTCCATGCAACGCAGGCTGTGAGACTAAAGAACAAATAAACAATCAAAAAAACAACACTATAAGCACCAGTGAATAATAATGACATGAGACTCGATGTGGCATCAAAATCCTGTATTCGCGCATGGTAACAATTCTGTGTCCCATATGACCAACTTGAATAAAATATTGTTAAAAAATATGATGTGTAGGTAGAGATAAGTTAAGTAAAATTTTCAAGTTATGTATATGTACCACGTAATTTTAACCTGATAGTACAGATTAAAAATTAAATAGTTTAGAAGTCTCTATTCATCTACGGGTCTAAAAAGAAAAAAAATCAAATTAATATGAAACACAATTAGAATTATATCTACTTTATGTTAGAATCATGTGTTGGCTACTAACACATAAATATTTGATTACATCAATAATAAAAATAAAATTTAGTACTGATAAATGATAAATCAAACTGAGATACAAAATTTTATTTTCTTAAATTTCTGAAATTTTTTATAACATGAACATAAATTCATCTGCATACACTTTGCCACTTATATTGCACTTAGATATATATACAATATTAGTAACATATTTAATAAATATAAAAATCACTATACATTTAGATGAAATTCAAGTATTTAAAATAATAGTATTTCATTCTAACTATATATTATTTGTAGAGGTATCAATAAGGTAGTATGGCCCATGCATAGCTCTCAGTATGGCACAATTCAACTGTGCCTAGCCCAACACAATGTGAATTGGAATCATGTTTGGTCCTGGGTCATGCTGCCCCATGGTATGGTTAGTATCATGTTGGGCTGACGTGAGTCATGCCTCTTGTCGGACTAGGCACGACCCGTGTGTCTGGCCCAGTGGAATGGTCCATCAGCATGAGGACCCGAGATTGACTAAGAGTCATGGATCAAGTCCTATCGAGTGACTTCATAATGAGATAAATTATTATTTTTTTTAAAAGTCTAATCAAGTAACCATATCTTGTTTACGTGGCCGATTACAATTGGCGAGACATATAAGCCAACTACTCATACATTTTCACGTAATGGGTTCCAAATAAATGATCCGGCACGACCCTGCACTTTGCCATGTCACGGTGTCATGCTGAATTGGCCATTTGATTCCCATGACATGTCAGGCACGACACGAGAATCATATCATGTCGTGGCTAACACAGTACATTGACAAGGTCATGCCTAGCAAAAATGGATCGTGTTGGCATGGCACGAAAAATTTGATACCTTTAATTATTTGACTTTCTATATGAATTCTATGATTAAAATGAAAAAAATAGAAAATATATTAAATATACATATTAATATGCATAAATCATGAATACCAACTTAAAAATTTTATTCATAAAAAATTAACAAACATTTTCACATATTAGGATGCTAGGTATAATAGTTATAGACAAACTTAAAATAAACATAAAAATCATATTCAAAGATAATAACTTTTCCATTCAGTTAGTCATGGACAAACAAAAAAGTGATTCATCGAATAGAAGCGAATCGTCTCAGAACTTAGGTATAGAATTTGGATATTTTACTATGGTAAAAATTATACGAATTTGCTTATCTCATACTATCTAAGATGATACGTGTAATACTAACTCATTTGGTGTCTAACATAGCATTAGATTTTTTTCTATGGCAATCAATATTATTCCAGATAAAATTAAGACTACAACTCAATATCATAAAGACACTTGCATACATGAAAAGATAAAAAAAATTCTAGATTAGACATTTAAGAAAAAACATTTAAAATATGACAAATAATAATTCATAAGACATGGATATTGATGATATTAAGATTATAATTAACGATATCATCAAACGCATATAATAATGATGATCTGTATCTAAATTCCCACTATCATACCACAACATTGATTGATGACTAATAAGATCATGTAATTTTTGATTTTTTTATACGATATTATATTGTAATCATTTTTTTATTTTTTTCATGTTTGTGATTATAATTTAGGCACTAGGTTATTATATTTATTATTTTATGAATTATATTTCACATCATCATATGTTATAAATATGTATCAGTGTGTATATCATATTTTACTTTTGATTATGAAATGAAATAAATTTTTTATTTGAGGTAAAATCGATTGTGAATGTTAATTTTTTTTAATTATTTATTTTATTTTAATTTTTTAAAGTATAAAATTTTTAATAAATATTTTAATAAAAAATTTAAATATAAAAATAATTTGAATTTTTATTTTTTGGCAAAAAACAAAACAAAACAAAAGTCAAACTAACATAATCAAATTCTAGCATAAACCAGCATTTACTGGCATTGCCCAAGCATAACTCAGCATTGCTATAGGCCAAACATGTCATGTCGGGTTTGATGTTTGGCAGTAGTGTTGTGCCGACATGACACAACTCATTTGACATATCTAATCACACCTCATTGTCTCATCATTCCCTCTATGTAATTGATTTGACATCTAAAAGTCAAATAAATTGAATGAAGATTCAAGAAAGGAAGTCCTCTGATGATGAGATTCAATTGATTGAGTTAGAAATGATTTATCAAATACATTTTTAATGTTCTAATTCATAATGAGATTATAAAAAAGAAATACATTTAATTAAAATAACTAAGATATTTTTTTACATAGAAAGATTCTAATGCATTTTTATATTGAGGTAGTTATGACTATAAATTATTTAATCAATCAAGTATTATATTTTATACTTTCTAATTATGTTACTAGTCAAATATTGCATTCAAGAGAAAAATTACATTATTTACTACTATGTACCTTTGGATATATGTGTTTTGTTCAAAACTTTCTCAAAAATAAAAAATTATAGCTCATGTCACTTTATGTCTTTCTTAGTTACTCTAATATTGAAAAAGATACATGTTCTATCAACTGTGATGGTCTAGGTGGGACTACATTGGTAGCATCGTCTATCAACACTAGAAGCAAGTGGGATTCCTTTAGGAAATCACAAGCACATGCAAGTGTCATGGACTCAGAGTACCAACGGAATGACATAGCCAATGTGGCACCCTATCAACAATGACTATATATTGAACTAGTTTTACCCTCCCATAGGCTCATCAGAGAAACCGCTTCAAATCCCGGCCAATTTGTACATTTTAGCCAAGACCAGGTTAGCATGCAACAAACTCCAAATCCCTACCAATTTGTAAATGATAGGTCACTTCATTATTAAGTCCTCAACTTATAACAAACATTCTAAATTCAATCAGATCAGACTGCATAAAATATTGAAAAATAATATCAATTTATTTCACATATCTCTCTAGAGCTCCTCATATCTTGTACATTTTAACCCGTCAATATATTAATCATCATAAGTATATTTACGCCGAGTCATAAATATTATAATTGTAAGTGCGTGACAATCTGCCTCATCCAAATCATTGCATGCCCTCCAACAATTTTTTAGCAAGATTCACTCAACTAAAACCACCAACTAATGTTTTCCTTTTACGAGCCATTTTACTCCTAAGTCTATATTGAGTCACAAGACAAACCCAACTTAACACTGTATTTTTTGAGACTAGATAGAGTTCAGTCTCAAAGTTTATTCCATTCATATACCGCAGCGAGTTGGGTAGAGAAGGAATGACCAAACTTATCACATTGATTGGTTTTCCGATCAGATTTTCGGAAGATCTAAGAATAATACGCATCATACAGTATATTTTTAGTCTGCTTATCATAGAATTCCTATGTCCACATCTAGTAATGATATACTAAAATTTTATAAGTTAGAAAAATAAATAATAATTAATAAATTTATAGCATATAATGGAGTGGTATCCGTAACGTTTGATATCTAGACAAGTCACGATAAATCATCTTATGCATGTCTCACTGACACTATGTAGATTCTAACTGGATAATGAATAAAAAAAATTTTAAGATTTTCTGAGATTCTCAATCCTCAATATGGCCCAACCATTTTTGAGTGTATAATAAAAATCTTTAGAAAATATAAAATTCAAAATAAAATTTTTATTATCACATTCGATAACGCATCTAATAATAGGATAGTAATTAACATGTTTGTTAGAAATATTAGAGACGCACTATTAGGAGATATCTTTCATGAAAAATGCATGTGTCACGTGATTAACTTGATTGTATATGCTGGTATAAAGGTATGTTCCCCAGCGTTGTATAATATACGTAATACACTAAAATATATTTGCATTCCTTACGGACAACAAGAATTTGATAGTCTCTGTTTATCTGCAAATCTTTAAAAAAATTCCAATAGGATGTGACACAATTAGAATTATACGTATCTGATATTAGAGTCATGTATTGGATACGAACACGTGATATCTGACTACGTCAATAGTAAGAGTGACAAACTTATTATTGACAACACTGACTGGGCTTCAAAAATTTCATTTATGAAATTTCTGAAAATTTTTTATGACACGATGAACATGTGTTCATCGGTTTATACTCTTACGAGTTGCATTGCACTTAGGTACATATGCAATATTAGTAACATGTTTAAGAAGTATCGAGCTGACCCGACACTTAGCCATATGATTGCATTGATGAAAACCAAGTAATTAAAGTAATGGTCTACCATTCCATCTCTTTATTATCTCGCTGCATGCATGGACCCTAGGGTTAAGGTGAAATGGATAGATAACACTCTGACTAATATTTTCTTGTGCATGAACCTGAAAAACCCACTTGAATGATTCATTCACAAGAAATTGACAGACCTGTTCACATATTACGATATTAGGTATGATGATAATAGTAGTGAAACTGTGATTACAGACATGTATACCTTCTTCGGAGATGATAATTTTTCTATTCAGTTAGCGAGAAAGAAACGATGAGGTGAACCATCACAAAGGAGCGAGCTTTCTCGATACTTAGATACCGATTACTGCTCAATCCTATTACATTCTGATACTAAGAATCTTAATATATTACAGTGATAAAAATCATAAGTTCACCAATCTCTTGTTATCTAGGATGACACGAGATATATTGACTCCTCCGATGTCGAGCGTAGCATCAGAATCTACTTTTTCTATTCCAGTGAATGTGATTTCAGATAGGAGATCGAGATTACGTTTAGATATTGTTGAGTCTTTGGCCTATTTGAAGGATTGAGAGGATTCGAGGTTTAACATTCAAGATCGTGCTGGAGCTGAGACGGGGATTGCATTCACTGCAAAAGAAGACGAGTTAATTACTGATGATGATGATCCATATGATAGTGATTTTGATATTGCGGTTGATGATGCTCATAATATGCCGATTGACAATTGATGTGGTTATCGATTGCCCATGCCTGTTGCCAGACGCCAGTTGCCAATGCCACATCACGTAACCACGCCACATGTCATTTGTCATTGCCATTTGATTTTGATTTTTGATTTATTCACAGTCACGGACACAGTTGATGATTTATGTTATTTATTCTTGTTTCTGCTTTTTGATTTTGATATTTTATTTTGTATTGATTATACACTTTTTTTATTTACGTTACGTTATATTTTCTTTGGTTCGGTATTTATTGGCCGATTGGACATTTGATTTGTTTTTATTTTTGTGACTTTGTAATTTTTTGTAATGAAATTTTTTGTTTAATTTATTTTTGTGTTTACATTTTTCTTTTAAAACTCCAATTTAATTTTAATAAATTATAATCTAAATTTATTAAAAATTAATAAAACAAATTTAAACTTTATTAATATTTTATATTCAATAATTTTCAAGTTACAAATTTAAAATTTTTAAACATTATATATATATATATATAATATAATATATATTTTTATTTTTTATATAGTTTAATACAAAACTTTAAATTTTTAAAAATAAAAAAATTTTATTTTTTTAACCAGGCCTGTACGGGCCTGACCCAGCACGGTACTTTTACCGCTAGGCCGGCAGGCTGTGCCGGGCCTGGCTTGAATAAGTCATACCGGGCCAGGCATGACACGGTATAGTAACCATGTAATGTCTGACCCGACACGAAAACAAGTCGTACTCACAAAAATTGGGCCGGGCCGACCCGACACGAAAGCAGGTCGTGCTCACAAAAATTGGGCCGAGCCGACCCGGCACTTCCCCTTTTGGCACCTCTAAGGCTGGATTGTATATAATATGTAAAACAACCTTGTTATCACAAATGAGTTTCATATGTTTATCCCTTTCCAAATCTCAACTCTTGGAGAAGGTGTCTCAACCATATGAGTTCACATGTTGCCAAAGCTATAGTTCAATACTCAATTTCAGCACTAAATCTAGTCACTATATCTTATTTCTTACTCTCCAAGGATATTAGATTACCATCAATGAAAACTCAATATCCTAAAGTAATATATCTATTTTTGGGTGAACCAACCCAATCTACATCTGTATAACAAACAACTTGGGTATGACCTCTATCCTTATATAATACACCTTGGCCTAGTGTACTTTTAATATATCGTAGAATGTGGATTATAACATCTCAATGGCTATCCTATGATAACAGTAGGAATTGACTAACAACACTCAAAAAAAAAAGGAAATATTTAGCTGAGTAATGATGATGTAAATCAGTTTACCTATGAGTCATCGATATCTCCCAGGATCTCCTAAAGGCTCTCTCTATCCTGGTACAAGTTTGATATTAAAATCCATATGAGTGCCTACCGGTTTACAGTCTAACACATCAGTTTCTTTCAAGATGTCTAAATCATAATTCCTTTGAGAAAGAACTACACCAAAACTAGATTGAGCTATCTCAATTCCCAAAAAGTACTTAAACTTCCTTAAGTCTTTAGTCTGAAAGTGGGTGAAAATATGTTGCTTTAATTTCTGAATATCATTCTGATTACTGCCTGTAATGACGATGTCATCTACATAAACAACCAGATAAATACACTATCCTGAAGAATTATGATAATAAAATACTGAATGATTGCTATACTACAAAGCATGCCAAATTTTTGAATGAAAACTAAAACAATAAAACCATGCACAAAGAGATTGTTTCAAACCATATAAAAAAGGTATAACCTGCACACTAAACCAAACTCCTCTTGAGCAACAAAACCAGAAAGTTTCTCCATATAAACTTCCACAGAAAAATCATCATGAAGAAATACATTCTTAATTTCCAACTGATCAAGAGACCAAGAACACATAACAACCATGGAGAGAAATAGACTGACAAAAGCAATCTTAGCCATAAGGGAGAATGCATAACCATAATCAGAATCATAAACCTAATTATATCCTTTAGCAACTTAGTGGGCCTTAATGCGATCAACCTAACCATCAGGACCAACTTTAACTGTGTAAACTCAATGACAACCAACTGGAGAGTTACCAGAGAATAAAACAATAAGATCCCAAATACTTGTGAAGTGCAGAACAATCATTTCATCTACCATTGCCTATCGCTAGCTCAAATGGGAAAGAGTCTCATTAGCATATGCGAAAAGAAGAACAGAAGATATAGCAAATACAAATATATAGTATGATGAAGATAAACGATAACTCAAAAAATTATAAATAGAATGAGAATTATGAGTATATCGATTACCTTTCCAAAAAGTAATGGGTAAGTTATTAGCAGAAGATAGATCCTGTGTAGGAGAAATGCCAGGGATAGGAAGTGAATCAACAAAGACATCAACAGAAGAGAGAAAAACAACACAGTGAAGATGATGATAAACCTAAAGTGGTTGAGAAGACACATCAAATATAGGGAAAGAAAGAATAGAAAGAAGTATGACGTCGAAAAGAGAAAAAGACTCATATGAGAAGAAAAATGATGCGTCCTCAAAGAATGTGCCATCAACATAGAGAAAATATCAACGAGTCTCAGGGAAGTAGCAACGATAAATCTTCTAAAGTCTGAAGTATCCCAAGAAAATATATTTTGTGGCTTTGGAGAAAAGCTTGTATTATCCTGAAGTGAGAATATGAACAAAGCAAGTATAACCAAAGACACAAGGAGGAATAGAATAAAACAATTGGTTAGAAAAAAAACATGAATAAGGAATTTGATCATGTAACACAAGAAAAAGACATACATTAATTAAATAATACGCGATAAGAACAATGTCCTGCCAAAAATGAAAAGGACCATAACAATAGAGGAAGAGAGTATTAGTTATCTCAATGAAATGGCAATTCTTACATTCAGCTACCCTATTTTATTGAGAAGAATGAGCAAAAGTAAACTCATGAAGGATTTCATGTTGAAACATAAAGGAAATAAAGGATACAAAAAAATTATCTTGGACATTATCATTACGTAACACGAATAGAAATATTGAGCTGAGTCTGAATTTCAACATAAAATTTCTAAAAAATAGAATATAACTCATTTTGATTTTTCATTAAAAATAACCCAGTACATTGAGAACAATCATCAATGAAAATGACAAAATATTAAAATTCTAAATTAGATGCAATCCGACAAGGACCCCAAACACCAATATGGACAAGTTCAAATAGAGATTTTGCCTGATTATTTAAATATTTTGGGAACAAGACACAAGAATATTTCTCAAGCTGTCAAGATTCACACGTAAGTGATGATAAAGTAAAAAAATGAGTGACCAAGACGATTGTGGATGAAAAGAAGAGCATCAATGGAGATTTAAACTGTAAGAGATGAATTCGAGATGAGGTGGCCTTGAGACTCATGTCATATGCCAATCATCTTTCCCATACACCAATCCTGCAAGATTACAAATTTATCAAAAAAATAATAGAACAGGTAAGAATATGAGTAATTTTGCTAATGGAAATAAGATTAAAAGAACACTCAGGAATATAAAGAATAGATGTGAGAGGTAAGGAGGGGAAAGGATGTGTCAAACCAATACATTTAACCACAATTCAATAACTATTAGCTAAAGTGACAAAGTGAAGCAGAGATGGTAATAATATAAAAGAAAAGATCCTTATTACTAAATATATGACAGAAACACAGAAGTCTATAATCCATGGTTCAAGGAGATATATGAGTAAGCCAAGCAGAGACATTCCTAGTCTAGGCAATAGAAGCAACAGAAATGAACTTGACTGCTTGATAGCTCAAAGGCTAGAGCGACTCAAAATTAGATAATTGGGCCATGTGGGCAGTGCGGAGAGAGTGTCCATGTAACTAATAACAACAATCACGAGTATGCCCAAGCTTATTACAATAGGTGCAGTGAGGAGGAAGTTGTCCTCTATCTCTATTACCAGTGTGTTCTCCTCGAGATATAGTGTGAGAAACTAACATAAAAGAATCTAAAATACTATCAATAGCAAAGTTAAAGTGGATGAAATACAAAAGAGATGAACAAACATATCATCCAATGACAGAACTGATAAACTACCAAGAATCCAATTGCAAATAGGCTCAAGAACCAAACGAAAGACAATAAGAGTAAGGGCCATAAAGAACCTATCAAACTATGTTGAGCCCTAACATCAGAAGTAAGAGGCATCAAAATCAAGAATTTTTCATTGAGAGAAGTAGTCTGACCAATATAAATAGATAAATCCAAGTCTTGTTGGCTGATATGGATAATAATAAAAATTATGTTATAAAGATGTTCGATATCATTCGTATATAATCTTTTGACTTGAATCCAAAATTTGAAACAAATTTTATAGATTCGAAGATCAACTGATTGGCATATTATATTACATAACTGGGCATCGATCTTCCTCCAATGTACCCGGTCAACCTCAGGAATATCTACCTCCTGCATAATAAGGTGATCCTCATATCATTATCTCATAAACCAAAATTTAACAGAGACAAACTAAGAAAAAAAATTTTTATCGCCAACTAATTTCTCTGAAACAATCATAAGAAATCTAGATATTACAAAGAAATAAATTAAAATTTTAGTAACCATATCTACTTATCTCAGATGTTCATCAAATCGTGACACTAGATTGAAAGGCAGGTTCTCTAGTTCCAATTTCTCCTGGTAGATATAATACTGGAGCAACTCCTAAGAAACCTTTGATTGGCCATAAAAAAAGCTAAGTGAAATAGTTGGCTTTTGTAATTCACTACCAATACCATGTAAGAAGCAGAAGGTTTCTAGAGGCTTTTTGGATAAGAGTATTGAACAGCCTAATGATGTTACTACTGTCATTGGCATCAATCTCAAGGAAGAGGAAGATTATTTGTTTTCCTTTTCAATAGGATGATAGTCTTATTTCAGAGTCAGTCTCGTAGGGTTGTACAAGAAGAAGGAAGGTTGATTTTGCATAAGCCTTATGTGCAGAATAAACTGGCATTTACCAAAGTTACAACAATGAGAACGAAAGACATGTGCACCACCAAATCAGACAAGGCTGGAGCCGAAAACATGTTGTCAGAATGATGACGGTTCAAAAAGTTTTTAGGATCTGTCATGACGACAGTGAATATCATGCAAATCCCTGGGCTGAATATGGTCAAAGTATCAATGATGCGAATTAACTTTAAAGCCCGGTGAGACCAATCCGCCACACACGCACCCACGCAACACAAAGATGATCAAGAAAGGTGAAAACTTCATTTTCCCAAGGACTTTTTCACTACCAGCAAAATGTAGGCAACGAACATTCCTCTGATACTATATTAAAAGAGAGAAAAAATAAACCTCTCAATGTCTTCATGTCTTGAACCGAAAAAGTGTTCTCATATATGCACTAGAGACCCCTAGCTAAGGATCCAGCACATGACAGTTGTATAATATTTTAACAAATATCACCCCAAAAGTATACTCTCCAAACTCACACTCATAGTAGGTGATGACCTCATGCACTACCAAAATAGCAAACGGTACCGCTCTATCTGAAAGAACTTACAATCACTCCTATGACTAATGATTGCAATGTCAATCAACAAGACAATAATTATAATTGAACTACCACCCAAGTTTCATTAGCTATTTGTATTATCATTGAGAGATGATTACCTTTCGGCCACTAGGATCATAAGAAGAGATATTACATCCACAATAAAAATTTCAAATCGCCTATAATATCATTTGTCACAAATCCATAGTTTCAACACAACAACACAACCCTTACAACACTCCAAATCATTAGAAGTTAAACTTTTGCACAATGTTAATCATTGGCTCTATGTTGAACAAGTTTAGTGCTACCAATAACCACATTAGGAAAACAACTCCATATTCCTATCTATTTGTGTATGTTAATGAAAATCCTTCTTCATTGTTATGTCCTAGACTTATAACAAACTCTTCAAACTCAACTAAGTCAACTTGCCTAAACTCTTGAAGAATCATACTATTGCATCTCACATACTCCTCTAGAGCTCCTCACATATTTTATGCTTTAACCAATTAACATATTAATCATCATAAGTATGTTTGAGCCAAGTCACAAACACTACAATTATGAATGTGCAATACAAGACCCAGTTTCTTGCTATTTCTAAGTTAATAAGTTAAATCTAATCATCAAGAGACATCCTTTCTATAATCTTCATTCAATCCATTTGAATTGCACATATCAAATCAATCACATACAGAAAATAGTGAGACAACGAGGTGAATACAAAAATTAAATAAGCATTTCATATCCCAATTGATACAATGAGAAAAATTATTGTTATTTTTTATTACAAGATAGTATAAATACAAACATGAAATTAATTCAGAAACTCATTTATAATTGTGGATCTAGTATTGATCACAACCACTAAAAGATTAATATAGTAACTAGGCTAGAATTATAGATATAGTGTTGATCATAACCACACAAAATTTATGGTCAAAGACAAACAACAATTTGTTATACTTTATGATTTTGAACAATTCCCTATAACTCACAAGAATACTCTCATTCAAGTAGGTATGTATATGTCAATGAGTCTCACATTATCAGGTGAGTTGTAAAATATTTTACCACATAGTACTTTGGTAAGAATGTTTGCTAGTTATCTTGACTCAAGTTGGATTGAGATTTTTTTCTCCACATAACCAATTTGTATGGCATCATGCATATAATCATTACTCAAACAATACATAAATTGGCTTATAATACTTACCACACACACAATGTTAGATAGAGCCTAGACAAAAATATAGTAACCATAATATTTTTTCTTCAATGAACAATTATAACTTAATATAAATCCTTACATCGTTAATAATATCCCACAAATAGAACATACAATAGCTAAACATAAAAATTTTTATTCATAATAACCTTGAAAAAGAGATATATATTAAGTAGTCAATTAGGTGTCAAGCAATATAATCAAATTTATTTACTGATTATGAAATATATTATATGATCTAAATTAACCACCTAGAATTTGGGTTAGAAAAATTTCACTGATAGTCAATTTTTATTTACATAAATATATTACGTATTATTCTTTACATTTATGAAATAGCTCAAATAACATATTTATCTTTTTGATTATGTATATAAATAATATTTTTATTATAAAATATAATGAGTTGAGAATCACTCAACTCAAAAAATATACACTCACAGTTCAACACAAAATCTTGAAAGAACTAAATATTTTCTTGTAATGTGAAGGTAACATACTCTAAGAAATATATTGCATTGTCATATAAAATGTATGTAATTGATATTATCACAAAAATTAATTTTCTAAATTGTGCTCTAATAGATATTCCAATTGAGTTACATATTAATTTTTTGCTTAATACAAGTCATCCAATTGACTATTCAACATATAGAAGAATTATAGAAAAAAATAATTATCTATTAGTAAACCATACATATATTATGTAATCAATATGATTAAATATTTGCTAAATTCTTTATAATATGTTCACGAGTAAAAAGTTTTTCACAAACTAACGTATGTGAAAAAATATCAGCCCTTAAATTTCTTTTTGCAATCATGAATACCTACATTTAGTCATGTATTTAAATTCAAATTGGACAATTGTGATTAATCAAGTATTTAGATTTGAATTAAATTTCAACTTGCATTGAAGAAGATTTATTATAAATTTTTATATTTTTCTTTAAGTTAATTTTAAAATATTATATCTTATTCTAAATTTTAAGAACATTTGTAATAGTTATATGCGATATACTTTGAATCATGGACCTTCATGAGGAGATCATAGACATTTTTACTTTTATTATCCTCAACTATGACAGTAATGCAATAAGATATATAAAATCTAATCTAACATTTTAAATAAACAATACACATATAAATAAATGACTTTTTTCTAAAGAAAAAAATTCAGAATAAATCTATTGATAAAATATATGTACATATAAGATATCAATTATTTGATATCTTCACAAATATCTTCAACAAGTCTTGACTCATTTTTTCTTTTTTTCATTCTTGATATTTTGAATATTTACGTACCAACTTAAGAAAATTATTATATTTTATATTTATTTTTGTATTTATCTTTATACATTATTGATGGGAGTACTCTATGAGCTACCTCAATCTAAGATATAGATTATTTATAGTCTTCCTCTTGTTTACTTGATTCTAATTTTTTATTGGGTTTATGTATCCTTATTTTTTTACCAAAAATTATTATTTTTTAAAATTTAGTAAAATAAAAATTGTTATAATACTAAATTACTCAATTACTTGAAAAATTTTAATTATAAATAAATTAAACATACATTATAAATAGTATTAAAAAAATAACATGATAATATATCTATACAAGACAAAATAAAAATGAAGTTTATAATTTTATTAATAATTGACTCATTAAAAATTTTGTTAATCAAAACTCATCAAATATAAAT
The DNA here is from genome assembly GCA_029783825.1 of Sapria himalayana. Lineage (NCBI taxonomy): Eukaryota > Viridiplantae > Streptophyta > Magnoliopsida > Malpighiales > Rafflesiaceae > Sapria > Sapria himalayana. The sequence continues at coordinate 967,074 of JAREIK010003123.1, forward strand.
ATGAACATTAACATTCTTAAACTCATCGTCAAACATCTCTTTGAAGTATTAAGTTAACTTTTCATCTTAAAATTTGTGTATTACATACCTTTATCAGCATATTCTCACTCTCTTAGACCTATAAGCAATTCAATCATATTTGATATTAATGAAGTTCTATGATCTTCAATTATCCTTTCAATTCTACTAACTGCTAATTCAGAAGAAATTGTTAAAATAATAATTGTTAAGATATTACGTGTCAAACGTGATCCTAAGGAAAATCAAGCCCATGCTAGGCTATTAGACTCGTTTGGCCCTACGGTTTTAAAAGAGTGCATTCTTCAAGTTGTACTCATTATCCAATAAATTTAACAACTACATTGATAGTAATACTACTATATTCTTAGAAAATATTTCATTTATATAATAGCATTATTTAGTTGGTAACGTGTGAATTAACTGCCCAAAAAGAGACAATTCGTTATATGAATTAGAAATAGATGCGATAAAGGATTATTAGTGTGATACCATTATTGATGAATTAGAAGGCATTAAGAATATTTGACCATGAAATTTATTGTATTTTTTATATGTATTCATTGTGAAGGTAATATTGCTTTTCCCTAAGGCTTATCAAAGAGCGACTCTGTGTGTATAGCTATGCCTCAATTAAAAGAGTGATGAATCATAACATTGTAGCATATTTATCACATAGTGGCAATAAGAGCTATCAGAGCTACTCCAAGAGATAGAAAAGTGGTAATGACATTCTTTCTGTAAAAGTTTGAAACATATTTAGGACCTGACCTATACAATTTTTTTCTTCTACGACCACATCTACTAATCTTGTTACACTAATACTTTCTTAAGATGATACATTATATTTTATTCTTTAGATACTACTGATTTAGGGACATCTACATCCACTCCACCACACTTTCTTCTCACCATCTCACTTCATATTCATGAATAGTAGATTTGAAAATGGATATTCATATTATAGATACTAATACTCTTTATATTTCTTTTTTATAATCTAAAACTTTTAATATTATCATGACTTATGGCACCGTTGTATGGTTAGGAGGATGACAAAATCAATGTTGATCCTTTCTTTATGATACATATTTTATGTATTCGAATTTTATCAAAAAAATTTTTCTATCAGTTATTTTACAAAATAATAAAGTGATGAAATTGTTCTCATTTTCATAATGAATAGATTTGAAAGTGAATGCTCATATAAAAGAAAATTATACTTTTTACTTCTTTTATACAATTTAAAGCTTCTAATTTTAACGTGACTTAGAAAATTATTGTATTGTAAGGTAGCATAACAATATCAATATTTATCATATCTTCATGATGCATATTCTCTGTGTCAAATTTTCATTATAATTTATTTTATGTCATTGTCAATTACTTTACAAAGTAACAAAGCATCTTATAGGACAAATAGGCTTCCAAAGAGATTGAGCAAAACTGATTATATATGTTCTTCTTGACTCACATCAACCTTTTTAAATACATGTCTAATATTAATCAACTAATTATTTACTCTCGATTGAGATATCATTCACTGGACAAGATAAAGGTATAATAATCAAGCATCATATCAGTGATATCTACTAATTTTGAGGCATGTCAATTAGAAAAGCATAGTAAAACTTTCTATCTGACACATTATAAAGATATTAAGAACTCTTTGCATCTGATTCACAAAAATATTTAATACTTTATGGGATGACCACGTATCATGACTTATAATATTGAATTAATTTTACTGATGATTGTATTCAATTTACAAAGTTGTCTGTATTTAAGAAAATATCTCAATTTTTTTTTAATTTTATTAAGAAATAAAAACTCAATTTTAATGTAATATTAAGATATTATAATGTGATAATACTTTAAAATATATTTCTTATAAATTTTCTTGTATTGGTACTTTTCACAAAATAAAATAATTGAAAAAAAAATTACAACTACTTGAGATAGCTAAGATACTTCTATTTCAAAGGAGTATAATTATATATTTTTGAGAAAAAAATAATATTAACTACTAACTTTCTAATTAACCAAATTATATCTGAGTTTTATACGGAATTAATTCATTTAAAATAAAAAATCTAATATTTAATTCAAGTTTTAAAAATATGCCCAAACTAGTGCGTCTGAAAATACCGTAGCAATGATCATCGTTCACAACGACAACTATTGTCACACTGTTAATTTTTTAAAATCAAAGGTCAGCATTGTAATACCTGATATTAGCAATTTTTTGAAACCCACCCACTACCCTCGCCCCTCCAACCCATGCCCCTCGCATCTCACCCCTCACTCTCGCCCCTTGCCCCTCGCCCTTGCCCACGAAGGAGCTCATGGAGCTTGATGATGGAGCTCCAGTGAGCTCCTTATTGGAATCGACGGAGCTTGTCAAGCTCCAATGAGCTCCATGTCAAGCTCGTGAGCTCCTTCGAGCTCCAATGAGCTCGAGGACGAGCTCCTGGAGCTTGACCACGAGTTCACTAGAGCTCGACTTCGAGATCCATGAGCTCGATGCTCGTTGGAGCTCCGTCAACTCCACTAAGGAGCTCTTGGAGCTCCTTCGAGCTGCTCGAAAAGCTTCTTCATGTGCGAGGGTGAGGGGCGTGGGGCGAGTGCGAGGGGCAAGATGTGAGGAGCGTGGGTAGAGAGGCAAGGGTAGAAGGGTGAGGGGCGAGGGGCGAGGATACTCGGTGGGTTTCAATAAAATGCCAATAGTCGGCTTTCACAATGCCGGACTCTGATTTTAAAAAATCAACAGCGTGCTAATTGCCGTCATTGTGAATGACGGCCATTGTCACGATATTTCCCGACGCACTAGTTTGGGAATATTTTTGAAACTCAAATTAAATATTAAATTTTTTATTTTAAATAAATTAGTTCCGTACAAAACTTATTATATCTTTTATTCTCAGACTATCAAAGTCATTCAAAGGTCATGACATAATCTATCCATTATTATATTTACGCTTAGTAAAGAGGAGTATAAAAAACTTATTTCTAAAACAAAAGCATATTATTTATTTCTTTAAGGTTTTAGTAATTATTTTACTTATAAACTAACTTAAAACTACTGAATTATCAACACATAAGCTACTACATATATAATTGACAAATATATTATATTTAATATATTCTTTTCCTGCTCTAAAAGTATTATTATAGTCAATAATAAATATTTAAAAATTATTAAATATAATGATATCTAATTTAGATCTTTATTATTTTTGCATATCTTATTTATTCCTAATTATTATTATTTTTTTGCAAGAATTCAAGATTCTATTTGATATTGACAATGATAACTTATAATTTTTTTTGATAATAAATTCTCATTTTAGATGAGTGTATTGGATCATTCAATTGTACATTCTCACGTGTTCACTATGACACGATAACAAACCAAGTTTAAAATTTTTTTATCCTAATTTTGAGTGTATTCTGATCTTAGTATGTAAGATATGTCAATTAGGAAAACTTGATAGAATTTCATATACATATCAGTCTGGCTTAGGTGTCAAATGAGTCATCTCATTACAATGTGACACACCCATGTCATCGACCAACTCAACATGACATGATTGGCCAGCATAGTGAAGGTTTAGCCTGGAGCTGGTCATGCTGATTAGGGCCAATTCAATCAGGTTCATGCTAGCACGAACCAACCTTTTATTGCCCTAATATGATTATTTAATTTTATATAATTTTAATAAAGTATTAATGGTACGAATACAAAATATAAATAAAGCGTAAATAAAAATAAAATATATATATCAAAACTTTAAATAATAAAAACTACAAATTACAATCCAATTTTATAATATATAAATCAATAGACAATAGCACATAAATCAAAATATAAAAAATAGAAAAATAAACAAATACTAACATTATAAAATTTAATAATAAGTATCACAAAAATCAAGAATCATCAATTATCAATTAATATTTATAATATAATATCATGGATAGAGATGTAAATAGTCATCATCATTAATGCATCTGAAGATGTCGTTATTACTCTCAGTATTCTCGAACTTCACATCCCATAAATCATCAATATCATCTCTTGTGTCTTATCATGAATATTCAACCTTAAATTTTCTCAGTCTTTTATGCATACAAGTATCTTTACAATATTTGATCATAATCTCAATCTCTTATCTGAAATGATATTGACTGTCACACAAAAAAAGACTTCGATGCTACGCTAGATACTGAAGTGATCAATAGATCATGAGTTATCTTAGATATAACAAGATATGTGAATTTATATGATTTCTACCATAAAATAATATTTTAACTTATTATCATCAATTATAGGATAGAATAATAATCAATATCTAAGTATCCAAGATAGCAGTTCGCTCCTATTTGATGGACCAGCCAATCATTTGTCACTGGCTAACTGAATGAAAAAATCATCTCCGAATAATGTTCATATTCGTACTTAGAGCATGCTACAACTACCATACGTAGTATCATAATATAAAAACAAATTAGTTAATTTTTTATGAATAAATCCTTTAGGTTTGTCTATTTGGTTCGTGCACATTGGATATGTATGTTGAAGTATTTTCTACCTTTTTCATATTAACCCTATGATCCATAAAACTAGCAACATAACAAAATTGAAAAAACAAACCAAATATTTGAATATGAATAAATTCTTTTTATGAATAAATCTTTTTCATATGTATGTTACTAATATTATATATACACATAAGTGCAAAACAAATATTTGAAGTATACAAAAAAGAATACATATTTATTGTGTCATATAATATCAAAAAAAAATTTAAAATAAAATTCATGTATTACGGTCTGAATCGTTAATAATAAGCTCATCACTCTAACTAATTACATGGTCGAATATTATATGTTAGTAGCCAATATTAAAATCTAGCATAAGGTTGGTGTAATTAGAAGTGTCAAACGGGATGAGCTAGGCTGGGCCAGCCCGACCAAGTTTTAGTTGGCCCAACTGGACCACCATGTCGTGTCTGGCCAGAATAGAGATGTCAGCCAGGCTGGGCTAGCACTGGTTCGACACATGGCATGGCACGATTCGGCCATGTATGGGCCGGCAAGGCACGGGAATTTCCTGTGACCGTGCTCATGTCGTGCCTGTCCATGGCACTAACCGTGTCATGTTGTGCCGAGGCCAACCGGGCCTCGTGCCGTGCGTGGCCCGGTATGATACCATGGCTCGTTGGCATGGTACCTCGGCACGAGCCAAGAAACCCTAATTTTTTTAAATTAGGTGTTTGACTATGCAGCAGCCCAGCGACGTGCAGTTCCGCGGCGAGGCGGCATTACGGCAAGTGTCGAAACCCTAATTTTTTTTAAATTAGAAGTTCGGCCCGACCGGGCCGAACCCAACAGATTCGTGCCGCGGGTCTGTGCTGGGCTGACCTTCACAAAACCATGTCGGGTCAAGCACGACATGGTATAGTAACTATGTTGTGGCTGGCCCAGCACTAAAGCACTATCGGGCCGACTAAAATGGGTCAGGATAGCCCGACACAGCTTCATCACATCAAACCCAACATGGCCCATCATTCCGATTGTGATGAAGTTGTACCGAACTCGACGGATTTCATGTCACGGCCCGTGTTGGGCCTGACTTCCACAGAACTATGTCGGGCCAGGCACGACACGATACAGAAAATGCGGCGGTTCTGGCCGGGCACGATAGCTCAATAAGGCAGCCTAAAACCGTGCCAGGCTAGCTCAACACGGCTCGTTTGACACATCTAGTTTTGACCCATCTAGGCATAGTATAAGGCCAATTTTGCCCATTAGGCCGAGTTTGGGCCTAGCTCATGCCAATTTGAAATTTTTTTAATTATTTTAATATAAAATATTAAAAATATAATAAAATTTAAAATTTAATTATTTAATTATTCATACTTAATTACTTAAATAGTTTTTAGTTAATAGTTATTTGTTAAATTAAAAATAAATAATTAATTTTTAAAATTTTATTTTATTAAATTTAATAAAACTTTAAATTTATAATAATAAACAACTAAAAATTAAAAACTAAATATGCATGAATTAATTAAACATAAATTTTAATACAGAGTTACAAACCATTGCAAATCAGAAAAAATTAATATTCAAGCATTAAACTTTAAACTCAAAGTAATATGACAACAAAATAAACAAAAACAATCAGACAATGTAAATGAATAAATTCAAAAAAAAAAAGAAAAATATCATCAACAGACAACATTACAATATATGATAAATGATGATAAAAAATAAATAATAGGTATTAGTGTTTTAATTCATTAATTATCAACGTCATCAATTATCAAATCATCATCTATGTCAATATCATATGTATCATCATCAGCAACCAACTCATCTGCTTTAGCTGTAGTCCCAACACAATCCTGGATACCCAAGCTCGAATATTCTCAATCCTTCATGCATACTAATATTTCAATAATATCTGACATTAATCTGAACCTCCTATCCGAAATAATATTCACTACAATAGAAAAAATAAAATCCGATGTTATGTTTGACACTGGAAAAGTCAGTAAATCTCATGTCATCTTTAATAGCACAGGATATGTGAACTAATATGATTTTCATCAATATAATATATTAAGATTTTTATTATCAAAATATGATATGATTGAGTAGTAATTGATATCTAAGTATCAATACAGCTCGTTCCTATTTAACGATCCACCCCATCAGTTTTCACTCGCTACCTGAATGAAAAAGTCATCTCCAAATATGATATTCATGTACATACTCGGAGCCCCACTACTACAATCACTATACCTAGTATCGTAGTATATAAAGAGCTCAAACACTTCTCATGAATTAACCTTTCAAGTGGGTCTTCCTGTTCATACACGAGGATATGTATGTCAAAATATTCTCTACCCCATCAACCTTAACCCTAAGATCCATACAAGCAACTAGACAATAAAGAGATAAGGTAGTGAACCATTACTTTAAGTACTTGATTTCCATCTCTAGAACCAAATCACTAAGTGTCAAGTCATCTCAAAACTTCATAAATATGTTACTAATATTATATAGGCACCAAAGTACAATGCAAGTTATGAGAGTATAAACTGATGACCACATGTTTGTCGTGTCATAAAAAATTTTCAGAATTTTGATAAATAAAATTCATTTAGCCCAATTAGTGTCGTCAATAATAAATTTGGTATTCTTACTATTGACATAATCAAATATCACGTATTCATATGCAACACATGACTTCAACATAAGGTATGTAATATTTTAATAATATCTCACATCTGATTAAAATATCTTATTTAGACCCGCAGAAAAATAGAGCCTACCGAACTCCTATTATCTACGAGACATGCAAATATATTTTAGTGAGTTACATAAATTTTCTAAAGCAGGTTGCAGAGGCACACACCTTCAACCCCACTTATACTATTAGGTTAATGACGTGACACGTGCATCTAACGTAAAAAATCTCTCCTAATGATTCATCTCTAATACTCATAAAAAACATGTTAATTCCTACTTTATTATTAAATACATTATCGAATGTAATACTAAATATTTTATTTTGAATTTTATATTCTCTAAAAAATTTTATCATATACTCAAAAAAAATAACCAAAATATCATGAGAATGAATAATTTCAAAAATACCTAAAATTTTTTTATTTAGTATCCATTTCGAATCTACATAATAAGCGATAAAACATACATAAGATGTATCATTATCATTAGTCCAGATATCAGACGTCACGGATACCACTCCATTATATTCTCTAAATTTATTAAATATTATTTCTTTTTTTAACTTATAATATTTTAATATGTCATTCCTAAATATGAACCTAGGAATCCTATGATATGCATGATAAAAATATATTTGCATGATACTGACTACCCTTTAATTCTCCAAAAACCTAATCAAAAGATTTATCGTAATGATCAATTTGATCATGTCTTCCCTCCCTAACTCATTATGATATATGAAGGTGATAAACAGAAACCGAACTGGATTCAACCTCAAAAAAATCACTGTTGAGTTGAGTTTGCCTAGAATATAATGCATCATATTTTTTGATGCATAGTTCTGCATGCCTCTAAAAGTGTCCAGTCTCACACAAACTATTACAAATTAATATTTTTTAATAATATTTATAATGTACCGAATCTTCTTCGCACCCCTAGTATTTTTTATTTTATTATATTAAAGTAAGTCCAAACTACTAATTTTTTTCTAATTTTTTATTTTTTAGATGTTTGAGTCGAGGCAACCAGAAAAACCAATGTTTCGGCAGTCTCGAACCTTTTCATATGATTTTCCTTATCTAAATTATAATTAATTTTATTTTCATTATTAAAATCACTAATTGTTATTTTTTTTATTTTTTATTTTTTAGATTCAACTTATGAGTAAGAGTTAAAACTAGGAGTGAAGAGATGATGATTTTAAATTTTTAAAATATAAAACTTAAAAAATAAAAACTAATAAATAAATAAAATATTCATAAAATATAATGTGTAAATTTTGGCTTTTTGATATCTGCACTGCACGCGCACCACAATCCACACCACACCCAAGTCCCAAAAGGAAAAATGCCAAAATACAAAATCAAGAGTCTGAGATAGAGAAAATTAGAGAGATGGAGAGATTTATGTTTGGAAAACATAAATCTTAGAATAAAGGGGGAGATTTATAGATTAAAAATATATGTATTTTAAAAAAAATTATTTTATTATTTTTTTAATTAAAAATAGGGCATAATCCTTAGGTCGTCGAAATCTACTACATAGCTGTTGGAGACAAAATTCAAAGCCTTTGATTTAAATTTTTTTTTTGGAACATTGGGTCGGTTCGACTGTCAAACCGACCTGAAAGATGATTGGTTTCAAAAGCTTAGAATTCTAGAACAATTAGGTTCGGGCTGGGGGCTGGGGGCTGGGGGCTAGGGAAAATGACCATGGATTGTGTCAATCATGTTACAAGCCCAACAAAATTTCAGATTCGTCAAGCACCAAACTTCAGGGTGTGGCTAGGTCAGGCATCATCCAGTTCGTGCCAAAAATGCATGCCCACGAGCCATGGTACCAGGTCGTGCCTGGCCCGGCACATGGCCCGATTGAACAAGGCACAGGCCGTGCCAAGCTTGCTCATAGCACGGGCACAAGCACGGGTCTGTACCGCGTCGTGCTAGGCCAGGTAAGGCCGAGTTGGGCCATACCTCGAGCCGGGCCTGAGCTATCAGGCCCATTTGACACCTCTAGATGTAATTTCAAAGATATCTTACATTCTTTTAGAAATTTTTTTTAGCCCCACAGACAAATATATACTGCTAATTGAGAGATCTATAATCATAATCAATTTAGTTATGTATTCTCTTTCAAAATTAATATTGTATATAAAGAGAATCAACGAAACTAAAATAAATTTAACTTCAGAAATCTCACTACTAAGTTGAATTTATCTCAAATCTAAAAAACATTTTTTTGGTGTATTAATTTGAATGTCTCTACAGGTACTCAGTCTCACACACATTCTTACATGTATATATCTTTTTATATTATATATATCATGTTGATTCCTCATTGATATTCATAATATTTTTAGTTTTTATTATTTTAAAATACACTCATACTATTAATGTTTGACTAATTTTTTTATTTTTTAGGTGACATATGAATTTAGGTCGAGACCGTAAAAGAAAATAGAATTTTATCTCGAATATTTCAGTAGAGTTGTCATTGTTATCTACATATATGCAAGGATTAAAATATCAATTTTTATAGATATATCGGTACTTAAATTTTACGGATATATCGGTGTGTATTTATATATGAGCACTAATCAAGGATAGATATATCAGTCTTAAAGAATATATCGATACTTAGAATTTAAGGATATATCGGTAGATATATTAAAAATTTTTATCATTGCATATGTGTCAATTTGATATTTATTATCATTAAATTTACTATGTAATTTTTTTTTAATTATTTGTATTTTTTAAATAAATACTAAAATTAAAAAAACTCAAACAAATAATTAACAAAAAAATGAGTACCATATCACAGACAACTTTGATGTAAATTCTAACCTCAAGGTAAGTTGTAGTGTTGCACAGGCACATCCACAACACCATCTATCCCGTATGCATGAGCATAAATTATAAATCAAAATTAAAAAATATAATATATGTAATATATACCGTACAGAGGACAGACTAGAGAAAGAGGCAAAACTAAAAGAGACTAAGTAAATCAAAGAGATAAGATGAAATTGAGATTAAATTTCTAAATATCTTATTCTCTATTTATAGAGAAAAAAAAATTCAAATTTATTAAAAGAATATTTATTTGTGAATTTTTTTTATTAAAAAATGGTCTGAATCTCGACAGCCATCAAATTATGGCCACAATAGCTATCGGAATTAATCCAAAGGCAACTATAAATTTATATAAAATTTTTAATTTTTTTTTAATAAATGGGATGACGGAAATAGTGGTTGGGCAATTCTGTCATTGTCCATGTTGGAGCTAATTTTGTGAAAATACAACGGATTGCAAGGGAGGTGTGTCCGCCCAAATGCAAAAAGCCATGTAAGCAATATCAGACTTAGTGGCCAGTTTTTAAAAAAAAAACCCCACCTCACGGGCAATCACTCGATGGAACTCAACCCATGACCCGACCATAGCTGATCTCAGGGTCCTTAGTCCAGTGAACTGTGCCACCAGGCTAAGCACATGGGTCATGCCTAGGCTAGTTCCCACTTAGCAGAGCACAAACCATGCCAAGGACTAGCATGATCCAGAAATGGGCACGATTCCGGACCGTGCCAGGGCAACACTACTTAGTTGACACCACTAGCCCTCTCTTTGGCTTGAGTTGGGACCCATTTAATCTAAAATGCTCGACACATAGAAACTTAGTAGAGATGCAACCAACAAAAAAAATTAGATGTCTAATAAATTTGTTTTATAAGAGCCCGAGATATACATGAATATATCTCTTTTGAGATATATGACAGATTTTTTCTATTTTTTTAATTTTTCATTAAATAATAAAAAGATAATTTGATAAAATTATTAAAAAATAAAAAAAATGATAATGCATTAAAATATATGTCAGATCAATTTAAAATTTACTATATGAATCATGAGATTATATATTGGACTTCATATACCAACACGCCCCAATAGAATAGAGCCATTAAAAGCATGAATAAATATTTAATAAAAATAACTTAACCACTCCTATTTGAAAAGATTATTATAAAATATTTTTAAAATTATATAATTTTAATCATAATTTATTTCATAAATCAAATATCTTCTTGTACCCTTTCTCTTTTGGATCCTATATCAAAAAAAAAATGAAATTTAGTTTATATTCCAAAATTTTTGAATACACTTATTTTATCTTTGATTGCTCTCCAAGATAGGAAAAATTCACATCTAAGACTTTAAGATATATCTTCCTTTAATACTCCAAAAACCAAATAAAATTTAAATATTTTGTATTGAATGTTGATAGAATTTAGAGGATGCACATGAATCCATTATCTCCCTAACTTGTAACCATACCTAAAATACTAGTTAGTAATGAAAGTCACTCATCAACTATATTGGAACATGTTGAATTTAATACTCAGTATACTTTCTTTCATAGAATTATTATATCTTAAAATAATTTCAAAACATATTCAATCTAAAAAAAATGAGATTTACTAGATAATGATTTCTCATTCAGAGCCAAATAACATAAAATTTCACAAATTTTTACCATTATAGACCCATATTAAGTTTGACTAATTGTAACTTAGAGTCTATATCAGAAAAGAAAGATAACCCAACCACTTCAGACCAAAAATAAATCTACCAAAGAGCTAGATAATTTCTCAGTCAATCTTTCTGATATTAACCTTCTGATCACTCTCTAGAAGAAATAGATGAACTATACCCAGTACCTGATCTCAGAGATATTATTGTAGTTTTATGTTGTTTCTTTTTTTATTTCTTTTATTACTTATCTTAACAATATTAGAATACTCATGTCTCTCTCTAAAGTCTTATCTCATTCAAGATGATATCAAGTCATATTAAAAAAAATATGTCATCTACTCTAATAAAACTTAGAAACTAGTATTATAATTTTTAAGAATACTTATTATTGATTACAAGTATGTTATTCCTGTGAAGACATTTTCAGATATAATAGATTGCCTTAATACGAGACTCATAGCAAATAGATTCACTTAGATATTTAGTATAGACTATTAAAATACTTATTCTTTAATGATCAAAATGACTTTAGTATAAATTTTTATTTCTCTTATAATATCTCATAATTTAAGAATACTCTAACTAGAGATGAAAAACATATTTCCTCACAATGCAAAATAAATTGCATATGGAGTAATCACCTACATATTAACTTTTGAGCATCATGGTCAAATATAATTTGTAAATTATGAAAACTATAGTATAGCCTAAAATTATCATTGATAACCTAATTTATGAGATTTTCACATGCAATTATTTCATATGAGTTACATATATATGTTTATGACTTCTTTTATCCTTTTGGAAAAGACTTGGTGACAAAATTATTTTACTAATTATTTATTTAGATGACATGATTATATGAGATGATATGTTGAGAATCAATCAACTCAAATAGCAACTTCAAGCACAATTTCAGACAAATAACATTGTAAGACTCATATCATTGCTTAGTATAAAGATGACTTAATTTATAAGTAATATCATTTTGTTACAAAAAAGTTATTTGCTTGATACTCTTATAGAGTTTGATATTTTAGTGTACTTCAGCATAAATTGATATTCATCTAAGTATTTACATCACTTTTGATACAACTTTAGTTGACTTTTATTATTTAAATGAAAATTATATAAATAATTAATTATCTAATTATGATCAGACCAATTATCGACGAGTTGCAATTAACCAAGCACTCACGTGTTTAACACTAACATGTATCAAAAAGATGTCAACGCTAAAATTTTGTATTTTTCTTAAAATCAACCTTATATTTTAGAAAAATAAAAAGAAAACAATTATTTTTAAACCTATTGCAGAAACAAAATTCAAAATAATGATAATAATTACTTGTAAAAAACTTTAGATATGTCATCTGTTCAATAATATCATGTATGTATTTTTTTTCTAATTATTATTTATTATAATAGTCAAGCAATGAAATATGACCTCTTAATATTTCATGAGCATATAAAATACATATAAATAAATTATTTCTCCTAAAAAAATTCTTGTTGGGATAATTACTTTTGTATAGATTCTTTAAAATATCTCATCTTATATTTCTTTCCTTTAAACTTAATATTGTAGACATATAAATACCATGGCACCAGCTTCATGAGAGGTGTACCATATTATTATTATTTTTATTTTTTTTTTGTTTTTATACTTTTGATTAGAATAACCAACATATTGATTGTTTTAATCACGCTTACCCATAATATAAAAATATTTGATAAATAAATTTTTATAGAATATTATTTGCATTCATTTTTAGTGTGCTTTCTCTACAATGTAAAAAATATATATTATATAATTAAATTAAGTTATATAAATAACTAATTTGTTGAAATAATATTTTTCATCTTGAAAGTTAAATCATTCCTAAAAAATCATTATACATCCATATAGAAAGTCTATTCTACCAAAATTTTACAACTTAGTAAAGTTTTTTGCCTACCTCATTATCTTGAGGGTTAAAATTTTAATATATTTATTCGAGATTCATAAAAATCACAAATAAACTCTGCAACATATTCCATTTCTTGTTTCTAATATAATAATTTTATGTTTAAGTATTAAGTTGCATGTGCTGATGTGCACACCTATAAAATTAGATCTCACACATCTTCTTAGCTCTATTCATGAAATAATAGATGTATATCCAATTTGGGTTTTCCCCATCAACCATACAAAGAACACAAATTAATCCTGATATTATAAGAGCAATTATGACTATTGTTGTTATAAATAATTGAGAATTAAGGCAAAAGAAAATAAAAAACAATTTCTAAAAATGAGAAATAACTAAAATTATTAATAAGATGCTACTTCTGGAGTTTAAGGATTTGTTAAAGTTTATTATGTATAGAGATTACAGAAAGTCATCTATGATTTAAACAATTCCCACAGGTTTTATATACAGTTCTGAAAAATATTATTCTTCAGCTTGGTTTTCACAATTCAAAATTAGATTTCTCTTTATTTATTTAAAGTCAACATTCAATTATTTCTTATTTTCTTTTTTTATTAGTTGGATGGTAGTCTCTACTTTTGTAGCTTCTACTATTAAGCAATTAAGTACCAAAGTTTTATTTCAAAGATATTTTCTTCATTTTTTCCTAGGAATAGTGGTAGTCTCTACTCAAGCTGATCTATTTTTAATTTTTATCACAACATAAAATATTCATGATTTTTTGTCAAATATGATGCCGCTACATCTCTCTCAACAAGTTAATCTCACAATTAATTGATGGTATTACTCCTTTGAATAGCACAAACTTTAGTTGGATTATTGTAAGTTCTAAATAACTATCCTTGACACTTCCAGATAACTTTTTCATGGTCAACAAGCTCTCACGGTTTATGTACAAGCTTATGATAACTGATTGGGCAGCAACAAAATGACTTCATTATTTTAATCACGTCATTTTTCGTGGTCAACTTTTTCAGATGCAGAATATGCTGAAAATGTCAATGATCTCACCTTGACTTTTGCATACACCATCTTCATAGGATCCACTCCAATTTACTAGAGTTCAAAGCTTATCTTCGGCAATGCCTTAATGAGAATGTATGCAGTTTGAAATTTTGCTGGAGTATAAATTAGTTGTGCTATTCATCCTTCAATCTTCATCTTTATAAAATAGCGATCAATTTCAGCATGCTTTATCTTGCCATGATGAACAAGATTTTTAAAAGTATGCTTATTGCAGTCAGATTATCACACCACAACTTCATAGAACGCTCAAATAGGATCTAAAATTCACTAATAACTCATTTTAGCCAAATCCTTTACAAATGCTGAGCATTATTATCACACCACGGCTTCAATCCTAGTATTATAATATAAAGTAAATTACAGCTATTATTTTATTTATTCTAAACAGAAATAATTATCTTGGAATTAGACACTCTCCCTAGACTTGGGTTGTATATGTTGAGCATGCCCGGCTTAGAACTCAAATCTTCAAAGCTTATGCTCGGCATTGCCTTTGTAAGTCATCCACTTGAACTCAGCTTGACCGCTACTTTGCGCTACGACAAATTGTTTCTTGCTCTGCAAAGTAACAAGATTACCCATAGATAGGAATAGTACCATGAGGTTGCTCTTTGATCCATTATATGTTCAGCCCAATTAGCATCCATGTAGATCTCAACATCCCATTTTATTGACTGCTATAAGATGAGTCCCTTTCATGGATTCAATTTCTGATTCTAAATATGAGGTATGCTACTTTCCTATGATCTCTAGTAGAATTGTTCATAAATTGGCTAATCATATTGACAGAGAAATAGATATCAAGCCTAGTATGTGAGTAATATATGAGTTTTCCAACATATCTTTGATATCTTCCCTTTTCCACTGGGACATTTTCTTCACTTGAGCTCAACTTGTTTGTACAGACCATAAGAGTGTCAGCTGATTTGCATCCAAGCATTACTGTTTCTTGTAGAAGATTTAGAACATACTTACATTCGAGGTCTTACCTTCACTTTCATCCCAAAAAAATATTTGAGATCCCTAAGATCTTTAATCTCAAATTCCTTGGCTAGGATTTGTTTGAGATTGCACAAATTTTCAATATCATCTCTTATTGAGATCATAGTATCAACATAGACTGATAATAATTATTTACCCTCAAAAAAATACTTGAAAAGTATTGTATTATCAGCTTGACTTTGTGAATATCCATTCTTAACAATTTTTGTAACTCAGTCAAATCAAATTCAAAGAAACTACTTGAGGCCATACAAGAACATTCTGAGTTAACAAACTTAGCTTATACTTGTTTGTGAATCAAAACCTAGAGAGATATTAAAATAGATTTATTCCTCGTGAGTTCCATTTAGAAAAACACTTTTGAGATCTAGCTAATTAAAAGGCCATTCCAGATTAGCTGCTAATAATAATAATACTATGTGTTGAATTTGACAACTGAATCAAAGATTTCTCAAAAATCAATTCTATGACACTAAGAAAAGACCTTAGCAACTAACCAATATTTGAATCTTTTCACACCTTCATCTACCTTATACTTCACATTAATATCCATTTGCTGTCAACCACATGTTTCCTTTTTAGTAACTCTACAAGTTCCTATGTTTTATTTTTTCTAAGCACAAATTTTTTTCCTTGACATTAGCCCTCCATTCAATGACTTTGGGAGCTTCATTAATATTGGTGGGGATTTGTATATCATTGAGACTCATAGTAAAAGCAAGAAAACTTGGTGTGCGTCCTCTTATGTGAAATAAAGCTATAAACCAAATGATTTATGCATGATCTAGTTCATTTCCTCGAGGTAATAGGTAGATCAAGATTTTAATTAGATGACTCAAAATTAGTGTTACATGAAGATGATAAAGTGGGAGTAGATTGAGGATTCGATTCAGCTTCTTGGACCAACTTAGATTGTATTTGTGGTTTAATTTCATCTTGGTTGTTCTCCTTTTTACTAGAATAGATAATGAACTCGTTCTTCCAACATAATATGTAGATCTTTGATTGTTTGTTGGTTCAAATTATAAAGTGATTATTATTTCTATTTGAAATTGTTGAATTTGAGATAATAATAAAATTTCATCATGTTCTCTAAATTAGTACTATTTTATATTATTTTCTGCCTATATAGCATTTTACAAAAAATAGGATTCATTTTTAATAATATTACATTCCCAACATTATAAATTTTCTTTGTGATTGGAGAATAACATTTATAACCCTTTTGATGTAAAGAATATCCAAAAACACATTTGATCAATTGGGGTCATATTTTGTTAGGAATTACTCATACTTCAACTAACATCATCTCAAGAAACAACAGTAATCACCAAAAGAAGTGATATCATGTCATTTGGATGTCTAAACAATGTTCTTCCAATGTCAAGACATGATTTGCATTGTCATGACTGCTCATGGTGTTGTGGCATGATTTATATTGTCAAGACTATCCCCTATAAAGTATTTGAGTATCAATTACATACCTCTTCTATACTAAAAAATTATATGAGTATCTCATGGTCCATTTAGAACTATAACTATTATACTCTTTGAATTTAGTGACATCTAATTCATCATCTTTTATAATTAGAATATCATCTATATACACAATAAATAAAATCATCTTATTATCAAGATTTCTACAAAAAAAAAAAATGATAACATATAACTATAAGTCAAACAACATGACTATTTATAAAAATTTCAAAAGCCTGACTCTTGATGACAGCTTCAAATCATATAATATCATCTATAATTTTCTTCAAGAGAATGAAGATTCAGAAATAAATTCATGTTCCACATGCAGCTCCTATATCACAAATAAGAAATAAATATTTTCACTGCAAACAATCAAGACATTAAAAGAAATAATATTTTATTTATCTTAGCAAAACAAACAAACAAGATAAATTTTATTTACTAGTAGTTGAAATATGCATAGTGATGTTATCTATCAGAACCTGATATGTAAATACAAGAGTCACTAATCATATTTGAATTCTATACAAAGATTTCTGAAAACTAAACAACTTAATGATGATGAAATTTATCCTTGCTTGAGTAATGCTACAAAAGTTGCAACTATAGAAATAGGAGAATATCATCTCAATTTTAGAAAAGAGATATTTTTTATTAAAGAATTATCTTTATGCATCTTCCATTAAAATAAATGTAATTTTTATTTCTTGTTTGATAAAGGAAAGATATTCAATTTTGTTTAATAATGCTGATATTGTCTAACTAAATAAAAAAATTATCTATTCTGACACATTAATAGATAATTTTTATGTCATCAATATTGGCTTTCAATCAATATAACAAAATGAATTGAATAACATCAATATTTAACCATGTAAGAGAAACTCATTTTCTCATATGAATCTTGCATATCTTTGACACATATGTCTAGATCATATAAATAAACTGAATAAATCTCAATACTAGTTAAGAATAAAATCCTACATAGAAGGAAAAATAATTAGTCGACCTTTTAAGGCTAAAAATTACAAGGATGGAAAATAATTAGAATTGATTCATTCTAATTTGTATGGACTCATAACTATTCACGTTAGATGTGTCATTGAGCATTTCATCACCTTTAATAATAATTATTCAAAATACAAATATATTGATTTAATACATCGTAATTCCAAAACCTTTGAGAAATTCAAAAAGTATAAGACAAAAATAAAAAAATATTTTAATAAATATTTAAAGTCATTATAATCTAATCATGATTGCATGTACTTCATAGAAGAGTTTAAAGATTATTTATCTGAACAAGAAATTACATCTCAATTTCCTGTGTCCAATATACTAGAATGGTGTAATAAAAAAAGAAACAAAACTCTTATGAACATGTAAGATCAATGATGTGTTATTCTAATTTATCAAATATGCATTAGAAATAATGGTATACATTCTGAACTTGGTATCAACTAGTTCAAAATCTGTTACTCCAACTGAATTATGGATAAGAAACAAACCTAGTATAAAATATATTCGACTTTGGGGTAGCCAACACATATGCTAAAAAAGAAATAAAAAAAAATTAGAATCGAGAATAATAATATATTTCTTTGTAAGATATCATTAAGAAACCAAAAATAATTTATTCTATAGTCTAAATTATCAAAATGTCATAATTAGCATTAATACATAATTCTTGAAAGAGAACTATGTAATGAATCACAAATTCAAAAATAAAATTATTATAAAAAAAATAAAAAGAGATAAACTAGAAGAAACTTTTAATACCTATAGTTAGAGGTGTCAAACGGGCCGGGCCGGCCCGGCCCAGCACGAGGCACGGCACGGTTCGGCCGTGCTTGGGCCGGCCCGGCACGTTCAAAAACTGTGCCCGGGCCCGTGCCGTGCCCGGGCGAAGCAAGGCACGAGCCGTGCCGTGCCGTGGCGTGAGTCGCGACTCACGAGTCGTGACTCGGTCACTCGACCCATCCGGGCCCCGGGCCCCCCCTGTAAAAAGACCGCGGGTCGGGTCCAAACCGACCCGACCCGCGGTCTTTTCTGCCGAAAACCGAGAAATTCAAAATTTCTAACGGAAAAAAAAAAATTTCAAACTTTGAGCGATTTTCAGCCCTTGAATTCGACTCCAACGGCTAGGGGGCAGAATCCGACGGTCCTCGTGATTCTGCCCCTTAAATATAATAAAAAAATACAAAAAAATATTAAAAAAATAATTTTTTTTAAAAAAAAAACTTTATTTAGCCTATAAAATCTACCCCCCTCCCTATACAATTTATGTTTTTCAAAAACATAAATCCTCTCAATATTTTCTCTCTCTCACATAAACCGTGCTTCTCTCTCTCGGCCCTCGTGATTTTGATTTCGGCTTGGATTTTCGTGAAACTCAACTTGAATTTTGAACATCAAAGCTTCCTGCGGTTCATCTTACACGTGAGTGACCTCATTGCTTTTACCGGGTAATATAATTTACTTTTTTTTTATTTTCTCTCTCTAAAGCTTCTCTCTCTAGAAAAACGTACGAAAAATAAAAAATGACAAATTCACCTAACACATATTTAAATTTGGAAAATAAAAATGCTAGTGTTACACAAACGTCTGTGGCTCCTGAAACTTTGGTTTCTCCTGTCATCTCAGCCCAAAGTTCTAAAAAACAAAAAACTAGGAGGACTTCTGTAGTTTGGACACATTTTAAAATCATAACACAATTAGATGTTAGGGGTGAGGAACATGAAATGGCACAGTGCAAATATTGTATGCGACTTTTAACATGCAAGAGTACATGTGGGACTGGGCACCTAAAGAGGCATGCTGAAATATGCTCCAAAAAACATGGACCGTTAGATCCTAGGCAAACCCAACTTGGCACTACATTTTTTGAGACTGGATCGAGTTCAATCTCAAAGTTTACTCCCTTCGTATACTCCAGCGAGTTGGGTAGGGACGGCATGGCCAGGCTCATCACATTGATGGGTCTTCCGATCAGATTTTCGGAAGATTCGAGGGTAGTCCGCATCATGCAGACTTATTTTCAGTCATCCTATCGTAGGATTCCTAGGTCCACATCTAGGAGTGACATACTAAAGATATATAAGTTAGAAAAACAAAAAATAATTAAGAAATTTTTGGCATTTAGTGGAGTGGTGTCCGTGACGTCCGATATATGGACATGTCACGATGATTCTTCTTATGCATGTATCACGAGTCATTATGTCGATTCAAACTGGACAATAAATAAAAAAATATTAGGATTCACTGAGATTCTTCATCCTCATGATGGCCCGGCCATTTTTGAGTGTATGATGAAAATATTTAGGGAATATAAAATTCAAAAGAAAATTTTTAGTGTCACTTTCGATAATGCTGCGAATAATGGAGTAGCGATCAATATGTTTGTTAGGAATATTAGAGACGCACCTTTAGGAGAGATATTTCATGTCAGATGCATGTGTCATGTTATTAACCTGATAGTTCAAGCGGGTATGAAGGTGTGTTCCCCCGCGTTGGAAAATATACGCAATGCACTCAAGTATATTCGCACTCCTCGCAGACTACAAGAGTTTGGTAATCTTTGTTTGTCTGCGAATCTTAAGAAGAAGAAATTCCAATCTGATGTGAGACATCGTTAGAATTACACGTACCTGATGTTGGAATCATGTGTTGGATACGAACACGTGATATCCGACTACGTCAATAGTAAGAGTGGCGAACTTATTGTTGACGACACTGACTGAGATTCAGGAATTTCATTTATGAAATTCCTGAAGATATTTTATGACACGACGAACATGTGTTCGTCGGTTTATACGCCCACCACTTGCATTGCACTCCGTTGCATATGCAACATTAGTAGCATGTTTAGGATGTATCGAGCGGACCCGACGCTCAGCCATATGGTTGCAGAGATGGAGACCAAGTACCTGAGGTACTGGTCCACCATTCCATCTCTTTATTGCCTCGCAGCATGCATGGACCCTAGGGCTAAGGTGGAAGGGGTTGAAAACACCCTGACTTTCATTTCCTCGTGCATGAACCTGGAAGAGCCACCTCAAGGGTTCATTTACGAGAAGTTGACAGACCTGTTCACATACTACGATACTAGGTATGGTGGTGGTGGTGTTGAGACTGTGAGTACGGACACTGATACCTTGTTCGGAGAAGACGCTTATTCCATTAACCTAGTGAGGGGGAAACGTAGGGGTGGACCTTCACATAGGAGCGAGCTGTCTCGGTACTTAGATACCGATTACTGCTCAATCCTATCACCTTCTGACAATAAGAATCTTGATTTATTACAGTGGTGAAAATCATATGAGTCCGCCTATCCCGTGCTATCTAGGATGGCACGGGATCTACTGACTCCTCCGGTGTCGAGCGTAGCATCGGAGTCTGTTTTTTCTGTTGCAGTGAACGTGATTTCGGATAGGAGATCGAGATTACGTCCAGATATGGTTGAGGCCTTGGCATGTTTGAAGGATTGGGAGGAATCGAGATTTAGCATCAGTGATCGTGCTGAAGCTGGGACTGTGACAGACACTGCAGTCGCATCCACATCCACTACGATGGCGGAGGAGCTGATTGCCGATGATGATGACCCATATGATACTGATATTGATGTTGCGGCTGATGATTCTCATTATATGCCGCTTGACGATTGATGCTCATCTGCTCTTTTTTTTCGATATTTTTTTATTTTTTTTATTTATACGCTTTGTTTGTACTTTGTATTATACGTTGTGTTGAAGTTGAAACTTATACTTTTTTTTTCGGAGAATTGGTTTCAAAAGCATGAATGATAATTTTTATTTGCGTAGTTTAAATTTTTTTTAATTAAAATTTTTACTAACTTAATGTATTTATTTATTATTTTAAGATTTAAATTTTATTTTAAAATTTATTAACTTTAAATCTTAATATTTAATTTATACATTATAATATTAAAATATGCTAAACTTAATTGAAAAAAAAAAAAAATTTTCTAATTTTTTTTTTCATACTTACATTTAATTTTAAATGTAATATTTTTTACAAAAAATTTTATTTTTTATTTATTACATAAACTTAAAAACAGATAAACAGAAACTTAATAAAAAAATTAAAAAAAAAAAAAATTTTTATAATCTGCCAAGTGTGAAGTGCCAAGTGCCAAGTGCCAAGCACGGGCCGTGCGCCCGTGCCCGATCTTGGCTGTTGGCTCCCGGGACCCGGACCCCGGTTGAGCCGGTCCAGGAGACCAGGTCCAAGCCAACCGTGCCCGAGCAGGCCGGGCACGGCACGGCACGGCCTTTCCGTGCCCACGGAACGTGCCGTGCCCGACTTTAAAAAACCTATAGTGCAAGAGGAAACACCACTAGCATGTCTATACAATGTATTGATGTTGGGCCTTGTTGATCTATGTTATTTCCACAACTAGAGGAGAATGACAATAACAATTTATATCAATCAATGTCAACACATAATACAACTAATAAAAAGAGGGTATCTCGTCATAGTAGGAAAATGATTCATCAACCTTATCAATATATACTCTTATAAAATCTTGTGACAAAATTCCTGATGAGTTAGATACTGACTCCTATAACTATGATGAAACACTTATAGAAAAATATAGATCATTATCAAAAAATTATGAAATTTGAGATGCATTCCATATACTAAACCAAGTCTGAGATTTTATAAAACTACCTCAAAGGATAAAATTCATCAAGTACAAGTGAATCTATAGAAAAAAGAAAAAAACAGACAATAAAATTAAAACTTATAAGATTATGCTTATTATAAAAATTTTAATCAGAAATACAAGATCAATTATGAGAAATCCTTTCTACCAATAATTATGCATTTTTGAATAAACATCTTGAAAAGTACATCAATATAATACAATTAAATGATTTCATTGAAAAAGACCAAAAACACATCATACAAACTTAAGTAATTCAATTATAAACTTAAGTAAATATTTTGATCTTAGAATATTCATTATGATCAAGCTATTATATTTTATAATTTTAATCAATATCCAAATGAGTCAAGTGTGTATAAAAAACACAATAAAAACATTATAATATTCTTAGTGTTGTACATAGATGACAACTTGCTTATTGATAATAATATAAAAACATTATCTTCAGTCAATGTATGGTTATTCAATCAATTTGATATGAAAAACTTGAGAGAAGTTAATCATATTCTTGAGATTAAAGTTTTGCAAAATCACAAGCAAAAAATACTACGTGTCACATACTCATTATATCAATCAAATTCTAACTTAATTTGGTATAAAAGATTTTACTTAAAAATATAAAATCACTCTATCAAAAAATTAATATCCAGAAACACATTATAAAATAGATAAAATAAAAAAAAATTATTATGCATATATAGTTGAAATCCTAATATATACGATGTTTTGCACTAGACCTAACATCTTCTTTGTTGTTGACATGATTAACAAATATCAGTAAACTCAAAGAAAAAAAATTTGACAATGATAAAATACATAATCAAATGCCTAAAAAGAACTAAAAATTACATTTATTTTACCAAATAAACAATCTTGTACATATAGCCATATAGGTTATATAAATTTAGATTTTTAATTAGATAGAAATTCCAAATAATTCACTCTAGTTATATGTTTACCTCGAGGAATTGAACCATACGTTAAAAAAGTATTAAGTAATCTTATATTATTAATTTTATTATAGAGATCAAGTATATGATAACTTCAGAGGCAGCCAAAAAGATAGTTTAGCTCAAAAACTTCCTATTGAATCTAGGAATAATTCCTTTGATGCAATTATCTATTATGTTTTACTATGATAATATTGGAATAGTTACTCACTCATTTGAACCTAAAACTCTTAAAAATAAATTACATTGAGCGCATATATCATCTTATTAAAGTTATTATGCAAAAAAAAATATATCATAGTGACCAAGAAAACATCAATAAACAACCTAACATATTCTTTTACTAAGAATTTATCAACTAAAATTTTTGATAAACATATCAAATAAATGAAAGTGAGACATATATTTATTTTATCAAATTTTATTTTTTTATTTGAAATCATCATTAGCTATATTTACATTTAGATATAATGCAAGTATACCTTTTATTCTACATAGTAAATAATCTGTTGTGAAGAATTTGACTTGCACATAGAAGATTAAAATATTAATTCTTATAAAATATAAACTTAATTTTATAGCCTAAGTAATCCTTTGTACTCGTATACTTGTGTGTTTTGACTATGAGAAATAATCAAATTATCATTTTTTGTACTCATATACTTTTATGTCTTGACTGAGGAATGATTAAATTATAATCTTTTGTACTCGTATACTTGTGTTGTGTGTATTAAACAAGACCAACTTGGAGTAATTATTTTATACTTACACATAAAATAATGAATATCTCATGATTATTATAAATACTATTATTCTTAATCTTGAGATAATTAATAAACATATATATTTATTAATGATTCTTATGATTCATATGAAATGAGATATATTAATAGATTAATAAAATTAATGATTTAGATAATTATATCAATTGCATGATAAATATTAATTATTAATAAAATTAATATCAAGTTAAAAGAATTGATGATACCCTTTTGAGCATAATTATAAGTTTTAAGTATGTTAAACTCTACAAATTAAATTTTAATCTGGTATATTAAATAATTTTAGTAAAAGATCTCATAAAAATTATAAGATCTTAATTAAATAAAATTATCAATAATTTAATTTAATTAATGAAAATTTATAATCTTAACATGAAGAGATATTAAATAACAAATAGCTCAAATTATAGTTCGAATATACATATGAGAAAAAAATAATATAATTATATAATGAAATAAATTATAATTAATATAACTAATATTATTTAATTTATATTGAAAACCTAAAATCTTATTTAGTTTAGAATCTCTTTCGTAACATTAATCAATATCATAAGAGATAGCTTTAGAAATGTCATAACTCACAATAAAAGATTTTATTTATTTATTTATTTATTTATATATAAAATATGGTTAAGTGATTTTTTAAATGAAATGAATAAATCAGTTTGCGTGATTTATGATAATCACATCACTTTATGTGATGTGGGGTGTAGCTGTCAAAAGGGGCAGGTCGAGATAAGAGTACCACCACTCTTCTCTTTGGTTGTTTTTGAAAGAGATACAAGAGAAGATCTTAGCTTCGCGTGATGGATCAATTTCAAAACCTACTTTTTGAAATATTGTGTTAAGGTATGTAATTGTAATGGAATGCACTCTCATAACATCGCTTGGAAATTGGTTTAATCTCGTACGCAAAATCATCATTTAATTGGGTTTAAGTTTCAACAGTAACAACCCCTTTAGTAGAAATCACCACAAGTGGCTGGTATGTGGGTGAAGGGCTTAAGGAGGTTAATGACCCACTGGCCAAGTATTAACAGTCATCAGAGATGTACCAGACACCAACCAGTTTGGGAGCATGGAATGTCCCGTTTATGGATGATTATTTATTTGCGTACCTTATAGCAAGGAAGAGAAGTAATTATGTAGATACCTTATAGCAGTGAAGAGAACAATAGCGACAATTGCATCGAGGACATGTATATTGTGAAAATTGCTTCTGACATCTACAAAACGAAATGATGATATATCTACCACACAAAAGAAAACAAATAAGCCGGAGGTGACGTACACATGGCAGACAATAGGTGAGGGAAGGTTCAACGGCGAAGCCTTCTCTACGATACAAACTTCAGGCGCCACCCCCATTTCCTGCAATTGCAAGTCTGCACTCCGCAATAATTTAGCCTTCGAGCTTCGACTTTCCGTCAGGCACACGTGCAATACAGATCCGATTTTGGAATTTTTTTTAAAGTAACAAACAAAAAAAGTGTTTTTTACGGAAATAATCATTTTTTAATAAAAAATCTGGATTAAAATAATAGTTTGAAAAATATAACAAACAGGTGACAATGACATCATTATCAATTACGTCTATTGAAATAGTATTTTCTTTTCAAATGCCCGAACATTAGAAATGAAGATCGGCGAATATTAATGCAGCACGACCAAGGATTAAAATATCAGTTTTTATGGATATATCGATACTTAAATTTTACGGATATATTGGGTATATCGAAGATATATTGGTATATATTTATATATGAATATTAATCAATGATAGATATATCATTCTTAAAGAATATATCGATACTTAGAACATACGGATATATCGGTAGATATATCGGAAATTTTTATCATTAAGCATGACAAAGGAAACCAGCACGTGTTTGGGCTACGTGTTGATATGACAAGCGATTAGGACTCTTTCCTTTTTCGAGTAATAATATTTTCTTTTCACATGATGTAAATTGTAAACATTGATTCTCTAGATATCCATGTTCTTTGATCTATGGTGGTTGCTCATTTTAAATATTGGGCCTAAAAAACTTCTTTTGATAATTTTAGTGTAGAACAAGGATTTCTCATATTAATTAAGTCAATACAAATTGTAAGTTGTCAAAATGGAGAATATGGGGGACGAGGCAGATGCAGTGTTGAGCAATGTAGAGGAAGACGACCTACTTCCAATTACAATCATTAATCAAAGCCAAGAAGATATTTTCATTAAGCTAATTCAAGAACTTCTATCAGAGCACAAACAAGAGTGAGCTGCTAGAGAAGCTATTGAGAGTTCTATGTTAGAACTTAAAGTTTCTTTTACTCGTTTAAAATCTCTTGCCTTCGAAGCAATCAAAAAGCGATATGAAGATGTTCATGATAAAGAAAATACCATAGCAAAAAATGAGAAAGTTTCTAGGGAATTGAATGAAACAATGAAGATGAGAGATAAGATTGTAATGAGATTGGGCAATGCAGTAAAAGAGAGGGAAGCACTGGAATCAGAAGTAGAAAATTCAAGGCACATGTTAGTCAATGGAATTGAGAAGATATCTAGGAAAGGTAATAGTGTTGAGGATTTCAGTGCAATGGGATTGCCTTGGTCACAGAAGTAGAATGGGTTTGCTGCAATTGCTTATGATATTATAAAGAGAACCAACGAGATAATAGATGAGCTTTTAAAGCATGCTGATCTTACTGAAAAATCTATAAATGAAGTGAGAGAACATATGGAGTAGAGGAATTATGAGATTGCTATTGAGGTTTATTAGCTTGAAGCTACTATTAGAGCATCTCCAACAATGCTCTCTATTTTAGCTACTAAAAAATTATTAAAATATTATATCATTTATTTTAGTTATTCACTTTTTAAAGTTAACTCCAACAATGCTATCTATTTTAACTATCCACCTTAACAAACTATAACTAACTTTTAAAGTTAGTTATTTTGTAACTAATATTTAAAATGTCATTTCATCACCAAAATGATTAAATTCAAAAGTTTAAATTTTGAAATTTTAAACATTAATTTTTACAACGGTCATATTTATATCGATCATATTTGTGTGTGTGTGTGTGTGGTATCTTTCATCTCTTATTCTCATACATCATCAATATATATATTCGCATTATATTATTTATTGTGTTAATATTATGACTCTGCATCATCTAATGAACATGATTCTTAATGATTCAAACTCAGATGATGAATTGGAGATTATAACAATTTGTGCAATTGAAATGTATAAACTCAATAGTGAGGATAGCTCTAGTGTAGGTCGTAGTTTTATTAAAGGTTATTCAGTAATTAATCGAAATCGATTAATACTCCAAGAAGACCTAGTTGAACATTAATGGAATATGCTTGGAAATGACTAGGCAATACTTGAGCAAATGTTTTCATATCACTTGTACCATTATAAAAATTCAGCATACATTTATAAATTTGTATATAAAAAATTACATCTTCTTTCCCAAGATTTCCATTTGGCGGCTTTTATAATATTCAGCTTGCAACTTTGACGTGCAACTTGTATCCATTGATATTATATGATCTTCCTCTTTCATTTGCTCAAATTTCTTTTTATCTATCTCATGATGTAGACGTTGCTCCTATTGTTTTAGACGTTGCTCATCTTGTAGTAGATGTTGTTGAGCTTGAATATAAGATTTTTCCATCATTACTAATTTCTTCTCATTGGCTACTTTTTTCTCTTCCTGCATCACAACTAAAAGATTAAAAAGTTCAAGTTTTTTGGCATCACCTCCAGCTTCATTACTCTTATTTTTTCAGAGTCTCACTTTCTCAGCTTTCCTACCCAGTGGTCTGTTTAAGGATCCATACGACCCTCCTTCAGCTCCACAATTTTCAGAGACTGATGTAGAAGGCAAAGAGCTGCAAGGAGTATCATAATGTTCAATTTTTTTCTTCTTTGCTTGAGATTCCTCAATCCATTTTGGTTGATACCTTAATTCATTCCAATATTGTTCAAATGGAAAGGAAAATTGATAGAGTTCCTTGTACAAATTTTTGGCATCACATATCTAAAAAATTTGAAAAGAATATATTCATTATAAATTCAAATAAATAAAAATAATTTTGCAATTTAACTTTATTTCAAATATTGTCTTTCTCTGTTAGCCCACTTTGATTAAGTCTTTCTATCTGTGCAAAGCACCCACAAAATTTATTGGTGGCAAGCTGAATTGTCGACCAACGATTCATCAAAGAATTTTGACTATAAATTGGGCATCCCTTTGGCTTGTATTAGTTGAAGAATTCAAAAACTCTTTGCCAATATGTCTTAGACTTTTGTTTATTTCCTTGTACTGCATCTAAACTAATATTAAGCCACGCTGAAATTATCATAATGTTTTCCTCTGTGGCAAAATTGTCACCTCTTTATTTTTTGGTGGTAGAATCTACTTGAGGAGACTTTGAAGAAGATAAACATATAATTTCATCGTCTAAATGTAATCCATCATTTAATAAATTGGTGAAGCTCCATTCTAGAATGGATCCATTATAGATGGCCAATTTGTGCTTTCAAATAAAAAATATTATTTAGAATAATGTAAAAAAACACAGTTTATAAAAATATAGAAACACGTTAAAAAATATAACTATTTAATCATATTAATCAAAATAATTATAGAAATAAAAGACTAAAATAAAATATTTAATTTTTTAAAATAAGCAACACATAATCTCACTCACTTGTACACACATACACAATCATACATACAAGCACACAAACAAGCACACATACAATCATACATACAAGCACACAAACAAGCACACATACAATCATACACAAATACACACCAAAAAAAAACATCGACACAACACACACACACGCTGCTGATATATACCTTAAATTAACTTAGATAAAAATTTGACTTGAATCAAAAACAAAACTTTATATTTAAGAAAAATGAGATGTATTTTAAAAACAAAAAAAATAAAAAGTTTACAAATATTTTTCTATTGCACACTATCATACAATTCGTGCAGCGAAAACCACTTTTCACTACACGAAATAAGGTTTTTGTGCAGCAAAAACCTCATTTCGCTGCACGAAATCATGTTTTCATGCATCGAAAACATGATTTCTGTTCAATTGAAGTGTTAAAAATATGAAGATGACCTGAATTTTGGTTTCTCTTCAAAAAATAATATCCTCGATTGATGCATCTGGCGAGGAACAAAAACTCGTTATTTCTAGCGAGTGATTTGGGCAATATTTAAAATAGAGAGACGAGTAGCGAGGCTGTTGGAGATCGTTTTTTGAGAAATTGTGGCTAAACCAGCTAAACGGAAGCATTTAGCTAGCCTCTTGGAGATGCTCTTAGTGGGTCTAGAGATGACGTGGTCAAGAAAACTTCAGTGATTGAAGATTTGCAGAAAAATGCAAGTGAAAAAGAAGGAAGGAAGGATTTTGGAGATGGAGAAAGATATGTTGGAGAAGATGAGTTTGTTAGATAAGAAGACTATGATAACGAGGATATTTATTGATGATCGTAAAGATAAGCTTTAGGAATTTGGAGTTGAAGATGGAATCTCATAATTTGTTGTTTGTTGAACAATTGAACTTCGTGCGGAATGCCGTATCACAACACTGACCTTTGATTTTAAACTAAAAGTTGTCATTCACAATAACTGTCATTGTCACCTTGTTTTTAGACGTACTAGTTTTGGTTATATTTTTTAAACTAGCATTTTAATTTGGATTTTGTTTAAAGATTATTTCCAAAAGAATTAAAATTATGTTCAGGTTATCAAGTAGAACAGGATAAAAATTTTTTAAAAATATAACATAATTTTTCATATTTTAAAAAAAGATTACTCCAAAACTATAAATAGTTATATTTTGATATCCTAATAAATAAAAACTATAAAATATCATTAGACACATTAAAAAATAAAAACAAAGTATTTATGAAAAAAAATAAAATAAAAAATAATGTTTACATATATACTTATAAAGTATATATGTATATACATATAGGTAGCATACATATATATAGTGTATATACATATTATATATAGTATATATAGTATTTATAATATATAATGTATATGTATATATATGTATATACATTTATATAGTATATACATTATATATGCATACAATATGTATATATATACTACATAAATATAATATATATAGTATACATATGTATAATATATA
The DNA here is from genome assembly GCA_029783825.1 of Sapria himalayana. Lineage (NCBI taxonomy): Eukaryota > Viridiplantae > Streptophyta > Magnoliopsida > Malpighiales > Rafflesiaceae > Sapria > Sapria himalayana. The sequence goes on from JAREIK010003123.1 coordinate 997,977, forward strand.
TGTCTATATATGTACACATGGTTATGTATGTAATATATACATATTGTATAGGTGTTAACATATACGAATTTATATATGTATATATATAATATTGATATATATACAATCATGCATATATATACATACACTACAAGAAATAAACCAATTATAAATAAAAATTAGAAACATCAAATTTTATTTCTAAAATTAGGAATTGAATTGAAACGGATTAGAAGTTGAATTGACATTTATTGAAAAAATTAAAAAATGAAAAAAAATCTATCACTATTTGTGACGCGTGGTCATGGACAGATAAACTTACATGGCATTTAGAGACGGAAATTTATGTTTCCATGTTTTTTTAGAAAATGAATCTTGTTCTTTTCTATATTTAGTGACGAAATTTATTACCATCACTAGATGTGAAATTTCTTTACATTCAGTAGCTATTGGATTTTAAAAAATTAAATGACAGAATAACATTCTATCCCTAAATTAAGATAATAAATTTATTGAAGAACACCTCATAACTTCAAAAAAAAGTTAGGGTTTAGATGTTTTTAATTTCAATTATGAGTTCGTCAATTTATTTTTGTTTTCACTTTCTTTCAATTAGTGTTCATCGTGCTAATCATCATCATTGAGGTATCTAATTTAGTATTTCCAAATTTCTCACATATATTGTATTTGAGAATTGTAATTTTTATACATTTTGTTGTTACCAATTATTTTTTTCAAGTTAAACATCATCACGTATTCTCTCTTCTTTTTTTTTCTTGAATTTATATCTTTCTAATTAATAAATTTTATATTTTATATTTTTTGCACATGCTATGATTTGTTTAATTTTTGGGTTACCTTATTGAGATTGGAAATTTTTATGTATTTTGTTATTTACCTATAGTTTTGATCATACTAATTAATGTGGACTTAATTTGCTTACTAGAATTTGTTAAAATGTAATAATTTATAAATGAATTTATACTAAAGGTGCAACGTTAACAATGAACAATGTATAAGTATTTTAACAAACACTAAAACTTTAAATATAATAATAATGAATACTGTAAAAAATTCCAAAGGTTGAAACATAATAATAAATGAACAACTTAGAAAAAATTAGAATCTCATTTCAAATTTTATTGAGTTGTTTGATCTACACTTCACTAAAGGTTCAATCCAATAAATAACACTTCTCGTTATTTTATATTAAAAAAAGTATATATTATATCTCATAGCTGGTAGATTACTATTTATACTACATGCTTCATATGAATTAGTTAAATCCCTATTAATTTTATAATGTTTTCCATTTCTAGTTGACTTTTTTGTCATTTTTTCAATAATATATTTATATTCATTTGCATTGCAATTTTTTTTAGGATTTCTATAACATAAATTGTTTTTTATCAAATTAGTTTGTACATGTTATTAATTTTGAAATCATGAATTATCACATTACAAATTTTTCTTTATTTCTTAATTAATGCAATTTCATCCAATATAGATAAATATCAAATATTTAATTTTTTGTATATGAAAAAATTACAATTGATAGCTTTTGATAAATATATAATAGATTAAAGCAACCTCTCTTATCTCATTTTAATATAAATTTAACTAATAATAATATGACTAACTTTTTTATTAGATTTATACTGAATAGCCTAAATGTATGGATGAAAGAGAGGTGTCAAACGGGTCGGGCCATGCTGGGTCGACTCGGTTTTTTTGGTCCTAACCAGGCTGGCGTGTCATGCCAGGCACGACATGGTTCAAATTATTTCTGGCCCGGCATGGGCCCATGGCCTAAAATCTATCGGGTTCGGCCCGAATCAGCCCAATTCGAGTCGGGCCTAACCCTAATTTTTAAAAAAATTAGGGTAATGATAGCGCACACCATGCTGCCACACCACCATCACCCTTTCAGGGCTCGCTGAGCCTCACCAGTCGGGCATTAGCTCATCGGGACGTCATCCCCCCATCATGGTCATGTTGGGTGCATGGTCAACCGTGCCTTGCCCATGTGCCAGGCACTCCTGCCGTGCTTGGCATGACACACAGGCTGAAATCCCTCGGCCCAGCATGACACGACCGGTCCCGAGGGTGAGCCCAGCATGGGCATGGGCACGACACTATAGCATGTCATGCCTGCCTATGCACAATTGAACCGTATCATGCTTCGGGAGAGGCCCGAGCCACCTAGTCCGTTTGATACCTATAGATGAAACAGAAATAAGATGCCCATGTAATGATCATGAATGTCAAAATCAAAGTTTCCAAGATGTGGACACAATATGATATCATCTTGAAAAAAATAAATTTGTTAGAGACTGTTATATTTAGTATAAACATGGAGACATAGGTATACCACAAACAACAAAGCATAATGCACATAGAAGTGTTGATTCAAATATTACAATAGAATAAGTCAATCCTAACTATGCATGTGAAGCAACATTGAAGAATATTATCGGTCATTCATTCAATCCTAATATTTCTGATGAAATTTCAATATCATCAGCAAAATAATTTTATGAAATACTTAAAGTATCGGAAGAAAAGATTTGGCCAAGTAATCTATATGGCCACTCAAAGTTATTTGTAGTGGCCAGGCTATTGATTTTAAAGGCAAAACTTCATTTTCAGAAAGGTATTTTGATAAAATATGCTAGTTATTATCAAAATTGTAACCAAATAATAACATCATGATAGATAGCTTTTACAGCACAAAGAAGTTAATGTAAGGTTTTGGTTTTCCTGTAAAAAAAATACATTGCTATATTAATGGCTACATGATATATTAAGACATAGATAGTGAAATAATTACATGTAATTTATGTTACTATCCTCTATACAAAAGAAATGCTACATGTAAAATATAGAAAATAAATATTCCTTATAAGGAGATGTATACTTTTTCATTGACTCATCAATTGAAAAGATTATTTATATTTGAATGACATGAATTGATACAAAGAGCATATTATTGAATATGACATGATACGGCATTGCTCAGATTCTTCTTCTTGGAAATATTTTAATGATTGTCATCCATCTTTTGTAGATGAAAGTCAAATTGTTAGATTAAGGCTGTGCATAGATGAATTTCAGTAATTTAGACAACTATGGTAACAATACTCTTTATGGCCAGTTATAATTATACCTTATTATTTACCACTATTGATGTGTAGAGTACATATCTTTGTGTTATCATGCATGGTCCAAGAAACCTAAAAAAGAATTTGGATGTTTTGTTGTAGCTCTTGATTGTAGAATTCAAAATTTTGTGGGAGGATAGTGTCAAAACATATGATGTATCAAGAAAGCAAAACTTCCAAATGTGAGCAGCACTATGTGGACTATAAGTAATTTTCTTGCATATTCAATAGTATCAAGATGGTGTACTATAGGAAAAGTAGCTTATCCTTATTGCATGGAGGACTCAGATATATTTTTTCTGAGCAAATGAGGAAAGACTTCTTAGTTTGATAACCACCATAAGTTCATACATGTGGAACATTTATTATGGATGAATAGTGATGCATTTAAAAAATGTCATATAGTTGTAAAAGGTGCACCACCTTTGAGGTCTGGTACTGAAATATTAGATGTAATTGAAAATATGGGTTCAGAAACATTACAAATGTTGGTGTAGATTGTATTATTGTGCAAATCTCGAAGAATTATCATAATGGTTGGAATAAATAAAGTATATTTTGAGATTTGTCTTATTGGAAAAACAACCTAATTAGACATAACTTATGCACATCAAGAAGAATGTTTTGATAATATTTTTAATACTATTATGAATATGGAAGGAAAAAAAACAATGCCAAATCAAGAGAAGATTTGAAAAAGTTATGTTCATGTCCAGAGTTACATATGGATGTCAACGAACAAATTTCATAAGGCTTGTTATTATCTTGACAAATATACAAAGGAAGCTTTATGCAGATGGCTAATGGAGCTCAGATTTCATTACGGATATGCATATAATATTGGAAGATGTCTTGATATGGAGAAGCATAAGTTATTTGGGATGAAATGTCATGACTATCATGTATTTATGCAAAGACTAATACCATATCATTCTATGAATTACTTCCAGCAAATGTTTGGGAAGTATTGACTAAAAATAGCATTTTTTAGAATCTCACTTGTAATTTCATAACAAAAAAATAAATTGAATAATTACAAAATGACATCTCCATAATTATAAATAGACTTGAGCATATTGTTTCTCCTAGCTTTTTCGATTCCATGGAACATCTTTCAATCCACTTGTCTTATGAATCCATGATAGCAGATTTTATAAAATATAGATGGATGTATCCATTTGAGAAGTTATATAATTTTTATTTGTTAAAATAAAAATGTAAATGTATCTGAGTTTATTCAAATGAAAATATTTTTCAGATATCTTAGAAAATTGAAAAATGATAATCGAAGCAAAGCCAAAGTAGAATGATTGATATGCAATGCCTTGGTTGAAAAGGCTTGGGCATTTTGTGTATACTACTTTTGACTACAAATATATATTATGTATAATAAAATGTCACCATATAATGATTATAATATGTGGGATGGATCATAAGAACATGATATGCTTTCCATTTTCATACATGCGAGTCAATCATATGGTAGATCAAAATCAAGATATTTTTTTGGATGACTTTGAGTATTATGCTGCACCCAAATACATTTTGTTGAACTATGAAAAAGTTACCCATTATGTTGAGTAAGATTTATAATCAAGTTATATTCTCATGTCTTTGTCAATATATGTGATATATCTTTTTAATTATTCAAAATATATTCAATGTTGTTTTTGAAGAATTTATACTAAGAAATTAAGGCAAAGAGAAAAGCATATTAATTATTCTTCCATTGATGCAATGTTTGAAAAATATTTCACAATTTTGTTTGAAAATTTTGTTAGAATCTATCATCTTAGTACTATTCACATATTGAATAGTACTTCATTCTTGAATAATTTGTATAATCACATTAAACTTTAGAGTTCCAATGAGATTTAGTGTATTAGTACTGGTATAATCATATCTTGAATAATTTGTCAGTATATGATTTCATTCTTGGTTCTAAAAATTAATGTGTAACATTATATAAGTATGATTTTATCTTTTATTATTTTGTAGTTATAATTTCCATCATCAAGTATATGTAACAAACAAATAAAGGATCTTACAAAAAGGACATTATGAAGTTTATAGACATATCCCATATATTATGTAAATAGATACGAATTTTACATTTTGGAACATGATTCAAATAAAGCAACAATGAATAGTTGTGTATGCATAAATGGATGTAACTCTACTACATCTACTATTGATTTATATGGTCGACTAATTGAAATTCTATATGTGAAGTATCATACTTTACTAATTAAGATGATAATTCTATTTAAGTGTGAGTCATTTGATCCTATTCCAAATATGGGTATTAGAATTAATCATCAATACAATCTTGTGGATGTGCATCATATAAAATATTATTTTAAGTACAAGATATTTATTATTGTAGTGTAAGCCAGACAACTGTGTTACATTACTTATCCAACCATAAGAAGAAATCATTATGACTAGTGGGCAATATGTAAAATAAAACCTATATCAGCTATGTAATTTATTGAAAAGGATGTTATTGTCACTCCATCATGTATACCTGTATTTCAAAAGAATAATAAGGAACTTCATCCAATCATTCCTGGGGCTGATAATGGGCTTCAAATATTACTTGGCAAAGATAAAAATGATTTGGATATTGATGATAGCCATGTCGAAGAAGATAATGAGAAGAAATTAATTGCAGAATCAGATAATGATAAATATGTAGATATAGATAATTTGTTAGAAATTTCTAATGATGACTTGACATTTATTGACTTCCATGTTATGTTGTCTTGCTTATTTTGTAACTATTACAACTTGTATGTTAAATTAAAAAAAATCACTTTTGTGAATTTAATTCTATTTATCATTATGACATTTTCATGACATATTTTTGTTGTCTTTACATTTTTTGATGTTTATATAATTTGATATAGGTATGAGGAGTAACCATTCAAGTGACCAAATATCTCAATATGTGGAGAGGGGTAGAAAAAGTTAACTAATATTTTTTGGAGGAGAAAATCTATTTTTATTCAGTGATGACAACACTACAAATGTCTCTATGTATTCTCCTACATGTATAGAGGATATGTTGACATCACCTCATCATGACACACACAGATTGAATGCTCTGATTTTCCATCTTCATCTCATTTTACATAAAAAGGTATTATTATATATGTCCCATCTATCTTAGGAGGCCCATGCATTAGTATTATAGGATTGATAATGGATGGATGTTCACAATACATAGTTTAGATACTAAGTTTTGAGAAATTCTTTATTCAGCCCATAATTGATAATAAATAGTATATAGCTTTTTATAATTTATTATTTGTATGCATAATAATTTTTGTTTCATTTCTAAAAAGATTAATTAATAATTGTGAATGAAATTATAAGTAAATTATTAAGGTTAAAATATGGTAATTTTAATTAATAACAAACAATAATTTTGCTTCTTATCAAACATTTAAAATTTAAATAATATTTATCTTAAGAATATATGGTAAGAAATAAAAATGAATTAAATATTAACTTAGTAGCCAAAAATTTGGGTATATTTTGTTAATATGTATATATATGTGATGATGTAAAAGTGCCTATAGGGTTATTTCTTTTGTTTAGCATACAATCAAGAAGATATTTAAGGAGAAACTAGTTGTAGATGGTATAAATAGAGCAAAGTGCCCCCTAAAAATGAAAGATTTTTATTGGGAAAAATTTGAGGTACAATTTTTATGCATTTACTTATTTTTAAATTTGGGTTAATATGAAATACTCTTAAAATAAATACATTATAATGTATTCTTATTTTATTTGGTTTTTGTAGAAAAAAATAAATGAAATAATGCTTTGGTGGTCCATGTGAATGATACATGGAAACATATGGCTAATATGAGATATAATGACAAGTTTGACAAATAAAGAAAAAAATATGATAAAGATGCAAAGCCTAATAGTACCCTTTAATGTCTGTATTAAGTGGTGGGAATACTAAAATAGTGAGGAGTTAAATGCCTTAATCTTTATCCTTGATGGCCTCACATAATCATCAATTAGAGAAAGCAAATGAAGGATCAAGACCTTCAAAATATATTGGAGGTTTAAAGGTGACCTACCAACATTCAATAAATTTGGTAAAATTATCTTTCATAAATTATTAATATTTTGAATATAATGTATGTGTGACACTGTATCATGTACCTCAATAGTAACTATTATTTTTTTGAAATCTATGTTAGGACATCTACCAATACTATTTGAGGTATTTAAACAAATGCACAAGAAGAATAATGAATCATTTGTGGACAAGTGATCGAATGATATTAATGTGAGTTTTTCAATTTATACTTATAGTGTCACATGTAATTTCCAATTAAAGAAAGAAAATAATGTAAACAAATTTATGTTTTGGCATTCACTTGAATTAACATACAAATTCAAGTATTTTTTATACCATAACTTATGAGTTATTATATATGGACACTTAAATATAATAGCTAACTTTATTTTTATGTTATTTTTTAGTAGGGTAGTGATAGTTACATATGTTGGTATATTTTATCTGAATATAGTAATAATGAGTTATATTGTATTTTAACAATTATAAGAAGTGGTGGAAAATATGGTTGACATTGCTTCACAATTGACAGATTTTTCTATTGAGTCGCGATAAATTAATGTTTCACATACTTACCTTCAAGCTATTGGAGTTGAACCAAAAAATGGTGAGTGTATCGTCTTGGTACCCATGTATTTATATTTTATCTAGATTCTATTTGGAGTACTTCATTATTATCTTTCAATTACAATAATATGTTTGATGAGAGATTCTAAGAAAAGTTGCAATAAATTCATGATACATAGCAAAGGAAAAATGAGAAGATGTAACAAAAAATAAAGAGATGCAAAAGGAAATTGAAGAATTAATAAAAAATGAGGCGGAAAGAATGAAAAAAGAAGAGGAAAGAATAAAAAGAGAGGAGAAAATACAAATGATGAATTTGGAGATGAAGAAAATAATGTGCAAGTTGGCAAAGATATTTATCTTTTTTTCATCATTCTGAAGAGGATCCATTTAGATCTCTAGATGACAATACTCATCTCGACAAGGACTCATTGTTATTTTTGATGTTGTGTTATTAAATTTTGGCAATAAAAGTCTTTGTTGTGGAATTTTGGTTTTTGTGTTATTATTTTTAAAATTAAGTTATCTAACATGTTATTATAATTGGACTTTTATGTTTGTTATCTAACATATTACTTTGTAATAGATATTATATGAATGTCATTTGATGAATACTATGCATATGTACTTATTTGATTACTAGTTATTTAAGTTCTGTATGTATTTTTATATTGTACATAACATATAGAAACTATAACAAATGGGACATGCTTGTGTTGCAGAAATTAGAAATGGAAAATAACATTTCAAAATTCTTTTCTAATTAAAAAAATAAATATGGTGTTTCTATTTTATTCTATTCCATCGCTATTTTAGCAATGGAATCTGAGATCCCATTTCCATCGCTAAAATTAGCAATGGAAAAATTTAATCACGCATTTTAAAAATGCGGGGGCATTATCTATTTCTAAAATTTAGAAAGGAGCACTTTAGAAATGGATTATTTCCATTTCTAATGAGGTTGCTATCCGAAAATTGTGATGGAATTTGGTGTTTCTAATTCTATCTTTTCTTGTAGTGATATAGATAGTAAATGTGCGTATATATGCACATATATACAATATGAACACACACACACATGTTTATACATTTATACATTATACATGTATCGTATATATGTCTATATATTTGTATATATTGTATTGTATATGTATGTATATGGTATGTATACCTATATATGGTATGTATACATATAATATATATGTATATATAGTATAAGTATATACAATACATATAGATAACTCTACAAGAAAGAAACCAATTAGAAATGGACAATAGAGATGCCCAATTTCATTTCTAAAAAGATGGTCCATCTCCATTCATAATTGTCACCCCAATATGTTATCATTGAGATAATAAATCATCTCTTCTTGGAGGTCGCTCACAAGTCATCACCTTCTTGGAAACTTATTAATTACCCTTAAAAGTTGTTTCACATATTCATTATTACTCTTCTACTTCTAATATTTTTCTTTATAAGAATTGATATGGTAATAAAAGTATTTATACTTTTGGATTTGTTGGTATAATACTCACATGATAAATATGTGTTTTCCCTCGTATCTTTAGTGGAAACCATACACTCGAAACTTACATATAAGATTGTCACAACAATATAAATCGCCATCAAATGTGCCTAACATGTGGCTTATCTTTCACTATTTCTCATTAGGTTAGATCATTCTTACATCAAAAGTGAAACCCTAGTAAAAAAAATTTATTTATTGCCCAACTTTAATAGAAGGTAAGTCCCTATAAGACATACATAATAAATTGGCCTATAAAAATATTTATACTTTTGGCTTCATAAGTATCATACTCGTAATGATTAAATATACTTTAATTTTAAATTTTGGCATATGGGTTTGTCTTGTGTGTCATAGTAAGAAGGGATGTCACTTCAATCCATACTCGTGAGTATCTCTTGTAGCTTACCTATCACTATCTCTTGTAATTACCAAACCATTCATAACCTAATAAATTCACAACAAAATATCATATATACTTCAAATCATGCTTTAACTATTCATATTAAAGCATTAAAATCAGCATCCATCACACATAGATACTTCAAACCATCTCTAGATTATCCTTTTTGTCTGAAATTGTGAAGAATAACATATGAAATAAGTGTAAATTCATCTCATATGAATCTGAGTGTCTAAATTCAGCCCTAGGGGAATCTTGGTTTTAAAACATAAATTCCTCAAAACTTATTCGATTTCACTTCGATTTGCCCCTATGAGGAGGTCATAATGTGTCTTCTTTCTATGGTTTATGCTTGTTCCTTATATCACCATTTTTTCTTGTGGATCACCTAGAAAATTGATTTGTTGAGCCCCTTGGGTTATCTTCCTCATACTTCTCATAGATTCTTCTTTGTTTCTTAGTGTTTTCCTTGTATACCACAATATCTGTTGTAAGATTTTTACTTGGAAGTTGGGCTATAAATAAAAGTAATGGCTTCAATCTTTCAATTCAATAACACAAATTTATGATGCTTGGTATAAGCCATGAATTTGGTCTCTTTCCTCTACTTGATAGTCATTATATTGGAAAAAATAATGATGGTTCATTTAGTCTCTATAACACAATGTCATGGAATTGATGTGTGACTATGGCTTGATCATTTAGACTTCATAATAGTGTCATGGTACTAAGTTTGGATATAGCTTATGCATGTCTCTTGTGTGACTCAAAGTTATGATATTGAAAAATAGTCATGACTTTGGTTTTTCTCTTAGGCTGAGAGTCATGGCATTTGTTTTGACCAAAACTTGAGTTAACTCTATGTAACATTTTGAAGCCAATAGTCACCATACTAGATAAGCACCATGATTTTGGCATGATATTCAATGATTTAGTAAAGGAAAACTCATGATATATAGAGGTTGTTGTAGCTTTTAGCACTAGTGATGTACTTAGTTTCTATGATACAAAATTCATGTCGTAGCCAAGAATGTTATTTCAAGCTAGTTTGGCTATCTCCAAGAAATCTTCAAATACAAAAAAAATATATTTCATAGTAAAAGGAATATGTCAATAAGGAAATAGAGTTATGTCATATGAAAGTTGTCATGATTATGTGTGCAGATTTTCAGCCAAGAATTGATATTAAAACTAATATATAAGTACCCAAATATGTAATCAAGTCATAACGTATCATATCCTATGACTTCCATATGTTTTACTTCTCTTCTAGTTACCAACTCTATCATACCACACATTTTAATCTAAAAACTTCTAATTTCACAATTATTTATCAAAATCCTCAAAATTTTAGTTTTTGTGAAATCATTGCAAATAAAATACTCTTCAAGTAAATACAATGTAAATATCACACCAAATGGAAAATACTCTTTAGTATTTTATATATTGAATAAAATTTCACATTAAAATCATTATTCATCCTTAAGCAATCCATCCTCCTTTTACAAAAAAAAGATCAACATATAGACCCCCTGATTTCTAAATAAGTATTTGTTATGATTGAGTTATAGTATTATAGTGTGTCAATATGGTGGGACTACTTTTTTTATTGTTTGTTGAAGATTTGTGATTGGGGTTTGAACTGTATGATTTACTTTTGGGATTAATAAATGGTTCGTTATATTTTGTGTGACTACCTACATATCATTTGTATATCACATAATACAAAAAAAATTTATGGGTTATCTATCAAATAGTGTTATATTAACAACCATATCTAGACAGTCAAAAGGTTCATACATCCATTAGTGATCTTAGCTATCCAAGCTTCCTATTTAGTTTATTTCACTTGCCCTTTTCTCTTAAATTTATCTTTTGAAATTGGATTATTCTCATGACTTGCTTCTTTTGAACTTCCCCCACAAGGTTTTTGCTTCATGGATGGTGTGATTTATTTAAGTGCCACGGTGTAGTGTTGGGTCACCATTTGAGCATTTTCTTTTTCTAACACAATTATCATGGCATTGTATAAAGTTGTGGCTATTTCTTTTAGCTTCTAGAACTATAAAGGCATGGTGTTGTTGGAACCTATGACATTCATCACTATTTCATTATTTTTCTCTGCTTCCTTAAGAATCTCCAAGTTTTCCTTCTCCACCATGTCTTCATTTTTAGTTTATCAATCACCAATTGGGGTTTTTCCTCTCATTTGCTTCGTGTATAACATTCAATTTCTCCTCTTCATTTTATCCATAATTATGAATTGAGAAATTAGGTGTTTCACTCTTTGTCTTCCACTGTATAGTAGTATTCTTTACAATTATTTCAAGTCATGACTTTAAATAATATCATGACTTCTAGATAATCATTTCATCACTTTTTGTTTCATCACTTTTGTATCATGGGCCTAAAATCTTTCTCATCTTCATCGAGCTAGTAATCTTCTATAAAGGTTGAATTTAACATGAATTCAAAGTGTGGAAGAGATTATCTATCCTCTAATGATCTTTCTTGTAATTATCTAGATTTTTCTGCCCCTTATAAAGGTTGAATTTTACATATTCTTCCCCCACTTGACATTTAAACTCTCTATTATTCACATCAATTAGTGCCTATTCGATGGCAAAAAATGGTCATCCCAAGACCAATAGAGCATGTTAATCTTCTTCCATATCCAACAAAAAAAATCCATGAGAAACATAAATACACTAATCTTAATCAATAAATCTTCAATAATACACATTGTATGCTTAGTCGATTGAATAATCATTTGGAGTGAGAGAGAGAGAGAGAGAGAGGTCGGAGTGATTTCATCAAGTTGCGATCTTTATGCTATCAAGAAAGACAATACAGGTAGTCTCTATTAACTTCCTCACTTCACCTTCTACATCAATCATAGTTGGGGATGTGAGCTAGGTAGTGTGTCTAGTGGGTATTGATGTTGAGATCAACTAGTGTTAGGCTAGTGTTAGAGCCATGACTTTTGGAAAAGTTACTACACTACCAATATTAGCTCCTTATGTTTCAGCTTGCTCTTCATGTTGCCCCTCTAGCCCTTTTATACTTTTTGGTACCATGAACAAGTATTTCTTTGGGTTGGCATTCATATCACTAGGTAGCTCATTCATGCTCTTCACTTTCAATGATAATGCTAGTTATTCAATCTGATTTTTTTTTATACTTTATATTGCCTCATTTGCATTTTCCAACTTGGTCTTAAGTTTCTCTATTTAGTTATCTTGAAATTCATTACTTTGATTTTTCTCATTTAATAGTGACATTAACTTGTCATCAATGGATAACTTCCATTATATTGTTTGGTGCTAGTAATTTGAGATTAATTCTTCTTGATTGTTATCCTCATTTTAATTATGCCCAAAATACTTTGAGGTTTGAAAATATTTTGGTTCCCACTACAATAGCTTCCAAAGAAAAAATTTTCATGAATTCTCATGCTTGGATTGTAGTGTGTGTGGATATTAGGATTGGGTCAAAACATATATTATTTACTCTATAATCCATTTGTTTTCTCTACTTGATAAATTGGATCGAAATTCACTAATTCTTGTAATTACAAAATGGTAAGTTCTTTATTTTTTCATTTTTCTTCATGGGCTTCCACTATTTATAAATGCCTCCATTTTAGTTTCCAATATAATGAGTTGCTCTAACTCTAGAACTCTTGCTTATCTTCACCGAAAATCATGATTATTCAAAGAGATGTTATTTTTTTTCCAACTCTTCAAATAACAAATAAGCTTATTACTCGAGAGATTTATTCAATTTTAAACCTCACAAAGTTGTATCAATAGTACAACTCATCATATAATTAAATCCATTATAAAAGATCTGGACTTGGAACTATGATTCAAACCCATATTGAGGAAATTTCCTTAATAACTCTTTAAAATAATTCAAAGCATCACGCAAAGTCTCTAGCTCCTCCTAATAAAATTGGCTTATCTCACTCCTCAAACTATGATTTAATTTGAGGTGGGAAAAACTTAGTAAGGAAAGTCGGCACAAATTCATCTAAACTCTTAATATAGTCTCGAGATAAGCACTAGAATCAACTTCATGCTCTTTCACTCTAATAAATAGAAAATAAATATAACTTGATCATGTTCATGCAAACTTCATTCATTGTAACTGTGCTGCATAACTTAAAACCCACAGTGATGTGCCCATTCAAATTTTATGATATCCTTTTACTATATTAATATTATTGAACCATCACTATTATATTAGGCTTCAACTAAAAATAGTTGTTTTGACTTGCTACATTTGATTTTTTGAATAATTATCCACAATTATAGGTCTCTAATAATTACCCAATGTATGGTAATGATTGTGCCTTTGGATAGCCTACCCCTCACAACATTGGGGCTCTTTGTTACTATTCATTCTATCAATTACATCTTTCTTTGCTATTTATTTCCAATTGCTCTCATTGTTCTCACAATCTTTGGGTCCAAATGTGTTAACTTAGCCCTAGGATTTTTGTTCATATAAAGGTGGTGCTAGAAAATGAAGAAAAAAAAAAAATGGAAAAAAAGTCACCATGATGACAAGATACATTCAAGATATACAATACAAATTTCAATGAAATAAAATAAAATAATGTTATTAAAATACTAAAAATAAAATTATCCATTTTTAATGATAGTTACATCAATTATATTTGACCAACCAAATTAAATATTAACCCTCCTACAATGATTTCAAAAAACTTGGTGCATAGTGGTGACTGATCATCCTAAAAAAAGTAATTTTTGACAAAGACACTAAAAATTTGTTATGAATTTGTTATGACACTTAATTTTTATGGTTAGGTACATCCAAAAATTTATTGGGCAAGGGTCTCTCATCCAACATCATTCCAAAAAATATGAGTCATTTAAGTAATTAAGCAGATATTTAGTCTAGATATTAACTTTAGACTAAATATAATTTAACTACTAGTTTATTAGGCATGATAAATATGATTAAAGTCATAAATCCTAAATTATATAGATGATTGATATTTTTATACGTGATGGAACTTTATTTGATCTTGTTGTGGTTATGCTCAGTTATCGAATGAAGGTTGAATAATTACGAATAATATCTTGCCCTATCAGAATACAAGGTGTTTAACAACTATTGATCCCTTCCAAATGAAGGTGTCCTCTTGCTATTTTAACAGTGAGAAAATAAATTATCTCTACTTTAAGGCCATTCACAAGTCCTCCCTTATTAGACAATTTGTTAATTACCCTTAATGGCTACTTTAAATATACATTGCTATTCTATGATATCTAGTTTATTTATCGAAAAGAATTAATATGGTAATAAAACCATTTTCACTTTTGGCTTAGTTAGTGTAATACTTGGACAATTAACATATGTTTCACTAATAAAAATAATATGTCTGAAACTAACTCATAGAGTTATCACCACTATATGAATCACCTGCAGACATGCCTAATGCATGACTTGCATGTCACTATCCCCCATTATAGTAGAAAACTTTCATACTAAAGGTGAAACCTTAGGAAAGATATTTTATTTACAACCCAATATTAATTGATAGTCAATTTTTTTAAGACATACATAATGGATTGGCCTTTAAAAATATTCATGCTTTTGACTTCATAACATCATATTCATAATGATTAAATATATCTTAATTTTAGATTTTGGTATATATGTTTGTTTCAGACATCATAGTCAAAAGATTGAAACTTTTTTCTTTCTTTATGCTTGAGTGTGTTTAGTCACTTACATGCCATTGTTCCTCACTCAAATTATGAATGAATTTACCAATAGCCAGAATCCTAGTATCAGTCATATTAACTACCAAATTATCTATAACTAAACAAATTCATAACAAAATATCATATTAAAATAATAAAATAAGCATTCATCACTCATATTTACATCAAATTATTCTTAGGTTCTCCTTTTAACGTGGAATTGGAAAGAATGACACGAGAGACAAGCATAAATTCATCTCGCATGAATCCGGTGCCAAATTTTCAGCCCTACAAAAATCTAGGTTTTAAAACCAAAATCTCTCAAAATTTGTTCGATTTCACTTGGATTTCCCCCTATGTAGAAGGCAGAGCATGTGCTTGCATCATATGGTTTATAATTATACCTTGTATCATCCTTATTACTTGTGGATTTCCCTGAAAATGAAGTTGTTTAGTCCCTTAGGTCATCTTCAACATGCCTCTCATGGATTCCTCTTGGATTCTTAAGGCTTTCCTTAAATACACAAGCAACTAGTATGTGTTTTTCACTTGGAAGCCATTGCACTAAATAAAATTTATGTCTTCAAACTTTTGGTTTTATAATTCAAAGTCATGACTTTAGTCTCTTTTCTCTACTTGATGATCATGACAAAATAAAAAATCAAGGTGGCTTATTTAGGCTCTATAATACAATGTCATAGCTCTAAGTTTATTTGTGGCTTGTGTATTTCTCTTTTGTAACCCAAAATCATGGAATTGAAGAATATTCACAAGTTTGATTTCGATTTTGAGCTAAGAGTCTTGGTGCTTATTTTGGCCATGACTCAAAAATATGGCTTTGTGTAATAATTTGTAGCCAAAAGTTATGACATCAGAGCATCCTCGTAGCTTTGGTTTGAGTATTCTATGGTTTAGAAAAAAAAAGTCACGATATCAGGATATTTCCGTGGCTTTTAGCATCAATGGGGTACTTGGTAGTTGCTATGATATAAAATTAATATCGTACCCATGAAGATGTTTCAAGCTAGTTTAGCTATAACTACGATAAAACATTATATCTAAAAAAATATGATATACAATGAAATAAATATATCAAGAGTTGTGGCGTATGAAGATTGTCATGACTATGTGTGAAGTTTCAGCTAAAAATACATATTAAAAATAATCTATAAGTACTCAAATGTGTAATTAAATTGTAGCATGTCATATATAATGATTTGCATAATTTTTTGCTCCCTTTTAGTTACCAAACCCACCAAGCCATAAATTTTGATCTTAAAATTCTTGATTTCATAACTATTCGTCAAAATCCTCAAAATCTTTATTTTTTATGAAATTATGACAAATAAAGCTCTCTTTCAAGCAAACACAACGTAAATATCACACACAATGGAAAATATTATTTGGTATTTTATATATCGAACAACTCTGTGTATATACACATTATATATATGAATACACACACACACACACATCATATATATATATATATATTAATTTATACATAATGCATATATTTTGTGCATTTATATATGTATATATTATGCATATCAAAAAATATTTTCTAAAATATTTTCATAGGTTATATATGTACACAAATAGATTTAAGTGTTGGGATGATAGCTGTGTTGGATTTTCTAATGTTAATTTTTTAAGGATGATAGAAAATTTAAAGGAAAATAATGTTATCAGTACAAAGATGAAAATATTTTTAAAAAAGTCTTCAACTAATCTTATATAAAAAAGCTACGTTGCCATGTCATAACAAACAAAAAAAATACAAAACTAAAAACTTAATTTTTTGTTTGTTTCTATATATATATATATATAACCTTTTCATTTTTTTTTGAAAATATTTTATAATCCATATAGTATATACATTGTGCATATATACACTTATAATTTATACTTATTGTGTATATATATACATAGAATATATGCATATTATATATATACACTATGTATATACATATATAGATTGTGTATATATACTATGTGTATGTATATTATACAAATGCTACATATATACATAATCTATATGTATATACACTATGCATATGGATTGTTTATCTACATATACTTAGTATGTATATATATAATCTAAATGTATATACATATTAAATGTATATACATATTTATATATATTGTGTGTATATACATTGATATATATATATGTGTGTGTGTGTGTGTAGTCTTGATAGATATACTCTATGTATATACATATGTATATGAATATAATATATATATATATATATATATATATATATATATATATATATATATATATATATTGTGCATATATATACATATTTTGTGTATATATATACAGTGTATATATATATATATTGTGTACATAGACTATGTATATATGTATAGAGAGAAGGCAAACATATACTATGTATATACAAATTATATGTATATACATAGTATATATGTATATATACTAATTATATATACATGATATATATACATAATCTCGATAAATATAGACTATGTATATATACACAATGAATGAATATATGATGTGTATATAATAGAAATAATTAGTTGTTTGACTTGGTCTTTTCTTTAAGATAGAATTATTCAAATATATGTAAATATTTTTAGATATCATCAATAGATATAGTATTTAGTTTATAACCTACCTAGTTTGTAGGATCTTCAATCACTCTTAGTTTTCTATTTATATGAATGTTTAATTAATGAAAGTAATCAAGCCGTTCACTTCTTTATAGTATCACAGAGCAGACCCCTCCTTCCATCACAAACAAACCATGGCTACCTCTTCCCTCTCAACTATCAACACAAATGAATCTCCTAGCACCCTTATCATCATTAATGTTACTGCCTAAATCCCTATAAAACTCACCTCCACCAACTACCTCTCATGAAAACTACAATATCACACTTTCTTCATTGGCTATATCCTATTAGAATATATTGATGGCTCTCAGCCATGTCCCCTATCCACTCTCATAGATAAGACACATCTAAATCCAACCTTGTTCACACACTCTAGATCCGCAAGGACCAATTGATCTTGAATGTAATCATTAAATCTCTCCCATACCATCATATCATTTATTATACAAGCCAAGATTGAACGAGAAGCATGGACTATGCTGGACACCGCCTTTCCAAATCCTTCATGTGGCTGCATCAAACATGCCAAAAACCAACCCAATATGACTATAATAGTGTCATATCATTTCTGCGATCTATCAAGGCAAAGTCTTGCTTATATTGGAGCAACATTAGATGTAGAAGATCTAATTGACAAGAAACTTGATGGCCTTGGTGATGAATTTTGAGAACTCATACATGTTTTCCAAGTCATAGACATGCCTATAACCTTTAAGGAACTACATGAGAAATTCCTCAATTTTGAATCCTTTATGATTACCCCAATACTAGATCCCCTTTAGTTCCCTACCATTTATAATATAACTAGCATTAACCTAGCCACCTAGTGTTCTCCTACACCCAAATGCACCAACAATCATACATGGAACCCTTATAACAGCCACCAAAATAAATATCCTTTTACACAAACCAGATATCAACTTACGACTCAAAGAAATTGCCCACAATAGGAGGGACACCAATACATGATGTCCTTTCTTTTGTTTCGTCTAGTCCTAGTCAACAAATCCAATAGTCCTACTTCAAATGCTCACTCAGCCACCCCATGGAAACCAAGGGCCCATTATGCATTTAATACTTTCAGCCAAACATCTTGTCTTGGTTCCTAGACAATGACACATCTCACCATATTATAGTTGATCTACACAATCTCTCCAAGCATGCTTCATATAATGGCTCAAATGATATTATGTTTAGTGATGGAATGGGTCTTCCTATTGCTCATACCAATTCTTCATTTTTCCACAGAACTCATAATATGTTTAAATTTTAGGATGTCTTATATGTTCTTGCTATGAAAAAGAATCTCATTTCCAATTTTCAATTTTGTACCTCAAATAATGTCTCCATTGAATTCTTACCAATTTATTTTCTTGTAAAGAATATTCACATGGGGCACCACTTCTAAAGGGAAACACTAAAAAAGGTGTTTATGAGTGGCTAGTATCTCCACCCTTGCATGCATTTTCCAGCATCAAAACAATTTTTTTTGGATAATATTAAAGATTAGGATATCCAACTTTCCACATTCTAAAATAGATTGTTTCCTAAAATAAACTCAATTTGTGTTCTTCATTATCCAATAATTTTTAATATAATACTTATCAAAATAATAAAAGGCACAAATTATCATTCTCTCAGTCAATAATTTTTTCTTCTCAATTACTCGAAACTATCTTTTCTAATGCTTGGACATTTATAATTATGTCACATTATAGATTTATATATTATATTTTTGTAGATTATTTAACCATATATATTTGTTTCTATCCTCTTGAACAAAATTCGTGTGTTAAAAAAAATTATTTGACTTAAAGCCATTGTTTAAAAATATTTTGTACTAAAACTATCAAAACACTTAATTCTAATAATGATAGAGAATATATTACCCTTGCACAATTTTTTTCACCAAATGGTATTTCTCATATCACTACACCACCTCATACACCTGAACACAATGGATTTTTTGAATGTAGACATCTTCATATTGTAGACACTAGATTTGCATTACTCTCTAATGTATCTCATCCTTTAAATTATTAGACTTATACTTTTGACACATTAGTTTACCTAATAAATCATATGTCAAAACACACACATAAACACACAATGTTTATTCTCCTTATAACAAAAATTTATAACTCCTAATTACTCAAAACTCAAAAGTTTAGGTTTGTTATGCTATCCCTAGCTTAGACCATATAAAACCACCAAATTAGACACTCGATCCAAACCTTGTGTCCTCCTTAGCTACTCTTTAACTGAAAGTGCCTTTTATTACCTTGAACCATCTACTTTCAAATTATATGTAACTAGGCTTATTAGATTTGTTAAGTTTATCTTTGCCTTCAGTCATCTCTCTACTCATTCCTCTACTCTTACATTAGATTCCATTGCTGTTTCAAGTCAACCACTACTTCAAATTTCCACCTTGCCTTTGTTACCACTACTTAATTCTTCATATGTAATAGATGCCAACAACAATCCCCCCATGAAGCTTCATACCACCAACCTTGGATGTCACATTTCCTCCATCACCATTCTGTAAACCTTAACATATCAATAATTTTTTATAACCATAAACTCTTCTAAGCCTAAACCCTAAGCCCTAAACCACCCAAGCCTCAGCCAAAACCAACCCACAACCCACACCACGATTACTTGAGCCAAAAATAATATTTAAAAATCAATTATTAAATTGAATCTTCTCACTCAATTAACCAAAGGTGGTACTGATCATGAATTTACAACCTTGGCTCAAGCCCTCAAAGATCATAAAGGACATCATGGCATGACTGAAGAGCAAAATACTTTAATAAAGTATGGCACATTGTCTCTAGTTCCACCATAAAGAAATCAAAATTTGGTTCGGTGTAAGTGACTTTTTTGAATTAAATAAAAATATGATGATTCTCTTAACTTGTTCAAGGACTACTTGGTTGCAAAAGGCTTCCATTGACATTCTGGAATAGACTATCATGACACATTAATTCCCATTATAAAACTAACTACTATCTAAATTATTCTTAGTATATCAGTCAAATGTGGCTAGACATTAAGACAATTTAATATAAATTATATTTTCCTTCAAGGATATCTATTAGAAAATATATAGATGTCACAACCACTAGGATTTGTTGATCATAACAACCCCTCTTATGTTTGTCAACTCAATAAAGCAATCTATGACATGAAACATGCCCCTCGTGCATGGTACCATGAGTTGAATTTGTTGTTCTTAGTAAGCAATCTATGTCAACTCAATAAAGCAACCCCTATTATGTCTCACAACCACCAAGATTTGTTGGTTTTCAAAATTCATATGATGATTCATCCTTCTTTGTTTTCATTATAATAGTCACACTACATATCTCCTTGTTTATGCTGATGATCTAATCATCACTAGTGAAAATGATACAATAGTTAATCACTTCATTGTCATCCTTGCTCATCAATTTTCTATTAAAGGCCTTGATTTCATAACTTACCTTATGAGTTTCTAAGTTATCCCAACCAAACATGGGTTATTACTTTCATAGAGATAATATACTATGGATCTCCTCACTCAAACTAAAATGTAAGACATATGGATTGTTTTCACATCCATACCAACCAATTCAACTCTCATGCTAACCTTAGGTTCCTCTCTCTTAGATCCAACTAAGTATCAACAAGTAGTTGGGAGCATCTCATATTTGATAATGACGTGACCATATATCACCTTTGCTTTTAACAAATAATCCCAATATATGCATTGCTCACTTTATCAAAAGCCTACTACATTTTCTTACTGGCACCATTGATGAAGATTTATAACTCTACAAAGACTCTTACCTTAATTTGCATGTGTTCTCAAATACTTCTCTTGGCCTACGAGCATTTTTATGATGATTGGGTAGAGGACAAGGACACCTTTTGCTCCATTAGTGTTATTATTGTTTATCTGGGTAAAAATATAGTCTTCTAAAATTTTAAAAATCAATGGACTATTGTTAGATCCTCTATTGAGATAGAATATTGCTCTATTACAAATATAGATACTCAACCCCTCTAGTTTGTAGGATCTTTTGACTAATCTTGGTACTTCACTTTTATGTTTTTATTTTTTGACTAATCTTGCTTATGATGATTTGTTTTATGTTGTTTTCATGATAATAGTCATATTACATATCTCCTTATTTATGTTAATTGTTATCTTTTGACTAATCTCGATACTTTACTTTTATGTTGCTCTGTCATTTACTATGATAATACTAGGATAACTTGAATATCTTCTAATCATATTTTTCATTTTTGCATGAAGTGTGCTAACATAGATTTTTATTTTTATCATAGAGCATGCTCAAAATGTAGTTTTTCATGTAGCTCATGCCTCTTTTAAAGAATAGCTTATAGATGCTCTTACCAAACCACTTTCACATCAACATTATCTTCAACTTAAATACAAGACTGGACTTCTCTCTTGAACTCCATCTTGAGAGGGCATAATAGAGATAATTAATTGTTTGACTTAGTCTTTTTTTTAAGTTTAAATTATTCAAACATATTTAAATGTTTTTAAATGTCAATCATAGATATAGTATTTAATTTGTAACCTCTTTGGTTTGTAGGATCTTCAGCCATTCTTGGTTTTATATTTAAACGAAAGTTTAATTAATGAAAAGTATGAAGCCTTTCACTTATGTAGTATATAGATACAATATATATATATATATATATATATATATATGTGTGTGTGTGTGTGTGTGTGTGTGTTTGTTTGTTTGTGTATCATGTCTATATATATTTAGTATATATATAATGTATACACACATACACACAAACAAATAACACATCATATATACTACATATATATACACACTAAATAATATCATGCATTACCAATATATATATAATATGTATATAGACATAATGTATATATACATATACAATATATGCATATAGATAGAAAACATATATGTATAATATAGATAGATAATGTATGCATATAATTAACTACAAGAAAATATGAAATTAGAAATGCCCAATTCCATTTCTAATTTTGTCAATATGGTTGAATAGTGATGAATTTAGAAATAGATTAGTTTCATTTCTATAATGCTCCTCTCAAAATTTAGAAAAAGGATTACACAATAATATTTTTATAAATAGCAACGAAAAAATCCGTTGCTATTTATTATGATGGCAAAAAGATATTGGATTTCATCACTAATTTTGTGACGTAAAAATAAAAAACATATAATCCATTTCTAAATGAGCAACTGATCATCAAACAAATGCAAGAATCCATTTCTATTTAGAAATGGATTTAGAAATTAAAAAATTCAATTTCAATCGTCTACAATAGGAACAAATTCCATTTGTGCAATTTTTGTAAGTTGTATTCAATATACAATTATATGTAGAAACTATATGACCTACAACCAAATAAACACTTTCACATATTATTCATTATAAGGCATTCACATAACATCCTTTAATAAAATATCATATAACAAACATAAATGTCCATAAATTTCAATACATGATTTATAACTTAATTAAAAAACATTAACACAGAAACCATAAATTCGAATCAAAAACATACTATGCAAAATTTTAATAACACGTCACAAACAACTATGAGTTCTTTTACTGATAAGTATTTTCCTCCGGAGATTTGGATGGATCCTCTTTAGAATGATGAAAAATAGATATTATTTCTGCCAACTTGCAAATTATTTTTTCTATCTTTGAAATCTTCTATTGCATTTCATCCTCTCTTTTTTTCAATTCTTCAATTTTCTTTTGCATTTTTTCATTCTTTTGTTTTATCTCCTCATTTTTCTTTTGCAATGTATCATGAATATCCTACAATTCCTCATGTAACCTCTCATCAAACATATCATTGTAATTGAAAGATGATGATTAAGAACTCTAAACAGAACCTGGATAAAATGTAAATGCATTAGTACCAAGATCATATATGCACCATTTTTTTGGCTCATCAATCTCTTGCACCTCTGTAAAAGGATATGTCAATTGAGAAACAATAGCAACCATATTTTCCATAGCATCCTATAATTATTAAAATATAACATAACTCATCCATTACTATATTAAAAGAAATTTTATACTAGTACATGAAACTGTTCTCTCACTGCGACAAAATATTTAAAAAACAAAGTTAGTAATTACATTTACTAAGTTCATAAATAATAAATCATTAGTTATGATAAAAAAATATATTCGAGTTTGCATTTTATTTATAGTTAATGCCAAATAATCAATTTTTAAATTTTTTTTTATTATTTGTAATTTTCAAATGAAACTAAAGTATAAAATGAGAAACTCATATTTATATCATTTGATGAGTATTTATCTACAAATGATTCATCATTCTTCTTGTTCATTCATTTGAATACCTCAAATGGTATCGATGGATGTCCCAACTTAGCCTCATGAAAATAAATATTAGTTACTATTAAAGTATATCATTCATTATGACATAGATATTATCCTTTGGATTTAAAAAATCTAAATAATAAAAAAAATAAAAAATAATTATACTAGATTTACCTACTTTTTCTGATTGACGATCATGTGAGATCACCTGGACAAGGCCTTTAACTCATTGGTATTCCAATATTCCCACCACTTTATCCAAACACTAAGGGGGACACTATTAAGTTTTGTATCTTTATCATATTTTTTTCTCTATTTGCCAAACTTATCATTATATCTCACACTTACCATATGTTTCCATATATTCTTCATTGATACTACTAAAGCATAATTCCATTTGTATTTTTCCTACAAAAATCAAATAAAACAATAATACCTTGTAATTCATTTAGTTTAAGAGTATATCATATTATATCAAATTAAAAAACAAGTAAATGCATGAAAGATATACCTCAATTTATTCCCAATAAAATTCTTTCATACCTGGGGGCACTTTGCTCTACGTTATTCCTTTCGCAACTAGTTTCTCTTTTAAAATCTTCCCAATTGTAAGAAAAACAAAAGGAATAAAACTATACGTAATTTAAAATCATCATATACATATACATATAAACAAAATACATAATTTTTGCCGCTAATAAGTTAAAATTTATATTTAATATTATAAATGATAATGTTCAATAAGTAGCAATATCATACGTTGTTATTATTATAAAATACCAAAATTCAAAATTTTTAATATATTTATAATTATATTCACATATTATTTTATATTTAATTGAAATGAATAATATTAAAATTATAATAAATGGATGTAGTAGATTTAAGAAAGCTATGTACTGATTATTGTTAATTATTGGCCGAATGAAAATTTTCTCATTACTTGACATATAAATTAAGTATTATGAATATCCTACTAGTGCTGCTACTATAGTATCAATGTATGGTCCTCCTAAGATAGGTGGAATAGAACTATCAATATTTTCTGATAAAAAAATGAGATGAAGATAGAATATCTATGATAGTAAATCCATGTATATCATGATGATGTAATGCCATAGTTTCCTTCATACATGTAAAAGAATGCAAAAGGATATTTGTAGTGTTGTCATCATTGAATACATATAGGTTTCCTCATCCACGAAATATTAGTTGACTTCCTCTGCCCCTCCTCACATATTGATATCCTCGGCCACTTGAATACCTAAATTAAGTTACATAAACATCAAAATATACAGAGGCAATAGAAACATTATATGAAAATGTCATAATAACAAAACATAATGATAAACACATTGACATTATAAAAAGCAATTAAATTATTATAATTTAACATCCACTTTGTAATGATTACAAAATGAGAATGAGAAAATAATAAGATAGTCAATGAATTTCTAGTCAATATTAGAAATTTCTAAGAAATCATATCTATCTACATATTCATCGTCATCTGATTCTGCAATTAATTCCTCTTTATTATCTTCCTCAACATTATTATCATCAATGTCCAAATAATTTCCACCTTCAACAAATAAAGTTTGAAGGCCATCATCTGCCCATTGAATGATTGAATGAAGTTCTACATTATTCTCTTGAAATGATGATAAATGTGATGGAGTGACCATAATATCATTTTTTAACAATTTAAACAACTGATATAGGTTTTATTTTACTGATTACCCACCAATGACATGGATTTCTTCTTGTGATTAGATAACTGGTGTAACACACTTGTTCAAATTGTACCGCAAGAATAAATGATTCATACTTATGATAAAATTTATTATGGTGCATATCAACAAGGGTGTATTGATAATTAATTCTAGTACCCATATTTGGAATAGGATCAAATCATTCACGCTTAAACATAATAGTCCACATAATTGGTAAAGTAGGATATTATAGGTGTGGCATTTCAATTAGTCGACCATGAAAATTAGTAGTAAATGAAGTATAGTTAGACCCCTTAATGCAAACACACCTATTTATTACAATATTATTTAAAATATGTTTCAAAGTATAAAATTTATATCTATTTACATAATATATGGGATACTTCTATAAACTTCATAATGGTCCTTTTGCAAGATCATTCATTTGTCTATTACATATATTTAATGAAAAAAAAATTCTTACAAAATGATAAAAGACAAATTCATACATATATAATATTGCACGTAACTATTTAGAACCAAGAATGATAAGTTATATACTGACATATTTTTCAAATCAATTTGCAAAATTTTAATCTTTACATCATTTGAATCATTATCAATGTGAGGTTCTCTATGTCTTAATTCCTAAGAAAATATTCTTCAAAAACAAAATTTAAGGTATTTTGAATAATTAAAATGTTATATCACATATAATGATAAATAAATGAGAATATAAAATTATTATAAATCTTACCCAGTATAAGGTGTAACTTCCTCACTATTCAACAAAATATATGTGTGCATAGCATGATACTCTAAGTTATCCAAAAATATCTTGATGTTGCTCTACCATATGATTTACCCACATATCTAAAAATAGAAAGCATATTATTTTTTTCTAATCCATCTCCCATACCATATACCTTCTTTGGTGATAATATTTTATGATGATTATACAATTATAACTGAAAGTAGTGCCCACAAAATATCGAAGCATCTTCAACAAAGTAGGCATTGCATATCGATCATTGACTTTGACTTTATTTCGATCATTATTTTTCAAATTTTCGAAGATATCTGAAATAGATATATATATATATAAGTATATTCGGTGGATACATTAACATTTTTAGATTAACAAATGAAAAATATATTACCTCTCAAATAGATGCATCCATCTATATTGCACATGGCCTGCTATCATGGATTCATAAGTCAAGTGGACTGGAAATATTACATGAAATTAAAGAAACTAGGAAAAAAAAATGCTCAAGTTTACATAAAATAATGAGGATTTCATTTTGTAATTACATCATTTCTTTCTTTCTTATGCCATTACAAGTGAGATTCTTAAAAATATACTTATTTCAGTCAATGCTTCTCAAATATTCTGTGAAAATAATTAACGGAATGCGATGGGTATTAGCTTCTATATAAACACATGGTAGTCATGACTTTTCATTCTAAATAACTTATGTCTCTTCATATTAACACATATTCCCATGCTAGAGACATATCTTTTAGGGAACCTAAGCTCTATCTGCCATTTATAAAAAACTTCCTTTATATCCTTTTCATAACTATAACAAGCATTTGAGAATTTATTTTGTTAATTCATCCATATGTAACTCTAGACATGAACATAACTATTTCAAATCTTTTCTAGATTGGACATTATCTTGAATTGGTATATTCAATATTTTTGATTTTTTAAAAAAATTTATATTTATTAAATTATAAAACTAATTAAAAATAAAAACTCAAAAAAAAAAGTGTGTTGTAATCACTTTGTTATAACATATTTTTCTTTATACTGCAATGTATCACTTCAAACCTCAAGACTCAACTAAAATTTTAAGATTTTAGTTACAATTTGAACGTTGCATCACGTATGTCATAGCCCATATGTGTAAGCATAAAGCACCCGAAAGGTAAATATTAAAATAATCAAAATATTTACAAAAAAATAGTGTTAAATTTAATAATTCAATCAATGGATGAGAAGTTAAAGATGAAAGAGAGTTTAACAATTGAGAAAAAAAAATTTAGAATGAAAATTCAAAATTTTATAATAACTATTTATATAGATTTGAAAAAAATATATATTTTAATTTTTTTATTTATTTTGATCAGAATTTGATTATCATCAGATTTATGGATTGTCGTCATTTGAAAATAATCTAACGACGTTAAATTTTTTTAAAGAATTATTTTTTTAAATACAATGACAGTGATAGGTCACACCGTTTAATATCGATGTTAGTGCATGTTAGGTGAAACCACAATGGACTTCGTTGCACATGCCATTGGTCATCTAAGTTAAACTTGACTCGTATGGTTATTAAAAAAAAACCCCCCACACCCCCATCAAGCTACCCAATGAGTCATTACCCATTAATCGAGACCCATCCATGCTTGGAAATGGGTCACCAGGCCAGAAACTAGAATCATGCCTGACCAATATAAGGCAAGGCTAACTCTAGCCATAGTCCACAAACAAGCATGGTTCTTGACTGTGTATTGCTGGGCCTAGCATGACCAATTTAGAATGTGTCTCATGTCATGTCTCATGATGTCTCATGCCATGATTGGGCCGCTCATACTACCAATACCTCTAATTTATTCTAAATCCAAAATTTTGTTTTCCTATTTTTTTATCAAACCGTAATGTTTTATAATTTTTTAATAGAGTTTTGTATGGAAATAATGTATTTAAAATAAAAAAATAAAATTTAATCATAGTTTAAAAAATATGCCCAAACTAGTGCGTCTGAAAACAACGTGACAATGACTGTTGTTGTGAACGGCAGCCATTGCCACACTGTTGATTTTTTAAAAGCAGGGGTAGACTTTGTGAATGTCGGCTATTAAAAATACTGTGGAGATCTTATTACACCACTCGCTCCTCGCCCATAGCCCCTCGCCCATCTTCTCTCGTCCGTCTGTCCTAACTTCTCGCCCCTCTCTTCCTACCCCTCCCCCTTGCTCGTCTCCAAGAGCTCCTTCGCGGAGCTCCGTCGAGCTCCGCGATGCAGTTTCGTCGAGCTCCAGCATGCTCAATGTAAAGCTCGAGGAGCTCAGTCGAGCTCCATCATCGTGCTCGATGGAGCTCGTCGAATTCTAGTAAGCTCCACGTCCAGCTCGTTGGAGCTCCTTGAGCTCTATGAAGGAGATGAACAAAGCTCCACAAAGGAGTTTGACGGAATTTCTCGAGCTATACATCGAGCTCGCTGGAGCTCCATCTTGGAGCTCCTAGAGATGGGCAAGGAAAGAGGGGTGAGAAGAGAGGGACGAGAGGTAAAAGAAGACGAACAAGGGGTAGAGGGGCCATGGGCGTAATGAAATCTCTATAATATTTTTAATAGCTGGCATTTATAACACCAGCTTCTGATTTTAAAAAACCAACAGCGTGGTAATGACCACAATTCATAACGACGATAATTGTCACGCTGTTTTGAATCTATACTTAAATTTTGGATTCATACTTAAATTTGACATTTATAAATCTGTTATCAGATGTATTAGCTTGGGTATATTTTTGAATTCATACTTAAATTTTGAATTTTTTATTTTATATACATTATTTAAGTACAAAATTATTTTTAACAATAGTAAATTGTTGTCGTTGAATGTCATGTTATAGCTTTTGACTTATGGGTCATGTTCCATGGATCTGTAATCTGGAGGCGATATGCCAGATGTAAAGGTTTTTCACATCCCCTGATTAGAGGAAGACTGAATTTAAAACTATCATTTTCTAGTCTTCCCATCTTATCGATTGACTAGACGAGAACAATGCATATAGATAAAAAACGTGGGGAGCTTCCAAAGGGGTCACCACTAGCTTAATCCACAAACCCGTATTATGGCGCTTCGGTTAACCATGTACAGCAGGGTCGTACCGCTCGTAGTTTTGTTAGCTTTTCAGTTTTGCAATGGAATCGCTGCGTCGGATGTTGGCTTCTACTCGATCAGCAGAGGATCAATGTTCATGAACCTCACCAATTTCGGCGCGCGGATTGTCTCCCTCCTCCTTCCGGATAGAAACGGTAATTTGTGATTCTAATATTAAAAAGGTTAACTTATATATAATATTTAGTGGATCAAAAAGAAAATAATTAAACAAAGATAAGGACGAGGGCGAGGGGCAGGGGGAGAAGGCAGTGTAGTTTAGGACCCATGCATTCGAGTGACTGGGAGTACCCAAAACATAATTCCCCCATATTTTTTATCTTGTGATAATATTGCATAATTTTTGTTTTATTTTTTTTATTCTACATAATCTTTTGCTGCTCGATTGGTAGGAAATGTGGGTGATATCGTCCTTGGTTATGATACCCCCGAAGAATACACCGTG
The DNA here is from genome assembly GCA_029783825.1 of Sapria himalayana. Classification (NCBI taxonomy): domain Eukaryota; kingdom Viridiplantae; phylum Streptophyta; class Magnoliopsida; order Malpighiales; family Rafflesiaceae; genus Sapria; species Sapria himalayana. Next base: position 1,028,546 of record JAREIK010003123.1, read on the forward strand.
AGTTTTATCTGTGTTGTATCTAATTGCGTGGGTGTGTTTGATATGTATAATGGTGACAATAAAGCATGAATCCCCGACCAAATATGTTTAATTTATGTTTTTGGGCAAAACATTATTTTACGCACGAACACGCAGGTCGCAGCTATGCATAACATAGGGCGTTTTTGTTTTAATCTTCCCATTCATATCCATTTCTTTTAATTCTCTTCAGTTTAATATTGATAATTTTTGCCACTTCGGTGACAATCTGAAAAGTTGTATGATATGGAGATGGGGGCTCAGCCAAAGGTGCATTGGTAGGATGTATTTGAAATTTAACGCTCTCATGAAATTTACTTGAGAAAGGAAGTGTATCCTCTAACACAGGAAAACTCCCTCTCGCGGTGAACGTTCTGCGAACTTTGCTTGGCATTTGATTCTCCTTGTAATTTCTATCCACAGAACAGTTCTGCTAACTTTGGAGCCACGGTTGGACGAGTAGCTAACAGGATTTCTGGAGCTCAATTTGTTTTGAACGGAACCGTTTATAAGCTCCAAAGCAATGGGCAGAATGTCACAGTACATGGTACGTTATAATATTTGTTCTTTGCTAAGTGTAATCTAATGCATTGTTTTAGTGAATACCAGGTGGTCCTCGTGGCTTTGCAAGAGTTGTCTGGTCTGTGGTATATCATTCTTCCAGCTGCATTATCTTTTCTTATCACAGCCCGGATGGGGACCAAGGTCAGTGCAGGTTGCTTCGGCCTGTTGTTGTCTTCCAAGTAGTGCTTGTTTTGCCTGGAGGATAATACTGGATGGGCATGCTCCGTGCAGGATTCCCTGGCGCTCTCAAACTGAGAGTGAGGTACAAGCTCCTCCATCACTGGCTGAGCATAACAATGAATGCAACTGCCCTTGACCAAACCACCCCGGTGAACCTTGCCCATCATTCATTCTTCAATTTAAATGGGCAAAACAGCGGTGATATCCTTTCGGAGACTATTAAAATTTTTGCATCCCACTACACACCTACCGATGCCAAATTGATTCCCACTGGCAAAATTGCATCGGTGAAAGGAACGCCATATGATTTTCTCAGAGGCCGCCCCATCTCAAGCCAGATCAAGAAACTACCAGGTGGGTATGATATCAACTATGTGCTTAATGGGTCAAAAGACGTGCTCAAGGTGGCAGCCATAGTTAGCGACGCTCAATCAGGACGATTGATGGAGGTCATGACGAACCAACCAGGCATGCAGTTCTTTACTAGCAACAAATTGAACGCAACGGGAAAAGGCGGATTCTTGTACAAGCCTTTTGCAGCCCTCTGTCTGGAAACACAAGGATTTCCAGATGCAGTAAATCATCCCAACTTCCCATCGCAGTTAATTAATCCTGGACAGGTTTACAACCATAACATGCTTTTTAAGTTCAGTTTGTTTTGAGGTTTCGAAGGATTGTTGCTGCTGTGGGAGAGGCAACAGTTAGTTCCATTTTTATATGAAATAAAAATTCTTGTATTTCCACCATTATATCGCAGTTAAATATCAATTAATTCTTCTATGCATTATTTTAAATTATCGATGGAATTAGAAGTGAAATAATTCCGTTTTTAAAGTTTTCTTTCTAAATTTTGAAAGTGAAATGTGCTGATGTTTCAAATTTGTGCGACGGGTCAATTTTGTTTCAACTTTCAAGATGTAGTGGCAGATTCTGAATAGAAATATTATTACTGTTTCTAAATTTGCTTTGAAATTAAAATGTTATTTTCCTTTTTTATTTTTAGCAATGGAGATATATTTCACATTTCCATTTTTGTATTGCATTTATATTTCTTTGATTCCATCCAGATACTATTTCATTCATTTTAATTTTTTTTACAGATGTATTTCATACAACATTTTAAATACACACATTTTACATATGTTGAAATTAAACATATAAATTCTAATAACATATAGTTTTCAATCATTTCTATTATATATATATATATACATACATATATACATATTATATACTATAATAGCACCATAAAATTCCAACGCAACAAAGTTGATTGCAACGGTGCCCAAAACAGCGGGAGGCGGGTGCCTTTTGGGGTTGACATGACTACTCTCCTTTGAAGATCTAGATGAATCTTCTTCAAATATTGATGTATTTCTTCATTCTTGAGTTGTATTTTTTTATTTTTTGTGTAAATTATTTTGAATTTTTTGGATCTTCTTTTGCATTTGTCCATCAAAGAAATTATTATAATTAAAAGATGTAGATGATGAGTTCCAAGCATAATGTGGATAAAATGTAGATATATGTGTATCAAGATCGTACAAATATTATTTTTTTAGTTTAATTACAATGGCCTGAAGGTAAATATGTACAACATCATTCTCTTGAGTCTCTGTAGATTGATTTATCACTAAAGAAACAATGACAACTATATTCTTCATAGCTTCTCACAATTATATAATAAAATATAATATCGTATTTTAGGAGAAACAAATAATACCAACAAAAGAACATTGCGGGCTATAACATGAAACCAGGACACAGCTCCAACATTTCATTGATGTATATGTTATAACTCACATCTTCAACATAAACAATTCATCAAAATAAAATGATGAATTCATAAAAATATTACAATTCACATAAATAAACATTAAAATAAATATATTCATTTGTAATTTAGAAAAACATGGTTACACAAAGTTAATTGGTGTGACATTGTTAGTTGCCCAAAAATCATATATATACTGTAATTCACATAGCATACCGAGCCTCTTGCAAGGCACATTCATAGAGGTGCACCTCACCTGAAATCGTGTTTAGTAGTGCATAAACATATGCACTTTTTTTTGAAAGACTATTTCGTTAACTTATATATTATGGAAGGGAGTCATTTTTATTAAACTTTTCATACATAATATTATGTTCAAAAATATCTTTGTATAATTTTATATAAAGAGAATATCAAAATAGAATCAATGATATTTTTATTAGACTTTCCATATTATATATTATTTTTATTTTATGTAAGACATAAATAATCTTCTAAATATCAAGAAAAAATTGAAGGCAGTCATTATGCTTATTGAGTCCATGTATAATAACTCATGAATAATTAAACAATAGAAGATAATTTACAAGGAAAATTAATTATTTTGGTTAGTAAATATTTAATCTATTAACATTTTCTTTATGAAAATATTACAATTCACATAATATAATAAAAGTAGATAATGAGAAACTTACATTAATATCAGTTGACCGCTTGCCTACAAAGGATCCATCCTTCTTGTGCATATGTCTGAATACCTCAAATGGTATTGATGAACGTCCCACCTCAGCCTCATGAGAATAAATAATATTAATCAATGATATACATGAAATATTTTCATTAATATAATATCATCTGCATTCATAAAGTTAACATCAAAATTAAATTAAGATAAGACTATTACCAAATCTATTGAATGTTGGTAAGCCATTTAAATCACCAATATGTTTTGAAAGTCATGTTCCTTCTTCTGCTTTCTCTGATAGATTGTTTTTGTATGTCATTTTGGGATAAGACATTAAACTCTTCACTATTCCAATATTCCTTCCATTTTTTCAAATATCTTGGGGAATACTATTTGGCTTTGCATCTTTATCATATTTTTTACCCAAAATTCTAAGCTTGTCATTATATTTGATACTCATCACATGTTTTTATGTATCATTCACACATATCAATAAAGTATTATTCTATTTATATTTTTTCTGCAACAAAAAAAAACATATATTGTGTTACATTATGTTTGTTATAATTTTTAATAATACAACAATTTTAAAATTGGCTATATGCATTAAATTGAACTTTAAATTCTTCCCAATAATATTCCTTCATATTTGAGGACACATTACCCTACTTTATACATTCATCAACTAATTTCTCCTTAAAAATCTTTTTTGATTGTATTAGAAGCAGAGAGAATAAACTTATAAATAAAATAATATTGGCACATACATATACTTATAAATGAAAAACAATCATACTTGTGTAACTAAGTTGATGTATTTTTTCATTTTTATTATTTTTCTAAAACTAAGTAATTCAAACATCATTTTCATTCTCCATGATAATGATGGAAAAATAACAAAATTTGAGTTAGTTATTGATATAAATTACCACATTTTAAACAAAAAAAAAACATTTAAATTATTATGAAGAGTTTAAAAAAATAAATGAAAAACAAAAACAAAAAAAAATCATGCATGAAGTATTACATTTTTTTAAACTACATATTGTTTAATATCGAGAGTGGGCCGAATAAAGATTTTATCATTACTTTGCATACAAACTATGGATTAAGATCCTCCATTATGAATATCCATTCATTATCAATTTTGTAGTAGCATCACATGTACCTCTTAATATAGGTGGAATAGAGCTAACATTACTAGTTGGTACATGATAAGCGAAAACAGAATGTCAATGGTAGACAATATATGTGTGTGAATTCCTCATTATATGTAATGCCAATGTATCCTCTATACATGTAGGTGAATGTGGTAAAACATTTATAATATTGTTGTCACTGCATAAATATTGAATTCCACATTCACAAAATATTTGTTGACTTCCTCTACCCCTCCACAGGGATTGAGATCTTTAGTCACTTGAATGGTTACCTTTCATACCTAATTCAATTTTCATAAACATCCAAACATTCTAAGACAACAAATGAAGTTAATCAATAATACATACTAAGAAAAGATCATAACAAACACATTAACAATTACATAAGTAAAAAAATTTTATTTCTTGAACAACCAAAATGTATTTGTTACAAAAAAAGTAATATAACTTAACATCAAAGTTAATAAAAGTTTAATCATCATTGAAAATATCAAACAAATCTTCTTCATCTAAATATTCATCCAAATTATCTTCTTGAACATGTGCATCATTAATTTCTACATAATTTTCATATTCACCAATCATTGCTTTAGGTCCATCATATGCCATAGGATTAATTGAATGAATTTTCATAATATTCTTTTGAAATATAGGTATATGCAATGGTGTCACTATGATATATATTTCAAGATATTCTATATCTAATCTAAGTTTTATTTTATAAATAGATCACTAGTCACCAACCAATATTTCTTCTTGTGGTTGGATAAGTATTGCACTTATTCTAATTTCACCACAAGAATGAATGAATCATACTTTTAATAATATTTATTATTGTGCACATCCACATGATTATATTGATGATGAATTTTGGTAGTTAAATTTAAGATGTGATCAAACTATTCATACTTAAACAAAAATTTCCTCTTAATTGGTAAAGTAGGATACTTCAATTATAGTTTTTTTATCAATTGACCATAAAAGTCAATATTAGATATAATATATCTAGACCCCTTAGTCCATACACCACTGTTCATTGTAGCTTTATTTGAACCTTACTTTAAAGTGTGAAATTTATATTCATTTACATGATGTATGGGATACATCTATAAACTTCATAATGACCATCTTGTAAGATCCTTTATTTGTCTATTAGAAATATTTGATGATTGATAATGTACCTAAAGAAGGATTAAAAAAATTAAAAGTTATATAATGACAAAAATTTCAAATCAAGATATAAAATCTTTGTCAAGCTTAGCATCAATTATAGTATCACCAATATGCAGTTCACTTTGCCTTAATTCCTTAACATAAATTCTACAAAAATAAGATTGAAATTATTTTGAATATTAACATTGGTATATCACATACTATGAGAAAGAAAATATAATGTAAAATAATAATAAACCTTACGCAATATATGGTTTAACTTTTTTGTAGTTGAATAAGATATATGTGTGAACAACATGATACTTCTGGTCATCCAAATAATATATTAATTTTTCTCTACCATATGATCGACTTTCATGGGTGAAAATGAAAAATAAACCTTCTTGTTCTAATCAATCTTTCATATTATAATCATTATTGTGTGATATTTTTTAATGCGTAATATACACTTGTGGCTGAAAATAGTGTGCACAAAATGCTGAAGTTTCTTCAACCAAGTAGGCATTGCATATCGATCCTTCAACTTTGACTTTTTTTTTGAATATTATTTTTTAATTTTCAAAGATATATGAAAAAATTTTTCATTACAATAATATTTATTTGTAAGATACTTTGAAATTAATAGATGCCAACAAGAAAAATATATAACTTCTCAAATGGATACATCTATCTGTATTTCATAGGGTCTGCTATCATTTATTCACAAGGTAAGTGGATCGAAAGATATTTCACAAGTCTGCATAAAATGATGGGTATATCATTTTGTAAATTCTCAATGTCTTCATTTATTATGATATTATAAGTGATATTTAAAAAAATACTTATTTCGGTGAAAGCTTGCTAACATTTTCTGGAAGTAATCATGGAATGTTATATGTATTAGTATTTGCATAAACATATGACAATCATGACTTTTCATCTAAAAGTGTCAAATAGGCTGGGTAGCCCTGGCAAATCCCATGACCCAACTTGGTTTAGTATTTCCTAGCTCAGCACAATCCAAAACAATGCCTCACGCTGAGCTAGGTAACCCCATGACACAGTTTGCCCCGTACTGGGTTGACATGAGCCATGCCTTATGTTGGGCTTGGTACGACCCATGTGCCTAGCCCAATGGCATCGAAAACTTGCTTGGTTGACTACCCAAAGAGGGTCCCATTGGGCGCGACTGGTAGTCTAAGAGATCTTATTTTTTTTAAACAATTAGACACCGATCCCAAGCCCGTGACATAGCAGTCTAAAAAATTAGACTACCTTATTATGGGCAAGTATAATTATTTTAAAATAATCAACCATATGGCTGATTGTAATTGGCTAGCTATGTAAGTTGGCCATTCATTACATTTTCACACAATAGGTTTCGCATGCTCCTTCGGCATGGTCCAGCATGGTTGTGCACTCGGTAGTGCCACCGTGCTCTACTAGGCTGGTAGATCCAACCACTGTTGAGTTAGTGTACATTTAGATGACATTCTTAATGTACATTATATGGATAAAGTTTATATGAAAGTTTTCATATAGTGTACATTTTTCATATGGTATTAGAGGAAGGGGTATGAAAGTTTTTACATAAAAAAAAAAAAGATAATGGCGTGGCATGTGTTTACTACACAATAATGGCAACAATGTTGATACTATTGTTGCAACTTCAATGTCAACCCATTGTTGGTGTCGATGTGAGGGTGCAAGCACATGTGATATGATGTCGAACATCACGTGGTAGTGAGGCTTGCATCGTGTGGCCATGATCACAATTGTGTGCATGTAGTGTGGAGCACATCATGTAGTTGTGTGGTATGCACCACGTGGTAATGTGCACGGTGGGTGAATTTATGTAGAGGCAATGTGCATAATACGTATAATGCCAAATAATTTAAAAAATAAAATTGTGCATACATTGAGATATAACTCATTTTTTTGACTGATTGAAAAAATCAAAATTTTAATTATTACTTTATGTTGTATATAATTTGTTTTGATTATTTGTTTTGTATAACTAAATTATTTTTGTTTTAATATTTTCATATAAGTGCAGGAAATAAAATATTAAGAGGTCAAGAATGTAGTAATAGCATAATAACGGAGGTCCCGCTGTCCAGTCAGCGGGCCGAAGAATTTTTGGAGTAAAGCTTGGCCCGTCCGAGTGATCCGGCCCGCTTTGGGTAATTAAAACTGAAAATTATATTAATATAAATTGTATTTATTTTATGTTTTTCGGGCTACTATTTTTCGTGTTGTGGTACTGTTCATCTCTTCCTCCTCTTCTACGCGATTTTATCATGACTATTTCTGCTGCATAAATTGTAAGAGAATATTGAATATTTTGGTTATAATCTGTAATACATAAGTATTTTCTGGTAAATGTAGCTAGTCGTGTTGAACGACTAGTAAACCACATTATTTCATGCATTTTTGTTGTAGTTTTGTTTTCATTTTTAAATATGTCGTGGTTGGATGATTATTATGGATTGCATATATATCATTTGTTGCTATTTCTCTGTTGTTTTCTTTTTTTGAATCACAATCGTGGAAGCACAATTGCCCAACAATTGGTATCAAAGTGGGTGGTTTCAGAGATTTTCGAGCAATTGTGCTATTGGATCTTGTGATTTTTCTGTAAAAATGATATTCTATTAAAATGGTTGGTGTTGGGCAATTGCACTTTCATAGTTGTGATTTAGAAGAAGAAAGAACAATAAAACAACAAATAATAATTGATATATATATATATATCCAATCCACAATCCAACCACGGTAGAATTAAAAGAAAAATGAAAAAAAATAACCAGAAATTACGTGGTTCATTAGTCGCTCAACATGACTAGCTACATCCACCAAAAAATACTTATGTATTACAGATTAAACCAAAATGTATTATAGTATGTGCAGAACAAAAATAGTCACGATAAATTGTACAGAGAGATAGAGAGAGAGAGAAAGAAGATGAACAGTTCCAGATCTGAAAAAATATTAACTCGAAAAAAAATACAAAACATTTATATTAAAAACATGCTCAGTTCAATTGACCGGAGCGGGTCGGATCATTTGTCGAGTCAGGCTCTGCTCCAAAAATTTTGGCTCACTAACCTGACATTGGGACCTCCGTTATTATGCTACTATTGCATCCCCAGCCTCTTAATATTCCATTTCCTACACTTGAAAATATTTGGAGAATTTTGGTTATACAAATAGATTATCAAAACAAATTATATATATAACAGCTGGAACCCTAAACACCACGATCGAGAAATTTAATGGTAGAAACGAGTTTAGTATGTGGCAGATTAAAATGTGAGCGTATTTGAAGAATTTTGATATTTGAAATCCTCTTGTTCAAGGTTTCGGTCCTCTTGGAATAATAGAGGCTGAGGCATGGAGACGTGAAGAAGAAGCCTACTCCACCATTTTGTTAAGCCTATCTGATGAAGTCATAGCTGAGGTAGCAGATGAAGAATCTACTACAGGACGGTGGCTCAAGCTTGAGTCTCTGTATATGACTAAATCACTAACGAATAAGCTTCTGTTGAAGAGGAGGCAGTTCACACTAAGTTTGCAAGAGGGAATGTCTTTGAAGAAGCATCTAGATAATTTAAACAACATCCTCATGGACCTTAAATGTGTGGATGCTAAGGTGGAAGATGAGGATGCTGCACTTCTGCTCTTAGTCTTTCTTCCTCCTTCCAATAAAAATTTGGTTGAATCTCTCATAGTGGGGAAGGAGGAGATCACTTTGGAGGATGTTCGGTATGCCCTACACTTTAGAGAGATGAGGCATAAAGCTGCTATTAAAAGAATAGAGCATCACTCGGCTAGATTGGTGGCGACAAATAGGAGGCCACAATTTGTTCCATTCAAGAAGAAGGGGAACAAGTTCCAGAAGAGGTCAAAGGAGGGTGATACTTATCACTACTGCAAACAAAAGGGATATTGGAAAACTGAATGTCCGAAGAAAAAAGCAAGGCTGGAACAAAAGGGAGATTGAAATTTGTTGAGCCTAATCACTGCTGTCGTGGCCTTTGATGACTTGGATGATGGAGAAGAGCTTGTGCTGGTAACCTCCACAATGATCAAAAGATAAGACTCATGGATCTTGGATACTAGGGCTTCCTTCCATATAAGCACTTGGAGTGGTTCAACAAATTTGATATGAAGGAAGCCGGCAATGCTGTGGTGGGGAACAACCAACCTTGTAAGGTAGTTGGAATTGGCATAGTGAGACTGAGAACATATGATGGCTGAATAGTCTCACTTTCCAATGCAAGGTATACTTCTGAAATGACAATGAATCTCATTTCTCTTGGTAATTTAGATGACCAGGGATGCACATTCAGTGGTGGTGAGGGAATACTGAATGTTCATCGAGGAGATGATGTCATACTGAAAGGGCACAAGAGTGGAATGCCATACACACTGATAGGTTTCACAATGACAGGGGCTATTGCAGTCACATCCAGAGAGCCAGCATCTAAAGATTAAGGTGACCTTACCAAACTGTGGCACATGCGGCTCGCACATATAGGAGAGAAAGGTATGAAACTTTTCTTTGATCTTTATCTTCTTATTGGCCATAGAGTCAGTAAATTAAATTTCTTGTGATCATTATGTTTTTGGTAAGAAACATAGAACTAAGTTCGGTAAGATCATACACTATACAAATAGTATTTTGAATTATATCCATGCTAACTATTGGGGCCCTTCTAGACTCACACCTCTTGGGAGTGCTCGATTTTATTTACGTAGTTGATGATTACTCCAGGATGTCATGGGTATTCATGATGAAATATAAATCTGAGACTTTTATAAAGTTTAAGCAGTAGGTTAGCTTAGTGGAAAACCAAACACAAAAGAAGGTTAGTAGAACAGATAATGGTCTAGAATTTTGTTCGTCTGAATTTGAGAAATTCTATTAGGACAATGGTATAGCGAGACACAAAATTATTAGTGACACTCCTCAACAGAATGGTATTGCTGAAAGAATAAACTAAACTCTTCTAAAGAGAACTAGATGGTATTGTTGTATTAATAAACTATTAATACAACATTCCATCTGATAAATAGATGACCACATAATGGAATTAATTTTAAAATTCTATTTGAGGTGTGGACTGGTAAACTTGTAGATTATTCCAATCTGAAAGTGTTCGGGTATATTTCCTACTATCATGTAAATTATGGTAAACTTGAACCACAAGTAACAAAAGGAATATTTATAGGATATGGTGATGGAGTCAAGAGATTTCGTATCTGGTCACCATCTAAAAAGAGAGTGATCCTCTCTAGGAGTATCACCTTTGGTGAAAGTGCCATCTTAAGACAAATATATTTTTTTATCCAGTTTTTTGATGTTGCTCGAGCTGAACTTAAGGTGGAGCTAAAATCTGAATTTGTAGCTCCAGGAAGGATGCCTCTTGTCTCTAGACAAACAATAGCTAATCATGAAAATGATATTAAGTCTATTACTGAACCTGATCCTGAACCTGCAGCTAAAGAGTCTATTCACTATTTCATTGCAAGGGATAGACCAAGGAGGGTAAATGTAGGTCCTCCTCTGAGATTCGGCTTTGATGAATTTGTAGGGTTTGCCCAACAAGTTGCCAAAGAGATTGATATTCATAAACTATCATCCTTCATGAATGCTATTAGATATCCTGAATTTGAGTCATGGTTAGTTACCATGAATGACAATATTGAATCTCTTCATAAGAATGATACTTGACTTGTTGTACCTAAACCTAAAGGAAGTAAGATAGTTTCTTGCAAATGGATTTTTAAGAAGAAAAGTGATGTCTCTAGAGCTGGTGGTGTAAAGTTTAAGGCACGTTTAGTTGCAAGAGGGTTTAGTTAGAAAGAGGGTGTCGATTATAATGAAATATTCTCTCACGTAGTTAGACATACATTAATCAGTGTACTTCTAGCATTAGTGGCATATCAGGACCTTGAACTTGAGCAACTAGATGTTAAAACTATATTTCTTCATGGAGATTTGAATGAAGTAATTTATATGAGTCAGCCTGAGAGTTTTGAGGTATCAGGTAAGGAAACCCATGTGTGCAAGCTTCTGAAGTCCCTTTATGAACTTAAGTAGTCTTTCCATCAGTGGTACAAGAGATTTGACTATTTCATGACTAGTCATGAATATAATAGGTGTGACCATGACTATCGTGTTTATTTCAAAAGGTACAAGGATGAGTCATATAACTACTTGCTATTGTATGTAGATGATATGCTTATTGCTGCCAGAAATAAATCTGATATTCAAGAACTGAAAGATCTCCGTAGTTCTGAATTTGATATGAAAGATCTTAGAGGAGCAAAGCAAATTTTGGGTATGGAAATATTCAGAGATAGAATTACAAGAAAATTATTACTTTCACAGAAACAATATATTCAGAAAATTCTATCTATATTTGGAATGGCTTCTTGTAAGCCTCTATCCACACTGTTTACTTCTAACCTTTATATAACATTAGAATTTTTCCCCAACTATAAATCTGCAAAGGAACAAATGTCTAAGGTTTCTTATTCTAGTACTGTTGGGAGCCTCATGTATCTTATGGTGTGCACCCAACCTGATATTGCTCATGTAGTAGGTTTATGATAAACCATGGTCAAGAGCATAGGAAAGCTGTTAAGAGGATACTTTGATACCTCAAGGGGACTTCTAATGTTTGTCTGATATTTGGTAATGAATCTGAACTCATGATGGCAGGATATTCTTATCCTGACTATGCATGAGATGTTGATAGTAGATGGTCTATGACTGGTTATGTCTTCACTGTATGTGGTTCTGCAGTTAGCTAGAAAACTACACTGCCATCTTCTATTATTTTATCTTCTACTGAAGTAGAGTATATGGCTCCGAATGAAGCTGCAAAGGAAGGGATATGGTTGAAAGGTTTTCTCAAGGACCTTGGTCTTTTTCGAAGAGGTTGCAATAGTTTTTTGTGACAACCTTGGTGCTATTTGTTTAGCAAAAGACCAAGTGTACCATGAGAGGACAAAGCACAGTGATGTACGATATCATTTCCTTTGATCTGAGAAAAGGGTACAAGCAAAGAAGATTAGAACTTTTGATAATCCAGTTGACATGTTAACCAAACCTGTTACTCTGAATAAATTAAGACACTGTCTTGACTTACTGAACATATCAAATCAGATGTAGTCTTATTGGACTAACTGTTTATAGAGAGTGTCTCTCTATCTGTATGCAAAACAAATTAAGGTGGAGATTGATGTATATAATTTGTTTTGATTATCTATTTTGTATAACCATTAATTATTTCTATTTTAATATTTTCATTTAAGTACAGGAAACAAAATATTAAGAGGCCAGGAATGTAACAATAGCATAATAATGAAGGTCCCGCTATCCGGTCAGTTGGCCGAAAAATTTTTGGATTAAAGCCTGACCCGTCCGAGTGATCTGACTTGCTCCGGTTAATATAAACTGTATATTAACCGGAAATTGTATTAATATAAATTGTATTTATTTTATGTTTTTCGAGCTTTTGTTTTTCGTGGTGTGGTTCTGTTCATCTCTTTATCCCCTTCTGAGTGATTTTATCTTGAATATTTCTATTGCATAAATTATAAGAGAATTCTGGACATTTTGGTTATAATCTGTAACGCATAAGTGTTTTTTGGTGGATGTAGCTAGTCGTGTTTAACGACTAGTGAACCACGTTATTTCGTGCATTTCTGTTGTGGTTTTGTTTTCATTTTTGATTATGCATGGTTGGATTATGATTTTGGATTGCATATATATCATTTGTTGCTGTTTCTATGTTGTTCTCTTCTTCTGAATCACAATCATGGAAGCACAATTGCCCAATACTTTATGAAAGCTTGAAATAAAAGAATTATAAACAATGAGTGATTAGAGTTTGGATCAAGTTTTTTTAGTCATGAGAAATTTGACAACATGACTAAAAAGCCTTCTAGAAATGAGATAAGAGATCTGATTACAAATTAAATTCAAATTTTTGATCATCATGTGGCAATCAAATGAGATATAAAAAAGATTATAGGACAAATTAGATATTATAGGACATAACATCTTTATACTCATTACATATTACGTACATATATTACATCATTTTATAATATGTAAGATTGAGACTAGATAAAAAAGAGAAAAAATGTGCAACATGTACTTGCTATACGATAATGTCAACAATGTCGACATTACCGTGACAACTTCATTGTCAATCCATTGTTGGCATCGACATGAGATGTGTAAGCACATGTGGTATGAAGGCACAAATCATGTGCCTATGTGTTATGCATTGGGTTGCAGTGAGCATAATGGGTGCATGCAGTGTGGTGAACTCATGTAGTTGTGTGCACATTAAGGACCGAAGAATTAAAAAAATAAAATAATTTATGCATTGATATGTGACTCATATTTTTAATTAATTGAGAAAATCAAATTCTTGATTATTAATTTCTTGAGGCTTGGGTAAAAAAAATTATATGTTGAGTTATAAGAGTTTGAATCAAGTTTTTTAGTCATGAGAAACTAGATTATTTGACTAACGAGCCCTCCAAAAGTGAGATGAGAGATTTGAATACAAAATAACTTCTAACTATTGATTGTCATGTAATAATCAAATGAGATATATTTATTTTCTAATTTTTCATTTTACATCACACGACATTGTAAGATATTATGGAAGATAGTTACATCAGTATACTCATCTCATACCACACACACACACACACATGATGTCATTTCAAAATTTGTGGGATTGAGATAGATGGAGTCTAGAGAACCACAATGTGCCACTGCTTATTTTAATCACTTTACACAACTAGCTACATCATTCTTAAAAGTATTCCCAGCAAATGTGGATATAACCGATAGATAGAGAGAAACTTCTTGGCATGATACTCATGAACTCACTATGCAAAAAAAAAGTTTATGTTTTCACAGTTAGATTCCAAATTATCATATCTTCACCACTACATAAGGCATGCAACATTGGAAAGTTTAGTATATGCAAGAGAGATAAAAACTAACTGAAGAGAAATAGCATTCAACATACATTAACTATAAACGAAGTGATCATAACATTACACTCACTAAAAAAGAAGTGATCATACCATGATGAACTATTAAAAGTAATACCAATAGATGTTGATAAAACTAAGAGAGAGGAGATATAGAAACTTCTTAGCATGATACTCATACAATCACTTACTAAGCAAAAAAAAAATTAAAATCTTCACACTAAGATTCTAGGTGAACGTAACTTCAATTTTCACCACCATATAAGAGATGTATCACTGGAAAGTTTAGTACATGCAAGGTAGGCAGGCAAATACTAACTGAAGATACATATCATTCAACATATATTAGAAATAAAGAGTATCAATCTTGGTACAAATAGAGAAAAGAGATACTCATAATAATACACACACTACAAAAGAAGTGGTAATAGCAATAAGAACTATTGAAAGTTATTTATCAAAAAGGATATCAAGTGCACTACAGATTAGATAGTTGAATGATGTCAAGTTGTCATACCAATCATGTAATATGTGAATGTGCATATTTTTGTGCACTTGCATTTGTATGTGTATATATATACAGTTATCACTTATGTTATTGAATGATGGAATATTTTATACAGGAGACCACAAAATCTTTAAGATGTTTGTGATGTGGACATGAAAAAATTGCATTAGATAGCAAAATAATTTTAATGAAACTTACTAATTCATCACTCAAATTGATATAATGTTAATGATTTGCTAGAACAACAAGTTTATTGATGAGAAAACATACAAGACCAATGACATTCTTCTTTAGCATAATCAACATGTAAGGTTATTAAGTACAACACATATAACAAATAATGGCTGAATGAAGTATTCTAGAAATTATAAATTTATATTTTCATTACTACAAATAGAAGGAAATAGACATGCCTTGCCCAAATATGGCTTAACAGTGGCATGACTTCGTCTAGTTTTGGTGTAATTTATCAAATCTATCGAACATTGTAAACCTTAACTGTAATCCAAATCACAACAAAATTTAAAAATAATAATGTAACAAGCAAATTGTAACATGAGCTAAGGCTTACAATGCCATTCATATGATTATATTGTACATTATGTCGGTAGTTGGAAGATGAGAAATATAAACCAACCTTGGAGCTTATTTACCCTCATGATGATGTTGAATGATTCAGAGTAATGACAATGGCATATCACGATGGAGGATGATGATGATGACGATGGTGATGGAGGAACAAGATGTCGTCGATGATTATGGGTGAATATGATGACTAGTGAATTTTCCCTACACCATTATGCTTATCTAATGGGTGTGATGTTAGTAATCTTTGGAAAATGAGATGGATAATTGGTATGCATTCATTATTGAAAAATAGCAACAAAATTATTTTCTATTCCAAATTTAGCAACAAAATTGAATTCCATTTCCAAATTCTATAATGGATCTCCTTTCTGTTTCAAATTTTAGAAAAGGAATTCAATTACATTTCAATTTGTATACAAGTAATTAAATATATATCTATAAACAAAATTTCTCGATGCTAAAGGCCACACAACTTTACCTGCCAACGTTCCCGTGCGAAACTTGTGACAGCAAGTTTAACCATTTCAATTTTTGTTTTTAATTTTATTTCTAATTCCATTAACAATTTTTCTCCATTTACTCATGACTTAAAATAGTGATGAAATATTATTTCGTTTCTAATTTTGATCTCTCATCTTTTGAGGTGTGAATGAAAATTTTGCATCAAAATACTTAGGCAATCTTAAGAGATAGCCTTCATAGTCAAAATTTTATTAGGAATATCACCATCCAAGGCAATAATAAGATATATATTGATTGAATCAATATTATACGCATATCATCTTCCTAATATTCTTGGTAAGATGTACATGAAAAATAAAATTCAAACATATGCTTAGATTGATCTGATGATTTCTCAAAATGAATAAGATAGAGAATAGTTGATCTTCTCGAAGGACAATGATGGTGGAATGGTTCTACATGGATTTTTTTAGGCATACTGTCCATACACTTATCAAGATAGGATCCTTGATCAAATAATGAAATATTCATTATTGTTAGTAGTTAAATGCTCTCTCACTCATATGATCAAATCTTATATACTAGTGACAAATATTTACTTGATGAAGAATATTTACTTGACTTCCACATATTCTTACCTAGAGTATACTCTCTTTCTTATCCCTCATAATAACTAATAAGTTCTCAAACAATTTGCACTAGCCACTAGAAAAATGACTCACAAATCCCAAGTTATTCGGTATGTAATGGTCACATATAGCATGATCAAATAACTATAATCCTTAACTGTAATTGTTTTAGGCATACTTTCCATATAACTGGTCACAAATCCCAAGTTATTCGGTATATAAGATTTTTTTAGGCATATTGTCCATACACTTATCAAGATAGGATCCTTGATCAAATAATGAAATTTCATTATTGTTAGTAGTTAAATGCTCTCTCACTCATATGATCAAATCTTATATACTAGAGACAAATATTTACTTGATGAATAATATTTACTTGACTTCCACATATGCTTACAGACAGCATGCTCAAGAAAATATTCGGTATGTAATGGTCATCATTCTACACTAGATGATTTGTGATATGCATCTGCATACATATCTCTCATGTGACTATAATCTAAGATATCCTATTTTTAATCATCTTTGCTATGTCATAATCATTAGATGTGTATATAGTGAAATAGTCAATCTAAGGTATGATGTGAAATGATGCTCCTAAATCAATAATCCAACCATCCAACCAAATAACTTGGTTAGCATTGTTATCATCTCTAACAAACACAATATCATTTTTAATGGTAATGTTTGTCTCTATCTAGAGTGCTCTTGCTAGAGTCTCCACCAAGCATAACAATCCTTCTTGATGTGTCATGACTTATTGTATGATAATATTTAATTATTTTTCTATATATTGACTTGTATTTGGAAGGATATGTCCTTTTATCATTTTGTGAATGCCTAGTGGCGTACCTATCATGTCTCTTAGAAACAAAGACACTAAGAGAGTTTTCTCAATACTTCATCAGTCAACAAATTTTTTGTTATGATATGCATGGATGCTACACCTCTAAAAGGTGACGTGCTCAGAAGTGAGCTAAACAGCAAATATGCTAATAACTCATCTTTTAAGTATATCTTCATGGATTTTAGCTGGTTCACCAGCTCTTAAAAGGAATTAATGTGTGTTGCTATTTGTTTTCTAACCTTAAATTATAAATTCACTTGACATCTAATGATTATTTTTTTTCTAAACATATTATTTTCCTATAGACTTTAAATTTTGTCATAACTTGTCTTCTCTCATTTCGTCAGGAATGTTGTGATAGATATCTACAAAGATAATCTCATATTATACTTTTTCTATATAAAATAATTAGTTGTATTTAATTATATTATCAAGGAGTGGTCCTCTATGATAATGAAAATCAAATTCAACAAAAAGATAAAAACACAAAATATTGTCTCAACTTCCCTATGATATCACTTTACTTATTTCAAAATATTATGATATGAGTATGATGATAACAAAATGCTTTGATACTACTTTTCAGCATCAAAAAGTCCCAACCTTACTCAAATACCACTTTTTGAGGAATTTGATGGTTCTAAAACTACTCTATGTTGGGTAAATATTTTCTTAGGCATGAAAAAAGTTAGAAAATCAAAATCCAAAGTGAGATGATTCTATTTTTAAAAATACAATCATTTTAATAAAAATCAAATTCTGCCCATAATTTCATTTTATTAAATGGGTTTTTTAAGGTTTTAATTTATCAAAAACTTAGAGTTGCTTTAGACAATTCTAATCAGATGTTTACATATATTACAACATAAATTTTGTTATACTAGTTTATATTTGTTTCAACATAAAATTTACCATATAAACTCAAGCATAAAATTTTAGAAACCAATATGATAAGTCAAATTAAAATAGAAATGTTAATACACAAAATTACAATCACAAAATCAAGTTTCACACGCTAAAAATTTATTCACACTAACAAAACTCCATCCATAATTCTAGAATTTAAAAATCCATGAAAATGAAAGTCCAAATTAATAATGTAAACCAAACATTTTTTTGGTAGAAATTCTGACAATTCCTATGCATTATTCTTTATGTGAGCTTATTCTTGGAAGCTTCATTTGTGAGATCAATTCTTAATGACAACAAGATAAGAATATGAACACAACAACTAAGTAAAAATATAAACAGGACATCACGAGCATCACATAATCATTTTTTAACCCATACTAGTCTTGACACAATAATAAAAAATAATTCTATCCAAATTAAATCCTATCTAAAAATATGTTATAAATATAGAACCTGTGGCAATAATTCAAAATAGAAAATTAAACCCTAAATTAATAAAATAAGCAAGATAATAAATAAAATACAAACCTAAAAGGGAATTAGGATTGGAATGGATTGCAATGAAAAAAAACTCCATTTATAGAAGTAAAAATTGGAAATCCAAAATTGATTTCCATTGTGAGCAAGGTGAGGTTTCACCTACACACTTAAATGCTTATTAATGATATTACAAGTTTCATCTACCAACTCTAATGTCCATTAATAATATTACATTATTGTACTTGAAATTCACTTTTTTCACTTGTCAACTTCATGTTTGTTTATGTTCTTGCTAAGTTATAGGAAGTTATATACTATTCAAACAGGTCATTGATGATATTACATTCTCATCAGTGTGAATCTTTTACATATTCATACTTCATTCAAGTTTTCTTATACAAAGTGATATTGTACCTTGTATATTTGTTCTTCTAAGTGAAATTTTGGATTTTTTGGTAAATGTAGAGCATTATGACTATCACAGAATAAAGTAATTTTATTTTATTTGTATCCAAGCTCTTGCAATAGTATCTATAACTAAATTGCCTTTTTACTGGCTTGTAAAGCTGCAACATACCCTACCTCCATTATTGAAATAGATATAATAGATTTTAATACTGAAACCTAACTTACACCTCCTCCAATAATAATGAAAACATAGCTCATGATAGACTTATTATTATCAATATCACCAACATAGTCTATATCAACATAACATCTGATAATAAAGTCTGAACTTTTATAACATAATGCAATATTTGAGGTTCCTCAAATATATATATAAGAATCCTCTATATTATACTTTAATTCTCTCTACTAGGATTTGTCATGGATCAACTGATCACTCTCAATATTTGGGTAATATCTAGTCTTGTACAAATCATGACAAACATCAAACTTCATACTACTAATCTAAATGGTACTCGAGACATCTTCCTACATTCTTCTTTAATGCTATGACACATAATTGATAATAACTTGAAATTAATAGGAAGTATAGTTGAAATTGACTTACTACATTTCATGTTGAAGCATTACAATATCTTGTTAAGATAATTTTCTTGAGAGAATCAAATATTCCTGTTATTTCTATCTCGGTAAATCTACATCCCTAGAATCTTATTTGCTAGTCATTCATATCAAACTTAAGTCATTATTTCAAATCTTTAATTCATATCAAACTTTTCTTAAGTCATTCATATCAAACTTTCTAGCTAATTGTATCTTTAATTCTTGGATTCAATATTTATTAATACTTACTACCAACATGTCATCTACATACAATAATAAAATGAATACATTATTTTCATGCTCAAACCTCTTATAGTACTTATAATGGTCTAAACTAAGTCTATTGTACATAAGATTAATGATGAATGAATCAAATCTCTTATACCAATACCTTAGTGTCTATTTGAGATTGTACAGAGATTTGTTCAACCTGCAACTAAGTTTTCATTGCCTATTGATTACTAATCTATGATACTTGTAACACAATGCTCACACAAAATGTAGATCTACCAAATTGAACCATATTGAGAGATAATAGAACTGAACTTTGCAATCCATGTTTGAGGAGCTTGTTTAAGAAAAGTACTCATCATAGTCGACATACTTTGTGAGGGAATCCTGGAGGGTGAGAATTACCAGGATAAATCTTCATATAAATTTTCTTTAATAGTTCATCATTAAAAAATGTATTCTTAACATCCATTTAAAAGAGTGATTATTTGTAGGCCACATAAATAGCAATAAGAGTCCTTATAGAGACAATTCAAGTTACTAGAGTGAAAGGTAACACATAATCAATCTTATACTCATAAGTACAACCCTCCGCAATAAGGTGTGCATTATAGCGATCAAAAGTGCCAACTTATCTAGTTTGATTTTATAAACTCATTTACAACCAATTGCAATTTTGTTAGAGGGAAGATCAATCATATTTCATGTTCCAATATTATCTAGCACATCCAACTCTTCTTTCATACCTTACTACAATAAAAGATTTAGAGGAAGCCTCATAAAAGTATGAGGTTCATGGAGAGAAGCAAGAATAGAAAAGTACCAAATGTCATTAAGGTAAGAAGGAATAGTAGTCACCCGATGAGAATGATGAAGTGCTTGAAAGTCAAAAGAACCAGTAAGATCCATAGTTGGGACAATATCAATGGGCACGTTAATGATTGGAGATGGAAGTTCATTAGATATAAGAGATGGTGCATCAGTAATATAATGCAAAAAAAAATTGGATATAGAAATTGAATCCTCAAGAAAAAGTTCATGGATAGCATCAATAGAGGAAATAAATAGAATAGAAAGATATTTGTAAAATATTTTGTATTCGCAAAAGATCACATGTTAAGAAACATAAAGATATTTGCTAATGACAGCATGACATCTATAACCTTTTACATCAATTTCATACGCAAGAAAATAACACAAATGAAAATGATATTTAAGTTTATTTCATTCATGAACTTGAAGAACAAAATAGACATATCTAAAGACTTTTAGTCATGAGAGGGAGAAGAATCAAACAAAAAATCCTTAAAAATTAGCTGTTTAATCCTATAAATAAATGCATGACCAAGGTGATAATGTCATAAAGCAAGAGAATAAGTACATTTTCCTAAAATAGTAGAAGCAGTGAGATGAGAAGATGATAGATTAAGAGAGATGAGCTCAAATAGTCTTCTGACATTACTTGCAGTCTCAATGATCTGTCATGTTTGAGAATCCTGCACAATAACACCAATGAAAGAAATGGTAAAGAAAAATTAAGTTCAATGAGTCACCCAACAAATATAATATAATGAGCAAGTTTGGGAATTAATAAATATATGAAATAGATAAATTTGATGTAAATATATTACTAAGATGAGAGACATGCATAGGAAAACCATTTGCAGTATATATGATAGAGAGATAAATAATAATGTGTGAAGGAACAATATCAAAAGAGGAAGTTATATGATTATAGAAAATATAATCAAGAAACCATGTATGAGAATTACATATTATTATAGAAAGAGTAGTGCTGAATGTATTGAAGAAAAAAGATGAATCTAATTAACCATATCTTGTAGGTTTGTTATAGAAAGAGAAGCAAAATTGGATCTGCAATAAAATTTCATAGTTGATAATTTAGAGTGAGTTAAGGTAGGCAGCAGTGTTCTAAAGAATATATTGACGAGTATAGTTGGCTTCAATAGGTAATGTTTTGTTCTTACAGAAACTATAGATAAGAAGATGCTTTTTTATTGTAATGTAGTCTAGTATTATTTCTTTTACCTTTAAAAATATTAGTAGATTATGAATTAGTGGCTAGAATAGCAAAAACCATTATTTGAATAAAAATGAGATCCATTTGAAGATATATCTCTTCATCAACTAATTTATAAATAACTTGTAATACTATTGATAATAAATTTTGGTATAGAATATGACTTCTAGCAAATTTAAACTCATCATGAAGTCATATTAGGAATTAAGATGGTCTATCCTTATTCATGGTGAACATAAATTAACTTGGTATTAGCATGATTTAAGATAACTAGTTTTGATGTATTTAATTGATCCCAAATGGATTTCACCTAATTATGATACACGATAATCTACTCACTTGATTTTTGGCAAATATGATTAAGTTTGTGTGTAAACTTAAATTTACGAGCTCCACTTGGTCTAGTATACTGTTTAATAGGTAAGTCACCACTTGGTCTAGTATACTGTTTAATAGGTAAGTCACCACTTGGTCTAGTGATTTCTTAAACTTAAATCCAAATGGCATAAGCAGAATCATTTAATCTCTCTCTCTTTTTTTTGGAATATGACAATTAGTAGATATGTAAATACACACTTTTCAGCTTTTAAGATAATTGTGCATGGCTTAGACCATTGGGCACTGAGAAAAAATTGGTTCATCAACAAGAACGTCTAAATTCTGATTTTAGAAACATTTTTTTATTGGTCAATTGCCAATGGTGTTGATGTGTCACGAGAGTTGATCTCGGCTATAAAGGGTGAACATGTGTGAAGTTCACGTAGTGTGTGGCTGGCATGCCTTGGAATTTTGGTTGCGCATAGGATAACATGCAAATACGTACTAGAAAATTCATGTACAAAATAGTAGTGTGCAAAATTGTAGTTAAGATAAAGGTGTTAACTGGGCCGGGCATCTCGGGCAAGGCCCAAGGCATGGCACAATTCAGCCATGCTTAGCCTGGCACGACACAGTCCAAAATTGTTCCTGGTTCTGGGCCATGCCACCCAATGGCATGGTTCATGCCGTGCTAAATGGGCACGAGTCGTGCCTCGTGTTGGGCTAGGCACGTCCCGTGTGCCAGGCCAAGAGGCATGGTCCACCGGCCTGACCACCAACAAACTTGGGACCGACAAAGGGTCACGGGTCTAATCCCACCGGGTGACCACCCGGTGGGGCGAGTTATAAATTAAAAAAAAAAAATCCAATCATAAAAACCATATATTGCTTATGTGACTAATTGTAATTAGTCAGCCATGTAAGCCGGACACCAGTTATATTTTCACGCAATAGGCTTTATAAGGAACCGTTTGGCACAGTCCGGCATAGTCCGGCACAACACTACAATCAATCGTGCCACCGTGCTATTTTGTGCCAGCCACATTGTTCTTGTGTCATGCCAGGCATGACACGGTGGCATGGCCATGACCAGAAAAAATAGGTCGTGTCAGCACGGCACGATGGCATGGCCATGACCAGAAAAAATAGGTCATGTCAGCATGACACGATATATTTGACACCTCTAAGCTAAAAGACTATTCTACATAGTAGTCACTACTTTAGATTGAAAGAAAAAAATTGCAACATACAAAACATGGCATTGTACAAAATTTGCAGTCTATAAAACATGATAGAGTGCAACAAAATGAGGTAGAGTATAAAAATGTGGTAGTGTACAAAACATAACAGACTACAAAACATGGCAAAGAACAAAACGTGACATAAACATGGCAAAGCACAAAACGTGATAGGCTATAAAACATGGCAAAGCACAAAATGTGACGGACTACAAAACAATGACAAACACACAAAACGTGACAAACTACAAAACATGGAAAATACACAAAACGTGGCAGACTACAAAACATGGCAAAACACAAAACATGACAGGCTGCAAAACATGGTAGAGTACAAAATATGGTATAGTACAAAACATGACAAGGTACAAGACAAGAGTACAAAACATGGCATGGTACAAAACAAGAGTACAAAATGTGGCACAGTACAAAATATGGTAGAGTGCAAAACGTGGCAGAGTACAAAATGTGACAGAGTACAAAACATGACAAAATACAAAACATGACTGCACAAAAGGTGGCAGAGCACAAAAAGTGGCAGAGCACAAAAAGTGGCAGAGCACAAAAAGTGGCAGAGCACAAAAAGTGGCAGAGCACAAAAAGTGGCAGAGCACAAAAAGTAGCAGAGCACAAAAAGTGGCAGAGAACAAAAAGTGGAAGAGCACAAAAAGTGACAGAGCAAAAAAAGTGGCAGAGCACAAAAAGTGGAAGAGCACAAAAAGTGACAGAGCAAAAAAAGTGGCAGAGCACAAAACATGGCAGAGCACAAAATATGGCAGAGCACAAAACATGACAGTACAAAACGTAATAGTACAAACCATGATAGAGTACAAAACATGACAAAGTACAAAACATGACAGAGTACAAAACATGACAATACAAAATGTGGCAATGACTTGGAAGTGTACACGGAATAAAAAAAATTGAGCAGGATAGGATGTAAGAGCTTGTGTATATGGAATTGACTAACAGTAGTGATACAAAGTTCTAATATATTCATCGATATATCACCAAAATATCAGTAAATTTCAAGTATCAATATATTCATCAAAATTGATATTTTTATCTTTGATTAGTACTCATGTAAATACATACATCAATATATCTCTGATATATCTAACATAACCATGAAATTTAAGTATCGTATTTCATTCGAAATAAATATTTAAATCCTTGCCAAAAGAGTTTGTAGCAAAAATAAATCATTAAATTTACAACTTTATTAATTGAAAAAAAAAGCATTAGATTTATTATAGACAGCTATAAATTAATATATACTATGTAAATTAATTTTTTAACAAGGGTAAATATGTATATTACTATAATTACCTTCTAGAACAAAAAACATGGTAAAATACTTGACTCTAATTCTGGAGTTTTATACGGAAATAATGTATTTAAAATAAAAAAATTCAAAATTTAAGTATGATTTCAAAAATATGCCCAAACTAGTACGTCTTGAAACAACGTGACAATGTCCATTATTGTGAATAGCGGCCATTGCCATGCTGTTGATTTTTTAAAATCAGCGGACGACATTGCGAATGCCGACTATTAAAAATACTATGGAGACCCATTACGACCCTCGCCCCACGCCCCACGCCCCTCGCCCCATGCCCCATGCCCCACGCCCCTCTCTTCCCACCCCTCTCTCCATGCCCGTCTCTAGGAGCTTCTTCGTGGAGCTCCATGATGGAGATTAAGGAGCTCCAGTGAGCTCGAGGAGTTCCATCGGGCTCCACTATAGAGCTCTAGTGAGCTCCTTTGTGGAGCTTCTTCAAGCATCAGCGAGCTCGAAGTGGTGCTCACTGGAGCTCGAGGAGCTCCACGATAGAGCTCCAGTGAATTCCTTCAAGCTCCACGATGTAGCTCCAATGAACTCCTTCGTGGAGTTCTAGCTAGCTCGAAGTGGAGCTCGAAAGAGCTCCTCAAGTTCCACGTCAAGCTCTTCCATGGATCTCAGTCGAGCTCCATGAAGGAGCTTACTGGAGCTCCATCGCGGAGCTCAACGGAGCTCGATGGAGCTCCGTGAAGGAGCTCCTGGAGATGGGTGGGGAAAGAGGGGTGGAAAGAGAGGGGGAGAGGTGAGTGCAGATGTACGAAGGGAGACAGGCAAGGGGTGAGGGGCGTAATGGGATCTTCACAATGTTTTCAATAGCCACCATTCACAATACTGGCATCTGATTTAAAAAAAATCAACGTGGCAATGGCCGCCGTTCACAATGAAGGACATTGTCACGTTTTTTTCAGACGCATAAGTTTGACATATTTTTGAAACCAGCCTTAAATTTTTGATTTTTTTTAAATACATCATTTTTGTACAAAACTCCTAATTCCGTCCATTGTCTAGTTCTTTAATTCCATTGTTTAGTACTTAAAACAAAAATCATACAAAAAATATTGTAGAAAATCTAAGTTGCTATATATGCGCCATTTTTGATTTTGATGCAACATGCAATTAGAAGAAGAAACACTTCATTAAATCATGTTCCGTTCCACTTAGTCGAATTAAACACCACAAGAGAGTCGAGATCATATTGAACAATCCACATCATTTTCATAGTGTAGTAATTGTTATGAGAACATTGCATCATATGCTAACTGAGTGAGATTTGATTATGTTTGTGACATCATGTGATGTATATATAAATTTTGTTTTTATAAAACTATTTTGTATAACCAAAATATTTTTCTGTTTTAATATTTTATTAGTGCAAAAAATAAGATATTGAAAGGCTGAGAATATAGTAATAGCACAATAACAGAGGTCCTGCTGCTTGGTCAGAGGGCTGAAGAAAATTTTAGAGCAGAACCCGGCCATCCGAGTGAATCGACATGCTCCATTATTGATATAAATTATTTTTTTATTTCTATTTTTTGGATGATGTAATCTTGTACGTGGAACTATTCATCACTATTTACTCCTCTCTGCGCGATTTTTCTTCGTGACTATTTCTGCTCACAAACTTTAAGAACATTTTGATTTGGTTATAATCTGTAAATGCATATACATTTTTGTGTGTGGATGTAACTAGTTGGGTTGAACGACTAGTGAACTACTTTATTTTCTATCTCTTATTATTGTGGCTGTGATTTATGATGTTGTTTGTTGAAATTGATTCTGGATATATATATATATATAACATTATTGATATTCCTAACATCATGGGACAAACGAAATGTGTGACATGCACTCTGTAGAAATATTTAGAATTTGTGTATTGAATGTATGAAAAATGTACAAGTAAGAGCTTAAATAAGTTAGTGCCAACAAGAATTAACTATGTTTGGTACACAATCCAGCTAGTGACAATAAGAGTCAATGAGACAGCGGTGTATTTGACATCCCCCCTCAAACTCATGGTGGTTTAAAAGAAACCATTTTGAGTTTGAAAGTTAATGCTTGAAAAGTTCTTGGAGGAAGAGATTTAGTGAAGATATCAGCTAACTAGTCTTGAGAGGAAACAAACTAAAGTGTGAGTTTTCCTTAAAGTAGATGATAGCGGATGAAGTGACAATCAATCTCAATAAATTTGGTACATTCATGGATTACATCATTATCAGCAATTTGAATAGTGCTTTGATTATCACAGTGAAACGTAGTTGTAGTGAAACAATCAATGCCT
Source organism: Sapria himalayana (assembly GCA_029783825.1). Classification (NCBI taxonomy): domain Eukaryota; kingdom Viridiplantae; phylum Streptophyta; class Magnoliopsida; order Malpighiales; family Rafflesiaceae; genus Sapria; species Sapria himalayana. The sequence continues at coordinate 1,056,000 of JAREIK010003123.1, forward strand.
AGATCCTGAAGTAACCAACATAGCCAAATAAGTTCTGCTGTTGTATCTGTCAATGCTCTATATTTTGCTTCAGTGCTGGAATGAGCAACAACTGTTTGTTTCTTACTTTGCCAATAGATAAGAGAATCTCCTAGAAGAAAGCAATATCCTGTAGTAGATCGTTGGTCAGTGGGATCACCGGCCCAATCTACATTTGAATATGCATGAAGAATTAATGAAGAATGGGAAGAAAAATGAAGACCTTCAAATATGGTACCTTTTAGATATCGTAGAATCCTGAGGATAGCAGCATAATGAGGAGATTTAGGGGCATCCATAAATTGACTGACTATATGAACGACATAGAAAATATCAGGGTGAGTAACAGTGAGATAGGCTAGACTCCCAACAAGATGGTTGTAGACAGTAGCATTAGATAGTAATTCGCCATCATGAGAATTGAGGCGACAGTTATGCTCAATAGGTGTGACGACTATATTATTATCAGTAATACTGGCTTGAGAAATAAGATCAGAAGTGTACTTGGCCTGAGTGAGATAATAATCATCTATAGAAGAAAAGACTTCTAGACTAAGAAAGTAATTAAGAAAACCAAGATCTTTCATTTCAAATTGATGACCAAGAAATTTTTTTAGATCATGAATGCCTTGCATGTCATCACCCATAATTATCATGTCATTGACATACATAAGAACCATAGTAATATCATGGTTAGACAATCTCCAAAAAAGAGTTGTAACAGAAAAACTGCTTGAAAAGCCTTGTTGGGAGATAATAGAAATGAACTTTGTGAACCATACATTAGGAGCTTGTTTAAGGCCATAAAGAGCCCGCTGTAGTCGACATACATTGTGAGGAATCCCCGGTGAGTGAAAATAACCAGGAGGAAGTTGCATATGGACTTCCTCTAAGAGTTTTCCATTAAGAAAACCATTTTTGATATCCATTTGAAAGAGTGGCCATTTGCGAGCCGCAGAAATAGCAATAAGAGTCCTGACAGAGGAAAGTCGAGCTACTGGAGAAAAAGTCTCCTCATGATCAATCCCATATCCTTGAGTAAAGCCCTTGGCAACAAGGGGAGCCTTGTAACGTTCAATGGAGCCATCTGATAGAGTCTTGATCTTATAAACTAATTTACAACTAAAAGTAGATTTTCCAAGGGGAAGATCAACTAGATCCCATGTCCCAGTTTTATGTGGTGCATCCAATTCTTAATTCATAGCTTGCCACCATAAAAGATTAGATGAAGCCTCACGAAAAGTTTGAAGTTCCTAAAAAGACACAAGGGCAGAAAAACAATGGTAGTCACAGAGGTGATAAGCAAGAGTAGTTACTTGATGGGAACAATGAAGTTTATGAGAGTCAAAAGGATCGGCAGGATCCATAGCTGGAGCAGTATCAGTGGGCACGTGGATGATTGGTGCTGGAGGCTCATCATAAGTATGAGAAAGTAAATTCGAGATAGAAGTGGGAGGCTCCTCAGGGAAAAGATCAAGGAGAGGATTGATAGGAGAGACAGGGAAAGCAGAAACATGTGGTAGTTTCTAAAACATTTTGTGTTCCCAAAAAACAACATGTTGAGAAACATGAAGACATCAGTTAATGGGGTCATAGCACCTATAACCTTTTTGACCAATTCCATACCCATGAAAATAATACAAATGAGAACGAGACTAAAGTTTGTTTCATTCATGATCCTAAAGAAGAACAAAACAGACACATCCAAAGACTCTAAGTCATAGGAGGGAGAAGAACTAAATAACTGATCATAAGGAGTTTGATTATGAATAATAGGAGAAGGACATCGATTGATGGTGTAAACAACAATAAGAGCGGCTTCCCCCCAAAACTGAGGAGTAGAAGCAGCAATGGTGGTAGCATGAACAACATCAAGGGTATGACGAATTTTGTGTTCAGCCCTGCCATTTTGCTGAGAAGACCCAACACAAAATGAATGAGCAACAATACCAAAATGATCTAAAATATCAGTAAATTCCATGGCTTTATATTCTTGGGCATTATCGAACTGAAAGATTTTGATAGATTTAAAAAACTATGTTTTAATCATTTTGGTAAAGTCATGATATATTTGATAAAGTTCAGAATGATTTTTAAAGAGATAGATCCAAGTATATTATAAAAAATCATCTACAAAAATAATAAAATAATATGATCCACCCTGAGTAGTAATGGGAGAAGGTCCCCACATATCAGAATGAATAAGGGCAAAAGGGGAAAAAACATGAAAAACACTATTATTAAATGGTAAAGCAATTCATTTTCCCAAATTGAGAAGACATACAATCAAAACTCTTGTTTGAAACTGATCCTAATAAGCCTCTAGAGACTAGTTGCTCAATCCTAGAAATAGATGCATGACCAAGGCGAGTATACCATAAAGCGAGAGAGGATATGTTCTTTCCTAAAATGAGGAAAGTAGAGAGATTAGAGGAAGGTAGATGAAGTGAGATGAGCTCAAACAGTCTACCGACCTTACGGGCGGTCCCAATGATCTGTCCTATCTAAGAATCCTACACAATAATACCAGAAGAAGAAAATGGTAGAGTAAAACTAAGTTTTATGAGTTACCCAACATGTAAAAGATTATTTACAAGTTGAGGAATCTGATAGATATTGGAAATATATAAATTTGGTGTAGAGATATGACCAAGATTGGAGACATGCATAGGGGAACCATTTGTGGTATATGGTAGGGAGAGAAGTGAGAGTGGGTGAAGGAACAACATCAGTAGAAAATGTCATATGATTGCAGCAAGTAGAATTGAGAAGCCATCTAGGACAAGTACCTGATATTGTAGAAAGAGCAGTGTTGGATGTACTAGAAGATGAAAATTAAACCTGAGTGACCATATCATGAAGATCTACCATAGAGAGGGATGAGGAAGGATCAGACTTCATTATTGATAATTCAGACTTAGTCAATACAACCGTGTTTTGAAGAATGCATTGACGAGTGTAACAAGTTTCAACAGAATTGACCTTTGTGTTTATAAAAACTACAAATAAGTAGCAGCTTTTTAATTTGTTGGCATCGAACATTATTCCTTTTGCCTTTGGATAAGAAGGTAGAGGAAAAGATGAGAGTAGTATGCGAAACAACTGCTTGAGTAGCAAGCACCATTGGTTGAGTAGCAATGGGATCCATCTGAAGATGTGTCTCAGTGTCTACTAGCTTATGAATAGCCTATGAAACCGTGGGTAAAAGATCATGATGCAAGATATGATTTCTGGCTGATTAAAACTCATCATGAAGCCCCATAAGAAATTGAAACAAGTACTATTGTTCATGATGAGCATGAACTAGTTTGATGTCAACGTAATTGGAGAGAATTGGTTCAGATGCTATTTATTAATCCCAAATATGTTTTAGCTGACCGTGATAAACAGTAATCCACTCACTAAGTTCCTGAAGAATTTGATAAAGGGTGTGTGTGAGTGTGAAGTTGCGAGCACCACTTGGTCTAGCATACCGAGTAACAAGTAAATCCCAAACATCTTTGGCAATATCAAGGTTAAAAACTCATCGATAATTGATGAAATAAATGTATTTTAGAATCAAGTAATGATCTGATGATTAGCACTTTCCTAGTCTTCCATTCGAATGGTATAGGCAGAGTCAGTTTCTTCGTCTCTTTTTAATGGAATAGGACAGTCACCAGATACATAAAGCCATAGCTTGTGGTCTTTGAGACAACTTTTCATGGCTTGAGACCATTGAAAAAAATTATATCCATCAAAAATAATATGAATCGGACGAGAAATTTTATCCTCAGGTATTTTACGCAGTTGCTTAGAACTAGAGACTCTAATTCACCGAAGAATCTTAATCGTTTTATGGATATTGCAATTGCTATAAGAAATGCAAAGATGTGAAACATAGGAGGATGGTTGTTCTAATAGGTAAGAGCCCCGGGGTTATTTGCCTAATTTTGGGGTTTTCTCCGCCCGCGCACAACTTGAATTTAGTTGTGCAGGGTGCGATGGTTGCGTCAGGTAGCAAGCAAGGTGAAATTGAAAAGTGACACGTCTTCAATCTCAAGTTCGATAAACTTATCGTTTAGGATATGCATTCTTTCACATAGTTGAACTTGATGATTGTTCCAATTAGGATTCTTTGGCAGTGCTAGACTATTTTGATGAGCCCCACACGAAGTCACGTCGATCAATCACGAAACACCCTACAGCTCTTCAGTTGTGCCATGGAGGAGACGACCAATGCTCGAGTTACCATAGTGGTGTCCGATAAAACATTGGGGAAGCAGCTACAGAGAGAATTGGCCAGGCTCGAGGGCGAGTTGAGAAGCGTGTAGTTGCAGCGTCCGATACCACGACTACACGCATGTTGAGAAGCATGGGAGAAAACTCTATTAGTGCAGATTCAAATGCATTGATACTAAAAGTAAAAGACTTTCAGATTGAACAGGCATGGTATCATCCTCCCCATGCGTGGCGGTTCAACTGTGCATTTTTTGTTATCTCTGATTGCTGCAGTTAACGAGAGAGAATGGAATGCTTACTCAAAATCTAGACCTCGTTCGATCTCAAGTTGAACATCTCATGCGGGTGATAAAGGATGAACACCAACACCAAGAAAGGTGACAAGCTATCGGAAGAAGAAAACTTTTCTGCATTAATATGAGCCCATATTATCCCAAAGCAAGGGCAAAGAAGGAGAAGGAAGAATAGAGAAGAAGGAGAAGAGGTGAGTGGAACAAGAATGAGAAAGCTTAGCATAGAACAAGTGAAAATCCTGGAACTCAATTTTGTGATGGAGCACAAGTTAGAAACTGTGCCGTTGCCGATAAGTGTCATGTATATGGGCTCTCCTCTTACCTATTGACAAAACACTTTCATGTTCATTCCTTATCTATATGTATCCTCTGATACCATGTAAAAATATATAGAATCTTGTGTATTGAATGTATGAAAAAAGTGTATAATCAATAGATTAAATAAGCTAGCGCCAACAAGAGTCAACTATGTTTGGTACACAATCCAGCTAGTGACAGTAAGAGTCAATGAGCCACCGGTGCATTTGACATGCTCATTCTTGATTCTGATTTGATTTCTTTTGGAATTTAAAATCATGAAATTTATATGCGATTTTACGTGAAATTGAATAAATGGCATCCTCCCAGCGCCAGGGGTAGGGATTGGTGCTAACTCTTATTCATTTCTCCGTGATATCAAAGTTATGATGAAATTTTGCGTGTTATCTTGCTGGAAGTGGAAATTGATTATCTGAGAACACGCCCGCTGGAAGTTGAAATTTCGTTGGTGCGCTTTGTTTGTTATCGCACAAGAGGGGGCTTGTTTGCCAGTTGCAACTTCATGTTCGAGATTCGCAACAAATTTATTGTTATGCAAGCAAGGAGAAGGACCAGAGGGTTTCTTGATCGTAAACTGTTTCGCCATAAGAAAGATGACAGATGTTTTTGCTAACTCGCCATTTTATAAGTGTGCCGTCATGCAGTGATGACGTAGAGACTGGGGGTGAAGAAAAATGGATGAGGTGTTGGAAATTGAAGTGCACCCAGCAGGTAAAATGAATTTGTGCGTAGTTAGGCGCAAATATTATTACATCCAAAGGGAGGGAGAGAGAGAGAGAGAGAGAGAGAGGCAGGGAGGGAGGGAGAGATAGAGGCAGGGAGGGAGGGGGAGAGAGAGAGAGAGAGGCAGGGAGGGAGGGGGAGAGAGAGAGAGAGAGGCAGGGAGGGAGGGGGAGAGAGAGAGAGAGAGGCAGGGAGGGAGGGGGAGAGAGAGAGAGGCAGGGAGGGAGGGGGAGAGAGAGAGGCAGGGAGGGAGGGGGAGAGACAAAGAGGCAGGGAGGGAGGGAGGGGGAGAGACAAAGAGGCAGGGAGGGAGGGAGAGAGAGGGAGGGAGGGAGGGAGAGAGAGGGAGGGAGGGAGGGAGAGAGAGGGAGGGAGAGAGAGGGAGGGAGGGAGGGAGAGAGAGGGAGGGAGGGAGAGAGAGGGAGGGAGGGAGGGAGAGGGAGGGAGGGAGGGAGAGAGAGGGAGGGAGGGAGGAGGAGGGAGGGAGGGAGAGAGAGGGAGGGAGGAGGGAGGGAGAGAGGAGGGAGGGAGGGAGAGAGGGAGGGAGGGAGAGGCAGGGAGGGAGAGGCAGGGAGGAGGGAGAGGCAGGGAGGGAGGGGGAGAGAGAGAGAGGCAGGGAGGGGGGAGAGAGAGAGAGGCAGGGAGGGAGGGAGGGAGGGGGAGAGACAGAGAGAGGCAGGGAGGGAGGGAGAGAGAATGAGAGAGGAAGGGAGAGAGAGAAGGAGAGAGGAAGGGAGAGAGAGAAGGAGAGAGGAAGGGAGAGAGAGAAGGAGAGAGAGAAGGAGAGAGGAAGGGAGAGAGAGAAGGAGAGAGGAAGGGAGAGAGAAGGAAAGAGGAAGGGAGAGAGAAGGAGAGGAAGGGAGAGAGGAAGGGAGAGAGAAGGAGAGAGGAAGGGAGAGAGAGAGGGAGAGAGGAAGGGAGAGAGAAGGAGAGGAAGGGAGAGAGAGAAGGAGAGAGGAAGGGAGAGAGAAGGAGGGAGGGAGGGAGAGAAGGAGAGAGGAAGGGAGAGAGAAGGAGGGAGGGAGAGAAGGAGAGAGGAAGGGAGAGAGAGAGAGAAGGAGGGAGGGAGGGCGAGGGAGGGAGGGAGAGGGCGAGGAAGGGAGGGAGAGGGCGAGGAAGGGAGGGAGAGGGCGAGGAAGGGAGGGAGAGGGCGAGGAAGGGAGGGAGAGGGCGAGGAAGGGAGGGAGAGGGCGAGGGAGGGAGGGAGAGGGCGATGGAGAGAGGGAGGGAGAGAGAGGAAGGGAGGGACTGAGAGGAAGAGAATAAAATGAAATATTTTAAAATAAGTCATGTTTTGAAAATTTTTAATAAAATGCCTCAAGACAAAAAAAAATAATTATACTTTGATGCTAATAAATTTGTGAATCCAAAAATAATCTCATTGTCGTGTCATTGTACCTTTTTTTTAAAATATTTTTATTAAAAAAAATATCGATATATCATTTTTTTAAATACATATATTCCATGCATAACTAGAATATATGTTTATATAAGCATATACAATTGCATATACTTTATATACTTATCAAAAATGAAAACTTACTTTTTAGTAAGTCTTCTAGCTCATATGACCAAGTCTTCTAGCCCATACTTGTCAAAGTCAGATATCAATAATGTTGTCCTCTTCATGCAAAACATTTGCTCAATCACTAATTATGCTCATTTGAGAGACAAAACATATCCTTCCTACAAAAACTAATGAAACATTGAGGAAATTTGATTGACTAGTTGCAAAATGACTCAGATAATATGTATCACCCAATATGTCTATAAAAATTACATTTAGATGAATGTTCGAAGCATGACAAACATCTCCCTTCACTAACTAACGTCTAGTCTTCAACTCTTGGCACATATTTTCAATGTTAACAATCCTAAAGGTGCTATTTTTCATCTTGCCAATATCATAATCATCAAGTGCGTGTCAAAAAATATACTATCCCCATTCCAAAATGATAGTCTGATATCACATAATAATTTGTTTCGAAATAATGATTTAATATGATAAAATAAAATTTAATTCATTTGTAAAATCAGTTTTGCTGCATTAATGACTTCCTGGTTACAACTTACAGTCACATGAAGGATCAATGATCCAGTTATTTATCATTGATGACTTTCATGTATTTCTGAAATGTCAAAAAGACACCATTAAAATTCTTCAAAGAATACTGCCGGAAATAATTTTTCACTGCAGCAATGAGCTCTTTGATATTCTTAGTTGCCTGTTGGTGCTGAAGAGACTGGATGACATTGAAGAAGCCAAGATCCAATTATTTACCATTGAAGTTTATTATTTACATATAATTTAACTGGTTTTGAGATCCAGTTAGCGAATTTTATACGTAACATAACATGACCAAATTATACACCAATCAAAAGCTCTCAAAAAAATCTTCGCAAAAAGTAGGCACGAAATTTTCTTGATATTTGACTCTTTATTTTTAAAGAAATACGTGAATCAGACTATCATTTCGGAACGAACGTAGTAGTTAAAATGACTAGAAATGTAAAAATAAGCAGCTGAACCTATCAATTAACCATCCTTTTGACACATGATGTTGGTTGAGTTGTCATCGCCAACAAAAATAACATCGCCTTAAGAGACAATAATGCGTGCTTCTCTCTTGGCGCAATCTCATCTATCTCTTTCTAAAGTTACTTTTCAGAATAATACCCCTTCTTGACATGCGCAGCATTACTACAACAATAATAGTTTATCACATTCATACTCTTTTATCCTTCACATGGATACACGTACCCCTATCATGCCTCCGCAAAAAGAGGACTCTAGGAAAAATCTCTTTCTTTTTGTTTCTATTCACTTTCTCGTTCTATATGTCATATTTAACCACATTCATGTTCAAGAATATTATCAGGGCTTCCCCACTATTAGGAAGCAACTTGACGAGCAATAAATGTGAAACTAAACTTTCAATAGCATCTTTATAGATGCAACCTGGTTTATTAGACATTCAAAAAATTTTCATATGCATCACAAACTCAATCCCTTCCTAATAATTAAGTTCACTAAGCATTCGATGATTATCATCCTATTCCTAGATGTATTATTATCATACATTGATTATAACTACTTCCATAGGCTATCCACTCTTGTCTCCTCATATATAAATAATAATATGTTGGCTTTGACCACACCCTAATGGTGGCATCAACCTTGAAATAATTGATGAAGTTTAACTTAATTATTCTGAATTAATCATTCATGGTCACAAAATGTCAAACTCAACTAAGTATCCATCCAAAAAACATCATAAACTAATAACCAAGCCCAACTACCACTAGAGTGGACCCGTTTGCAATGGTTCAAAGAGGAAAGAATTTGTACATTGTTGAAAACACAATTATTTTCTTTGCAATGAAATGAGTAAAAATTTGAGTGAGTGAGTGAGTGAGTGTGGGTGTTCTGAAAGGGTTGGGGCAAGCCACATGATGGATCCTGCCATCTTTACCTCATCACCGATAGATACATAAGCCATAACTTTTAAATCATATTGAATTTTCTCTGTAAAAATAACAAGCAACACATTAACACCAATTATAGTAAAATATCAACCTTGAGATTTACATGCTTATCACGTCCAAAAAATGACTGATTTAATAATATTTACAAGTAACTAATATTATAACTTTGTATTATATATTTTCAATTGATCGAGAAATAATAGTTTGCAACTTACTTTTTCAAGAAAATATAACATCTCTAATAAATATATAGAACTTGGTGATAGATCTGATCTATATGACCATATTAGAGTCTAGCTAGAATTCCAGTACATCTCTATTTGACAATGATATAGTCTCTCAAAATAAATCTAATGCCGTAGAACTCTTTTCATGTCGTAATACTCTTTTTACATATCTAAGAATTTGAAGAATTATATTCATATAAATATGTTTGAGAGAATCTTACTAATAACTAATTATATTAACATAGATAATATGTGATCTAGTAATTATTAGATAATCAAATTATTTCATGATTCTCATATATCTTAAATAAACAAATACAGTACCAATATCGATGAACAAGTCATCACTCAGATCAAGTGGTAAGTTGAATGATGCACATCCCAACATAATAATCCCAGACAAAATATAAAAAAATCCCAATCTAGAAAAAAAAATCACAACTCTTGTATAAGGAATCTTAATACCAAGGAAGTACCCAAAACACACCAAACAAATTTAACCTTTAATAATACCTTTAATTGAAATATATACAAGTGATATATATACAACTAATTATCACCAACAATAAGAATATTAATAATATATACTACTAACTTCACATACTATTTATATAATCTATATTGATAACAATAAGAATACTTTGATATTTATCTCATATCATCAAAACTAATGCATGCTTAAAAGAAATAACTAAATTACTTCCTAAGCGATCATTTTTTGCCATAAAAAGTCTTCAGTATTATTGAGAATCATAGGATATTCTTGAATATCCTCTGATTTGTTCTCTAAATTTCTTGTATATTATTTTTATTTTTTCATTTTTTTGTCTTCTTAACCTCTATAAATAAATGACCTATGATGTATTTAATTCATTCAATAAGAAAGAAAAATATTTTTTTCTCTCTTCACATGGTATCGAAGGCATGGAAGGTCCAGGTTTAAGATTTGTCGTATATTCAATTATGACAACCCATCTAAAAGTCTAATCTCTTTCCAACCTGTCCACATTCATCACAAAGGACACCGGGGCTCTTCATCGTCGTCATACCTTCCAACGCAATTGGTATACTGTTCTGGCATCATCTCCCACTACCCTCACAGGGGAGATATTAGACTTCACCATCAGACTCGTCAGCCGCCAATCAATCCACCGGAGGAAAGAACTCAGACAACTAGACTTCACCACCAAGCTAGTCTCCCTCCGATGAAGCATTGCAGCACCTTGCATCCTTGGTCCGACGCCTCCAACTGTGTATTTTTACCCAATCTCTCTCCAGCAAGGCTGGTTCTCTAGACTATTTGTGTTTTCTCTCCTTTCTATGGCCCACCATCTTCCATTTGCTTCCCATGACACATCAATAATATTTTCTTCATCTAATCCTCACATTGATTCCTTGAGTTCTCATGGTTGACACCGAGGCAGAGGCCAACGACCCTATTATACTTATTGCATTGTCGCCCACCTCTCACTGCGAATGTGGCCCAGTATTTTGAACCACCTTCACCTCCAGTTGAAGATCAGACTCTTTCTTCATCTCAAGCCTTAGGGTTTAAATTTTATACCTAGAGAATATGAGTTTTTTCGCCTCACTCGTGCTACCAAACCAACATCTATCGCTTATGTTGCCCAGACCAGTAATTTCTCTTCATATCTTGCACAATCTCTTGGTCCATGAATTCTCAATTCCGATGATTCTAATCATCTATCTAGTAATAAAAATTTCTTTTTTTCCTTTACTATCACTTCACCTTTATCTATGCTTATCTTGCCTAATGGGACTCAAACCATGGCCATAGATATCAGGAGTGCAGTCCATCAGCCTAGCACGACACAATGGGCACGACAAAGTGCACAGATGTGTCTAACCATGCCGAACAATGAAGATGCACGATAGATGGTGGTACAGTCCTGAGTGCACGACCATGAGGGCGACGAGTAGTCGGCTTACAGGTCAACCAATTACAATCAGCCACACGGCTGATTATTTTTTAAAAAATCGACTAGCCCATGAAAGGACGACCAAATTTTTTTTTTAAAAAAATAAAATCACCTAGATGACTGCACAAAGGGGGGGCCCATTGGGCAATCAACTAGGCCAGTTTATCATGCCATTGCGCCATGCACACGGCATGAATCGTGCCATGGGGCAGCCCAACCCAGCCCGAGGTAGAGTTCTGGTCTGTGCCGTGTCGGGCCAGGCACTGCTGAACCGAGACAGGATGTGGGTCGTTCTTGGGCCGCCCAGCCCCTTTGACACCTCAACTACTTCTCCATTTTTAATATTATATCAGTCAACAAATTAATTAATGATTTTCATTATTCAATTATCTTTTCTCACTTTACTATCATCTTGCAGGACTGGAGTATGCAAAGGGCTATTAGCATAGGACATGAGTCTTAAGGACTTTATCAAATCAATGCGACCTCATCTTCCAGCGTTTGCATGTCAAAAGATGACCCTCTTATCGTCCACGATCATCTTGGTCATCCCAATATTTCTAAGCTTTAAAAAATGGCTTCTCACTTTTATAGCTTATCTTTACTAGAGTGTGAGTCGTTTAAGCTTGGGAAACATACTTATGATTCATTCCCTAAGTGCTTAAAGTCTCGAACTAAGTCTCATTTTGAGCTTATTCACACTAATGTTTGGGATCTGTCCAGAGCGACGTCTACTTAAGATTTTTGCTATTTTATTATATTTATTAATGATGTTTTTTATTGTACCTAGCTATTTTAAATGAAAAGTCAAATTGAGTAATTTTCTATGTCACAAAAATTTTTTGTTGAGATTCACAATTAATTTCATACTTCTATTTGCATCCCACGTAGTGATAATGCCTTGGAATACCTTTATGTCGTTAGAATTTTATTTTTTATCATCTCATGAAATTCTTAATCGGTCTTCTTGTACATACACTCCACGAAAAAAATAAGATGGCTGAGCACAAGAATCATCACTTAGTTAAGACAACTCATACTCTTCTCATTCAACATAAAGTTCCTCGATATTTATGAGGACGTATCCTAACCACTTGCTATTTGATCAATTGCATGCCCTCTTCTATTCTAGGTAATCAAGTCCATCTTTCTCTTCTCTTTCCTAATAAACCCCTATTTTGTCTCCATCCATGTATTTTTGGTTGTACTTGTTTTTTCTACACCCTTATTTCTAACCAAGATAAACTTTTTGCTAAAGCAACGAAGTGTATCTTTCTTGGCTATTTCCACCTTCAATGAGGGTACTGCTGCTATTCTTCCAATAAATATTGATACTTTGTGTCTGTTGATATCACATTTTTTAAACATACTTCTCTTTTCTCAAGCCCACCGCCTTCCGATCTTGATGTCTTATTTATGCCTCTCATCCTTTCCTTTTCATCCTTATTCTCAAAGTCTCTAGATACTCCACCTAGACCTTTACAAATTTATACTCGTCATCCACATACCATCGATAGATCTCCCGATGATTAATCCTTTATGGCACCCCCCTCCCCATCACCGATCTTGTCATCTCCCATTGATTCTCCAATCAATATTCGGAAATGTACTTGTTCATTTTATAAAACTCATCCTATTTATGTTTTTCTATCGTATCATCATTTATCTCAACCATATTTTACTTTAATTTTTATTGTCTTTGGTTTCTATATCTCACACTGTCCATGAGGTCATCTCTCATTCGGGCTAGAAACAAGCAATAATTGACAAAATGACTACTTTACATTCTACTGACACATGAGACCTCGTCCCCTTACATACTGGCAAGTCCCCTGTTGGTTACCAATGTGTTTATAATGTTAAGATTTGTCCAGATGACCGAGTGGATCATCTTTAAGCTTTTTTGGTTGCCAAAGGATATACTCAAATATATGAGACTAATTATAATGACACTTTTCTGTTGCCATGATAGCTTTTGTTCATCTTCTCTATGGCCACTATGAGATCTTGGTCCTAGAATTAGTTGAACATCAAAAATATCTTTCTCCATGACGACCTAACTAATGAAATATATATGGAGCAACCGCCAAGTTTATTGCTAAGGGAGAGTATGGTTTAGTATGCAAGTTAAGTAGTTCCTTATATGGCCTAAAACAATTCCTAGAGCTTTGTTTGGCTGCTCTAGCTCTGTGGTACAAGAGTTCAATATGACTCAAAGTAAATCAAACTACTTTATATTCTATCATCATACATCTTTAGAACAGTGTATCTATCTAATTATTTATATGGACGATATTGTTATAACATACAGTGATCATGATGATATTCAAAAACTTAAACAGTATCTCTTCAACAACTTTTAAACAAGACTTGAAAAAACTCAAATACTTTTTGGGGATTGAGATAGCTTAGTCCAATTCCGATATAGTCATATTTCATAAGAAGTATGTCTTTAATATATTGGAGGAAACTAGTATGCTAAATTATAAACCAGTAGGCATTCAACAAATCCAAAAGTCAAGCTTGTACCTGGACATGGAAAGCTTCTATGAGATTCAGAGAGATATCAACGACTATTGGGAAGACTAAACTATCTCAACATTACTCAACCAGATATTTCTTTTCATGTGTGTAGTTAATCAATTCTTCCAGTCATCATGTGATAGCCACTAGGATGTGATTTGTATTCTTTGATATATTAAAGAACATCAAGCCAAGGGATATTACATGAAAACAAAGATCACACCCAGATTATTGGATATTATAATGCATAATGGGCAAGTTTGTCTGTAGACAGTCACTCCACTTCAGGATATTATGTATTTGTTGGAGATAATTTAATATCCTGGAAAAGAAAGAAATATTATTAGTGGTTAGGTCTAGCGTTGATGATGAGTATTGAACTATGACTTTAGTAACCTGTGAACTTGTATGACTCAAATAGTTTCTTCAAGAGCTAAGATTTAGAAATAATAGCCAAATGATATTTGTATGTGATAACCAAGCAGCTCTGCATTGCTTCCAATCCAATCTTTCATAAAAGGACCAAACAAAGTAAAATAGACTGTCACTTAATTCAAGAGATGATCACCTCATGATACATGACTACTAGTTTCGTCAATTCGAGTGACCAACTAGCATATATTTTCACTAAGTCTCTTAAAAATCCAAGGATTCAGTTCATTTGTAACAAACTTGATAATCTATAAGCTTCAACTTGAGGGGGGTGTTGAGAATTATAGGATATTTTTGAATACCATTTGATTTATTCTCTATATTTCTTGTGTGTGTGTGTGTGTGTGTATACATTTGTACTAAATTTATTTTTTTCATTTTTTTTATATTTCTAACCTCTATAAATAGGTAGGGCCTATGATGCATTTGATATATTAAATAAGAAAGAATATCATTCTTTTCTTCTCTCTTCACAAATAGTCTACAAACTATACTTGTACTTCATGTGATAATAAAATCTAGTGACTGCCAAAAAAATATCTCATTATCAAGATCATCATGACAAAATATATGTATCACTTCTAACTAACTAATTTATCTCTGAGAAATAGTAATAAAAAATAATAATTTAAAAGTAATCATCTTAACGATATTAGAAAAGTTATTATGCTTCCCATATAATATTAAAAAAAAGTCTAACTATAATAATATAAGACACCAAAATTTTCAATTAACAGTATTGATCAAATTGTCTTGTCATCTCAAGAAATTGTTGATACAAAATTCACATTTTTTTATATCACTATTTGTGTGCTTGTCTAAGATAACACAAGCTTATTTGAAGTTTGCACACTAATTTATTCTTTTACTATACTTCAAAATTATGAGACTTCATCATATAAATTTCTTCATCTAAATCACCAATGAATAAACATAATTATTGACATTCAATTATTTCAAATAGATCCTCCTTTGTCATTAACCCGCATATAGTTTTAATCATTAACTTAACCACCAATGAAAAAAATATGTGTAGATAGTGCTTTCTAATTGTTAAAAGTTCTTTATATCATTTGCTATCATTGTGATCATCTTACATTCGTCAACCTCATTTATTCTACAAGCCCTTCCGTCTTAGTAACGCACCCAATGCCCATGTCAAATTACATGACCAACAACTCTCATTTGATTAATTCATCAAACAATCTACTTGGTTTTTTCATAACTTCTTGGTTCTCTTATATTTGTCAATAGTGTGAAATATCTTCGAGGTGAACTGATATTTCATTCTGACCTGCTAAGAGAGGTTATAGGCATGTCCTGACGTGGCTATGGGATTGTGTTTTCAACCACGCCTATATTAGCTACTGGAATTTCACCTAGTGGAATCACTTCAGAATTTTTTTTCTATTCAACGCCCGCTCACATTCTCTTATGCTGCAAGTCCACCTTTATACAAGATGCTTTCATTGAACAACACACATTTTTGCTTCTGATAATCTTATGAATTAGACCACCCTAGACATGATAACCAAAATGGGCATCACCATAGTCAGTATAAAAACATTTTCTGGACTTGGAATCAAGTTTACCATAGCCAATTACAAAATAATAATAAAAAAAAAAAGACAATATCCCAATACCTTCATGAAAAATACATTTTTTATGGCTTACTTATAGCATATATCTGCTAGATGTCCAAGGATTATATATTGTTGACCATGGAGAATAACGTGGCCACTTGCAGAGATGCTGGATTGAATATGATATGCTAAAGAAAATGTAGCAGGCGCTGCTGCAGGAAGAGCATCCAACCTAGCAAAACACCTATGATGATACCTTGAACAATTCATGAAAAGCCTGCTGTGGTATGTCGACAGAGCCTATGCGCTTCATTTTCTTTTTGCCTTCCTTCTGCTTTGCCAATAGCTTCTTTTTGCGGGTAACATCGCCTCCATAACACTTTGCCACAACATTTTTCCTCAGAGCAGGAACACTGCATAACCATGCAAATGACATTTGGTTTAGCAACCAGTGCGTAGCCTCCCAGGCCCACACTGTCACTGTCTAATCTAGCCCATACAGAAGTATCTAACCCAGTCTATCATTGCAGCAACACTGATAGACTGGGTTATTTCTAAAAATAACCCAGCCAATCATTTTTTTTTTTTATTGAAGAATTATCTCGTGGGTATTTTATCCAACGTAACAATGACTAAATTATTTATAAATAAAACTTGATCACCATTAAATTTATAATAAAATAATTATTTTTTCACAAAAAAAAAAAAAATAACGAGGATATTTTGGTAAAAACGAGACCCATTTCGTGAAGATTATTTTTTTTTTTCCCAAAATTGAGTTTTAAAATGATACTTTTTTTTTTCCACATCACCCCTTTTAACATCTACGGAACAATCAAACAATCAAACAATGCTCTGGCATGATCAGACCACACTAACAACAACAACAACAACAACAACTAATCTAACTCTTAATCAAAGTCATAATCATATGTCATGTCCGTAGTTGAATTTTAATATGATATAAAATTATGAAAGCAATAGCCTAATGAGAATCCTCATAGCTTGTAATCCAGTGCAGTCACAATCCTTGAAAAAAAATATCAAGCAAATTGAGAAGTATGTGAGAATAACATGCATATGTATATGATAAGAGAGATTTAGAAAATGCTTCACTGTATTGAACTATTGATATACATATAAAATGTTTTGCCTTTTAATATTATTATATATTTAATCTTATCTACGACCCCCCTTTAATTAGTAGAGCCGACAAAAGTAACTACATGAATTGATAAATCAATCCCAAACTCAAACATTATCACTACTAATGCACACTCATAACGTAAAGTTTTGCCAGAATAACTAATGCAAACTTATGTCGGGATCCCAATAATGTGAACGCAGGTGCTTCGATTGAAATTGAGTCTGAAAATCACATTGAGTGAAATAATCCTGAATATACATAATCTCTAATAATAATAACAACAATAATAATATCATTCAGACAAATTAAAAAGAGGATAACTTAGCCGAGCAAAATCATCAAATAAAAGAAAGAATATTAAAAAATACACAGATGAAACCAAAGAAAGTGATCATTATAAAAAAATATGCTGAATCAGGCTATTAAAAATTACTTCTACCCACAAAACTTTTTGCAATATTTGTGCATTGTAAAAATAAATGAAAAATAAACACTCATTGTAACATAGTTGTCAAAAAACTTATAAAATATAATACCACACAACACCATTAAATATTTTTTTATGAAAATTGATGTACATCACAATTCATCTCCTATTTTAAAACATAGATTATGATATATATATATATATATATATATGATACATAATATTATAAAATAACAATACATACATCCTCAATTATTTTTTATAATTTTTTTAAAAAATCAAATTATAAATTTTCTTATTACAAGAATTTATTATGATAATTACTAAAATATACTAAAAATTTAAAAATATTCATAAAAAATAAAAAATAGGTAAAAATGTCACAATACACAATACAATATGATACATAGTAAAAAAAAATTGAAAATGATATACGACATATTTTGAGTTAATAACTATATACTTGAATAGAATAAAACAAGAAAGGATATACTTTTAAATCACAAAGAAAATAACTAACATAAAAATAAAAAATAAAAATTATAGGGGCAACTACAAAGTCGAGTGCTCCCACTATAAAATAATAAAGACAAAAATATATTACTCCTCAAACTAATTTATAAAAATCAAAAATACTAAATAAAAAAAAAAAATAAAGGTATTCTCTAGACTTTCGTAAATGTTTACAAACTGATCTGATGTATAAATATAGGCTATGATAATAATGGCATCCTGAATTTTCTCTTAAAACAAAAATAATCTATATTTATGTCTTGTATGCATGCCGAACAATGAATTGGAAGTAGCACATCTTGTTTCCTCACAATTACAATAAAAAATAATAAGAAAAATTAATAAAAATTCATTCTCCTCTTAAGTATTAGATCAAAATAAATTTACATGTAATTCTGATCATCACCTTTATAGTCAATCTATACATAGGATCTATATACAATTATTCGTCTCTTACAATTCTAATAAATAATATTATATCTTATTTTTCTGTGAGATAACACTACCTCTAAAAAAGTACAATAATTCATAGTGTATATTCTCTCTGCAAAAGCGAATTCCCAACTATAATTTGAATATCTAGCTAGTTGAAATTATCTATGACTACCAAATTTAATATCAAACCCTAAAGATTTTTTCATTTGCACATGTGAAATTATGATAAAATGAACATGTTATAAAGAAAATAAAAAATAATTAAATGTACAAATTAAAGATATTATATTAAGTTTGATAATGATTAAATAATTAATTTTTTTTGATACAATTATCTTATACGTAGTTGAATCAACTAAATAATCAAAATAAAACAAAAGATAAATATCCAATTTAATAAGAATATTTGTTGAAGTACTACTCAAAAGGTTAAACCATATTAAACACACCTCTTATGTAACAAAATAATACTCATGTGATCATATATCATCTCAATACCAAAAATAAAGATCTAAAATTTACAAGGTCATTCATCTAAAATGGTGATTGAATATACTTATTAATATCCCCACAAACACAATCAACTTTGACAGAAAAAAATATTATTTTCCTCAAGAATATCATATAAAATTCAAATCTCTTTTGAATACTTGTCTCGTTCAAATGATATATCAACAAAAAATAGTACTCCATCAGTCTCTGACAAGAGATCCCGAATAAAACTTCTCTCTTACAAATTTTAGAGGTAGACTGAACAATCACTTCACGCGATACAAAATCTGAAATGAAACATATTGAGCTTTAATTTATTTTCCTGTTATTTTATTAGTTTTTCATTATTTGGAAACACCCGACTCCCCAAACCACATATATATAATTTATATTGTATTCTGAAATATATTTCACTTTTGAATAAAATTCTATTCTATGTTTTTAGCCTTTCTTCTCTCCTAGCTTTCTCATCGCAAAATCCCAGCTTGCTTTTCAAAGTGTGGACATGGTATCAAATCACATGTTCTAACAAAGTTGCAATAGAGTTGAGGTGTTCAAGTGACAACACATCTTTTAGTGGTGTTGGCGACGAGCAATGTCGTGGTATAGGACGACGACTATAGCACAATCATATTGTAACAATGAATTATGCAGGTATAGTGAGTATCCTTCTTGGTATTTGGAGACCGTCAGACGTCCAACAATGAGTTTTTAGATGAAAGGAATCTTATTTCGATGATGGAGGTGGACCCCGTTGTGGGCAACACTTCGGAACAATACAAACTTGTACCGACAAAATTCATATTTGTATGATAGTGTGGTGGCAATAAAATAATTCAATTTTTAGTTTTTAGAAATTTTTTGTTAAACACAGTGAGAGTTTGTGCAAGTCAGTTTTTTTTTCTTTTGCATATGGTTGTACCATATTGTGAGCTAAAAAATTGACTGAAATCAATATGTTACTAGGGATAACCCAATGAAATATAAAGACAGACACATATTCTCTTTATGATACATAGATAAGGATTAGATTTATAATCTAAGATTACATTAGTCACTTATTGAAAAACTCATCTAAAACTAAAATTAATAAGCCAGTGTTTAACACAACTATTAGTATATTTATGATAAGCGATCAACTTCAATATATTGAGTATGTTTAAATCTTGTAACACTTGTAAGAGAGTTTGAAACATGATTACTTTAATACATTAATTAGAAACATTTTATTTATATATGATGTTATTACTCAGTAATAGGCATTAAGATTGACAGATCAAGGCAACACAACTCGCCATGTAAGTTGGATATAACTATGAGAAAGGATTATTAGTATGATATTGACATTGATATATTAGATTACATTAAGGATATTTGACGAACAATTTTATAATATTCTTAACATATAATACTTTGGAGAGAGAAAATATTTTGCTTACACAAATTCTCTAGAAGACATTTTTATCTCTTTTGATGATTTATGAGAAAGTGACTCAGGTGACTACATTTATACTTAAATCACCATATTGATATAATTAACTGCAATATTCAAACATCTTCATCACACATTAGAGATTAGATAGTTGGGAAACCTGGATAAGATAAACCGAGAGGCACGAAGACAATAGTGATATGTTCTTTCTGTGGTAGATCAATATAGAGGTGTCAAACGAGCCGGGTTAGGCCGACCGGCCAGATTTTTCCAGGCCCAATCGGGATGGCATGTCGTGCCTGACATAGCACGGTTCTTGGGAGGGTAGGCCGAGCCCGAAATCCAACTGGGGTGGGCCAGTTTGGCCGGGTCGGGTCTTGTCTGGTCGGTTAAATTTTAGAAACCCCAGGGCTTCGGCAAAGCGCCGCCATGCCTCCGTCGCCCATCGGGTGTGCCAAGCCTCTCCCGATGGGTGTTGGCGCATCTCCCTCCGTCGGGCATCACTCGCTACGACGGGCTGTCGTGTCGTGCCAACGTGCTAGGTGTGTCGTGTCGTGTCTGGCATGGCACGTGGGCCGAAGACTTCAGCCCGGCACAACACGACTTGTGCCGTGGGTGCACCCGGCACGGCCCGAGCACGACACCGTAGCATGCCATGGCTAGCCAGGCACGACCAAATCGTGCCGTGCCTTATGTCGGGCCGGGCCAAGCAGGTCCATTTGACATATCTAGGTTAATACATACGTTTTAATATTCAAAGACTATACAACAGATTATTGGACCAACTTATGTTGTTTCTTCTATGAGCCACATCCACTATCATGTTACATTGATACTTTCATATTTTATTATTTTCATGTCATTAATTTAAGCATATCTATATTTACTATAGTTTTTATTTATTATCTTAGTTCAAACTCATGGGTAGTGAGTTCAAGAGTTTATATCCATGTTAAATCTAATCACATTATTTTTATTTTTTTTATAGATTTAGTATCTCTGATATTGTCGTGACCAATGACATCATTGGGCACTATTACTTTAGGCACATCTACATCAACTACAATTTCTATTCATTACCTCATTGTAGACAAATAACTTTCCTATATATTGAACAAGAAAGATTATATTTATCCATCTTCACTCATAGAATCCCTTCTAGATGCTTGTCTATTTATTATCTATTAGTGATTTTAATATATATATTGATTGTAAAACATAAGTAACATATAATGATTGTAAGACATAAGAAATATATAATAATTGTGAGACATGTCAATTATGAAATATAATAGAGATTTTTATCTTTATATCAAAAAAAATACTAGGAGATGCTCATTTAATCTTATTCATTCATATGTTTGGGAATCTTGTAGGATAATCATAAATGATGACTTTAAATAATTTATTATTTTTATTAATAATTATACTCGATTTAGATTGTTGTCATTATCTAAGAAAAAATCCCAATTTTTTTTTTATTTTTATAAAATTTTATGAAAAAAAAATTAATTTATATGCGACAATGATGACCAGGACACTCCTACATTATAAAAATAACCTAGGACAATCTTATATTATAATATATTTCTTATCAACTTTTTTATTTCATTGAAAAATTCAATATAATTTGTTAGACATTTTGTACTTGCACTCTTATACATAGCAAAATAGTGGAACATAAAAATTGACATTAAATTGAAATGATTAGAACAATCATATATTATAAATATGTGTCTTGGTATTTTTTAGAAATAATTATGTTAACTATTAATTTCCTAATTAATTAGATTTTATTTTCTATTCTCTCAAATTAATATCATTTTAGCTCATATACCAAGAGAGAAACTCTTAACTTTTTACCCAAAATTTTTTGATTGTACTTATTTCATCAGTAGTTCTATCCAATCATGAAGAAGATAATTAGACATGCCAACAATACATCTTCATTGATACGCTAAAACTCTAAAAGAATATAAATATTATTCATCCAACAGAGACTAAGAATAGCATTATGAATGATGATATCACCTTCTTTGAGGATGAATCCTTCTTTAATACCTTAATCCAAGAGAACATAGCAACTGCCACTATAGTAATTTGCTCATTTCATTGTTATATTATCATTTATTACAAATAAGTAATAGCCGACTTTGCTCATATGACTATATCTTATACGACAAGCATGACTAATTTTGAGATAAGTAGTAATACATCACATATAGTGATGCACTTTTGGAAATTAGCCTAGTATCCCATTAGACAGGAGGTGTGAGTCTCCCAAAAAAAAAGAGAGAGATGAAAATTAAGAAACTTAATGATCTCAATCTAAATATATATACTAGATAGATACATTCACAACCTCTCTTAGATAAATCTTCTATTGTATCAATTAATCCAATTTAAAATAATAACTTGAACATTCTAATAGTATTATGAAATAAATAAGAATTTGTTTTACTTGGTATCTTTTATCTAGAATATTTTCTTGTTCTTATTTTAATATTATATATTATAATTTCTTATCTTCACTCAATAATTACAAGATCCCATATATTATTCTATAGATATTTAATCATCCAAAATAATAATAATTCATTAAAAAATTAAGTACAATCACACAATCATACATGAAACTCATTCCAAAACTAGTAGATAAGATAATAATGAGATGCTGATAGATATATACAGTAAAGATGAGACCCAAGGGAATAGTTGACCACTACATAGCTAGGTTAATAGCAATATATTGTACACATACTTATGATATTGACTACTTGAATATTTTTTTCTTATATAATGAAAATAGTTACTATTAGTTTGTTACTTATTATTATAATATCATAGAAATAGATTATGTATCAACTAGATATAAGACATATCTTTTCATTATAATCTAGAGAAAAAATCATTTATACAATAATTATCAGAATTTACTATTCATTGAAGCATATGTATGGTGTATATATTGTAGAAACTATGTATGGTCTAAACTATGTATATATTTTAGAAACTATGTATGATGTATATATTGTAGATTTTCTTCGATACTTACTATATTTGATTTTAAGAAATATATGTAAGACTATTCTTATTTTTTCTAATGTGATTCAGGAGGGAAGCATATAATGTTAGTTATATATGTTGATGATTGATATGAATAATTTAGTATATTTCAATGAAAATCATTTCTATTAACTAGATTTTAGATAAATAATTTAGAATGTCTAAAGTATTTTCTTAGTATTAGAATCAGATACTCCGAGATATAATATTTCTTTCACAAACAAAATATGTTTTGGATATTATATGTCATCTTGACATATCATGATATGTACTAGTTGCCTCACTATTTAATCTAGGTGTATACTTATTTACATATGTTTCTTTAATTAATTATACTAAACATAAGATAATTGTTAAAAAATATAACTAGCTATAACTAGACTAAATCTAAATATTATCAACATTGTCAGAATCGTTAATTATTTTTAAAAGTTTCCTAAACAAATTCATATAGATATAATGCTCAAGATTCTCAAATATGTAAAATAAACTTTAGAACGTGTAATTAGTT
This sequence comes from Sapria himalayana, assembly GCA_029783825.1. Classification (NCBI taxonomy): domain Eukaryota; kingdom Viridiplantae; phylum Streptophyta; class Magnoliopsida; order Malpighiales; family Rafflesiaceae; genus Sapria; species Sapria himalayana. The sequence continues at coordinate 1,079,787 of JAREIK010003123.1, forward strand.
TAAAGATCATGGGCATTGTCTGATAGAGACATATTCAAATTCTAGTTTGGGTTATGCAATTACAAAAAAAAAATCAACTATAAGTTTTATATTTTTTTGAAGGTAACATTGTCATTTAGAAAATCAAAATTTAGATAATTATTTTGAGATCCAGTATATAAGTAAGTAGGCCAACATCTACTTGTAAGCATCAATTGATCAGGCACTTTTTGAATGAGCATTGCCTTCAAGTTCAAAGATGAATAACACTCTATTGTGATAGTTAGGCAGACCGACACATTAATGGGAATAAAATATATTGAGATTGATTATCATTTCATTCAAAAAAAATTCATGATGATTCGATCATCATAATATTAGTATCTGCTAGTGATCAGACTGTAAATATTTTCACAAAAACTCTAAGATAATTACATTTGTTTTCCTTTCTTTCAAGTTGTGGATTTGTGATATGTACGTCTACCTTTAAGGAGAGTAATGAATTTTAGTTTATTTTTTGTTGTTTTACTTTTTTTTTATTAGTTGGGATCACCCAAATTATGAGTTTCCCCAAATCATATATACATATATGATTTATGTTATATAGTTAAATACAATTTTCTTTTTTAAATCAAATTCTATTTTTTGTTTTTAGCCTCTCCTCCCTCTCTCATCTCATTTTACCATTACCAAAACTCTAGCATACATTTTAGAAGCATGAATGATACACTAAGAAAGTACAAAAAGATATTAATTTGATTATGTAGTTTTCAGTTAAAACCACACCTCAACATCATTAAACAATTCTAACATAGACATTATCTAATATTATATTAAAATAAGTATTCTACTCATTTTAATATAATACCTATTCTTCTTTTCTATATCATAATTTTACTCGAATATATTAGTACTTAAAATCTAATATATAATCACATCACTAATACAATAAGTGTTATAACTTTCATATATGTATTCTAAAACATTATCACACATAATGACTTTTATATTGTCATTTAATTGATTTGTATTTTTGTATGAAAAACTAAAAAATATAAAAAAAATTTGAGATCTATTGAAAAAAAAATAAAACAAGTACAGTCATCAATAAAAAAACATAATAACTTTATCATCTCAAATCTCAATTCAACTTGATCCACAAACATCTAAGTGAATCTAAAAGTGTCAACCAATCTAGGCGACCCAGGCACATCCCATGACACGGCACGGTTTAGTCGTGCTTGGTTCTAGAATGTATCAGCCTGTGGCATGGCTTATATCGTGCTGGGCTGGTGCATGGCTAGCCTAATGACCTAGGACTTGCTATGATCAGCTCTCAGGTCATGGTTTATAAATCTATAGCCATCACAAAAATATTTATTGTTTATTAATCTATAGCCATTGGATTTCTTTCTAAGAGCTACAAGTAGAAAATCAATGGATGTCGCGTTTCTAGGCATTTATTATTAAAATTTTAATATTATTTTAATATTAAAATTTTCTATAAATACAAAATATAAATTTCTTGAATTTTATTCTTATTTCTTTCTTCATGCTCTCATATTCTCTTTCTCCCATCTTATGAGTTATGTGTTGTGATATTTTGTGTAATGCTCAATTTCATTATTTGGGTAATGCTCAATCTCATATCCTTATTTTACATATATATTTTTAAAAATAAATCAAATATAATAATCATTCATCATCAAATATCATCAAAAATATTAATCTAACCAATAAAAACACATAAATAATACCCTAAAAATAAAAATTCATAAAACACATCAAAAAATTTAACAAATTTTATCTCCAAAATTTCTAAAAATTGGTAGAAATTATCAATAAAATATATCAACAACAATATGCAAACACATTCTTTGTCCAAATTCATAAATCATTCAATCAAAATATATTAAAATAAATATTATATCCATAATAGTGAACAGTCGATCTTCATTCATCCTCGACATCCACATAATAATTATCATCATTATTATAACCTTCCTTATCCTCTTCATTTTCCAAATAATTAATTTCTTCATTTTCATCTATTAATAAAAGAGAATGAATGATCTTGAGCTTGAAGCTATGTTATTCCCCATTGATGATGATGACAGGGAGAGAAATGAATGAGCCTCAGGATTAGTGCGCCTGTGAAGAACTTTGCACCTTAGGGAAAGCGCAAGCCTTTTCTGCTATCTGTCTGCCTGTGTGAATGAGCCTCACCCTAGCCAAGACTAGGCGCCATATCTGAGCTTCACCTACACCTACACCTAAGGCACACCTAAGACACGCCTTTCACAACCATGAAAAGAAGAAATAAAATAACTATGAATACGATTAACTGCTCAAATAAATTTACGTGGTTGTAAATTTATTTGAGCAGTTGATCGTATTCATAAATATTATGACTAAAACTAGATTTATTAGATTTTTTATTAATTTGTGATATTTATTAGATTTATGAATTTATAATTTGTGATATTTATTAGATTTTTTATAATGACTATAATGATAATAAATATTATGGATTTATAAATAAATAATAATAATCAAACCAAAATATTTATGACTAAAACTAGATTTTCTCTAATAATCTTGACTCATTTGCCTACAAAAATATAAAACTATGAGAATTTTAGAAATATGAACACATTTTAACATAATAAAAAAAAATTCTAGAGATTTAAAGAAAAATTAACATAATATATGTATTATAAATAAATAAATAAATAAAAAATAAATAAAAAAATAAAAAAAAATAAAAAAAATATATATATATATAATATGCATATATATATAAAAATACATATATATAAGTAGGAATACATATAAGACTGTTCATCTTAAAAGACATACCAATTAATACTCTAAAAAATAATATATTATAAGTTATATCTCAAGCAAATCTAATTGAGCAAAAAGATCTTTAAAATTGGATCAAGTTCAACTTCGTTGGCCTTATCCATTTACTTAACAACTTTGAGAAAAGAATATGATCAAATTGATTATGATCATAAATATTTTGATTAAATTTTTTAAAAATCCTAAAATAATTAGTATTAATTCAGACATACTTTCAACATGCTTATAATTGAATTCCTAAATTCACTAGTAAAAATGATATGATAAAATAATACATGTTAAAAAAATAATTAATAATTAATAAATTTATTAAATATAATAAAATTATATTCGTAATGTTTGATATCTATATTAGTCATGATGCTGCATTATTCACATATCTCACTACTCATTATATAGATTCAAATTAAAAATTTTATAAAAGAATTTTAAGATTTCTTGAGATTATTCATCCTCATGATGATCATGTTATATGTGAGTATATTATAAGATTATTTTAAGAAATATGATATTCAAAATAAAATTTTTGATATTTTTAATGAATAATACTTCAAATAAAAAATATATTATTTGTATATTTTTCATTACAATTAGAAATTGACCGTTAAGTGACATATTTTACATAAGGTATATGTGTCACATGATTAATCTAATAGCAAAAACATGATTAAAAATTATTTCATTATCATTAAAAAACATAGGAAATTCAATAAAATATCTTATAACATCTAACAGATAATAAGAGTTTAGCAATCTCTATATGTCAATGAGCCTAAAAAATATTTAAACAGATATAATACAATTGAACATGTGTTCGCCTATGTACACTCACACCATTTGCATTGAACTTAGATGCATATGTAATATTAGTAGTATATTTAATAAATACAGAGAATACTTTATATTTAGTGTCATGATTATTGAGATAATTAAATATTTTATTATTAGTTCATCTATGATTTGCTACATATATAAATCCTAATATTAAGGTGAAAGGAATATAAAATATAAAAAGATAAATATCTACTTGCATGAACCAAACCGACGAACTTAAAAATGTTATTGACAAAAAATTAACCAACATATTTACATATTATAATACTAGGTTTGATAGTTATAGCAATACTCCTAGTACGACATTACCATTATATTTAGAAATGATGACTTTTTCATTAAGTTAGCTAAAAAAATATCACTGTAATGCTATAAAATAAAAGCAAGTCATCTAGATACTTGGATATTAATTACTATTTTATTCTATTACATAAAAATAATAAAAAATTTAAATATTTTTAGTTGATCAAAATCATATGAATCCATTTATCTTGTATTATCTAAACGTGATTTATTGACCCCTTTTGTTTCTAACATAACATCGAAGTATATTTTAAAGTGATAGTCAATATTATTTCAGATAGAAAATTCAAACTACAGCTAGAAATCACATAGATACTTACATGCTTAAAAAACTAGGAAGATTTAAGATTTAATATTCAGAATAAAGTCAGAATTATTAATGAATAATAACTCATGTGACATTGAGGTTGAGATAAAGGTGTCATGTAGGTCGAGCGGCCCAAGCATCACATGAGATACGACCCAACTAAGTTGTGCCTGACCTGACATGGCACGATCCAAAAACATGCATGGACCTAGGTTGTGCCGCCCTGAGGCACAACTCGTGCCATACTGATTCATAGGCTATCATGACTCATGCGAAGTTAGACATGAAATGCATGCCTAGCCCATTAGCATGATTCACTAGCACAATGACTATGACCCTAGATTACATCTTGAGAATGGGTGATGGGTCACAAATCACATGTCATTGTGACCTAGGACCACACTCGGACCCATTTTCAAAAAAAAAGTGAGTTTTTTTAATATGTACCCACCACATCCACGTGGTGGGTATTTATAAATAAATCAAATCGACCATTTTGATGTGGTGGATCACCCCATTGGGATAGAAGTCCCAATGGCTAAGTGGCCACGAGGCATCGAGCAAACACACACATGCACTCAATAGCGACAACATTCGATATCACTGTCGGGGGCGTGCATTGATGTTGATGTTTGAAAAAATATTAATATTACAATCTGAAGATCCAAGCTGTTAAAATTCATTCTCAATTCTATATATTCATCTTCTCTACTTTGTGTTCTCCTCCGTTGTACCTCTATCTCATTCTCAAATCATAATTTAGATTAATTTTTTTTTTATGTTTTTTAATTTAATCTCTATGTGAGACCGTGGCTCTACCCATTCTTTGGAAATTTGAAAGTTGAAAACAATAAAATAATGGCATCTCCAATTACGGTTATGCTAAAGCCTAATGATACTAAAATCCGAGTATTTTTTTTAGTTATTTATAAATATTAGTTGATTATTTTTAAACATAAACTAAAAATTAACAAATAGCTAATATTAAATAAAATGATAAAAAAATTAACATTGATTTAAATACAAATAATATTGATAATCAATGGAAAAATTCGAGGACAAAATCATATTTTATCTCATAGTCTCAACACAAACTCATATTAAAAAAATAAAAAACAAGAAAAGTTTTATTGTTTGAACTCACTTTTTGATATAATAAAAAATAAAAATTCTAATGGTATAGATAAAAATTTGATATAATATATATATAATCAAAAATATATATACATGTAGGAGAACAATTAACATGAACCACCTAAAGAGTCATGTCGATCAATACACTAAAAAAATGGTACATTAGATCTAAGACAAACTCAATTAAGTATGAGTAATGAGGTATTTAAAGCTAAGTCTAGTTCAACTTCTTTAACCCCATTCATATACCATAATGATTTAGAGAATCAATATATAACCAAACTGATTACGATCATTAGTCTTCTAACTAAGTTTTTGAAGGATCCTAAAAATATTACTATCATGCAGACCTACTTCTAATCTGTTTGTCATATGATTCCTAAGTTCACATATATGAATAACATAATTAAATATTATAACTTAAAAATAATAATTAATAATTAATCAATTTATGAAATATAATAAAATAATATCCATGATATTTGATATCTAGACTAGTCACGATGATGTATCATCTGCAAGTTTCACCACTCACTATATAGATTTTACATGGAAACTTAATAAAAAAATTTTAAAATTTTTAAATACTCTATCCTCACGATGAATGTCATATATATATACATGATAAGAATCATTAGAGATTATAATATTAATAATAAAATATTTTGTATCACATTTGATAATATATCTAAAAATGAAGTTACTATTAATATGTTTATTATAATCATTAGAGATTAACTATTTGGTGAGATTTTTTCAAGTTAGGTGTATCTATCATATTACTGCCTTACATTGCAAACAACAAGAATTTAATAATCTTTATTTATCTACAAGTCTAAATAAAAAAAATTTAAACAAATTTGAAATACCTTTGAAATTATACTTACATGATATTAGAGTCATGTGTTAAATATAAACATGAGATATCTGACGACGTCCTAATGATTTTTTATGACAGAACCATAGTTATGAAAGCTCGGCGCCACGACTCCCGAGAAAAATGCCTCGCTTTAAGCGAGGCGCAGCAGGCGTCGACTTCCAGTTTCGGCAGCAGTAGGCGTCGAGCCAGGTACACCCTTCTTCTCCTTCTTCCTCTTCTTCTCCTCTCTTTTTTTTTTGCCAAATTCGCCGTCGAAAATGGGAAAATTTCATCGGAGAAGAAGGGCAAAGCAATGGCGGGAGAAGCGGCGATAGGCGAAACCAAGCGAAACACAGGAGGAGCACGTCGGGGAAGACGACGTATTCGGCTGATCCAACCCAAAACGACATTGTTTTGGGTTGGGTTATATTTTTTTTAAAATCAAAACCAACCCAAAACGACGTCGTTTTGGGATGGTTTTGATTTTTTTAAAAAACAAAACCCTCAAAATGACGTCGTTTTGAGATTCTGATTTAAAATAAAAAAAATGTCACCTCCAAAACGATATTGTTTTGGTCTTACAGGAATCAAAACAATGCCGTTTTGAAGTTTTGTGATTTTAAGCCCTATAAAACCCCCTCTTTCTCGGGTTACACCCTAAAACCCTCAAAACAACCCTCTCAAAACACTCTTAAGGCTGGATTGAAGAGGAGAGAAGAAGAAGAACTAGCTCAAAAGGTATTTTTTTCATTTTATCTATTTTTGTTGTGAAAAAATTCTTCAAAATGTAAAAAAACATTTTCAAAAAATACTTAAAAACTAGGAAAAAATTTTTTGAATAATATTTTGAAAAAATATGTAATTTTTAAAAAACTAATGCAGAAAAAAGAGAAAAAAATTCTGAAAATTAACGAAAAATAGAAAAAAATCATAAAAAAAATTATGAAAATTATGAAATAATTAAAACAAAAATTATAAATAAATTTAATTGTTTGACAAAGATTGAGTATGTTTATAATTTATAGATTTATAATATATAATATATTATGTATATGTTTTCATTTTTTTCTTAATATATTTGTCATTTTATTGTAGATTTATTGTAAAGATAAATAAAAATAGACAAAGAGATTGAAGTTGAAGTAGATGCCTCAAGTGGAAGAAAAGATTCGGGATGAAAATATGCTAGTTTATTAAATGAGAAAAATACATGTACACTCATTTATATTTTTTGTGATAAAGTAACTAAAGGAGACATTTATAGACAAAAACAACACCTTGTTGGAGGATTTAGAAATTCGAAAAAGTGTACAAGATGTCCTGAACATGTTAGAAAAGAATTAGAAGATTATATGCTAGCCAAAAAAACTCAAAAAAATCAAATAAGTTTTGGAAGTCATAATGTGAATGAGGATATGTTTGAGTTCCAAGATGAAGATGATGAAGACCCGGATGTTACTAGCAAAAGGGAAAGATAGGATATTTCTAGTGGTGGTAGTAATGAAGGGGGAAGTGGTGGTAGTATTAGTGGTAGTTACATAAAGAGAATGAGGCAGAAATATCCTATAGATCATTTCTTTACTCCTAATCTAGAAATAATTATTCAAAATAGAAAAAATACTCAAACTATTATCAACAATGCATACAAAAAAGAGGCCAAAGAGAGAGCTGATATACTATTTTGTAGATGGATGTATGATGCTGCGATTCCATTTAATGCAGTGAACTATGCTAGTTTCCAACCAATGCTTGAGGCAATTGGGCAATATAGTGTGGGTTACAAGGGACCAAGTTTTCATGATGTAATGGTTACTAACCTCAAGAAAAAATTGACTCTCACAAAGGCTTCAATGAAGGTTCATTTCACAGAATGGAAGCAAAATGAATGTTCAATTATGTCAGATAGATGGACTGATAGGAATGAAAGGTCATTGGTGAATTTATTGGTGAATTCTACAAGAGGACCCGTGTTTATGAAATCTATTGATGCTTCTTCTATGGTCAAGACGGGAAAAAAATTATTTGAATTACTTGACAGTTGGGTCGAAGAAGTTGGTGAATCCAATGTCGTTCAAGTGATAACAAATAATGCTTTAAATTATGTGGCAACAAGTACTTATAATTTAATTTCAAATTTTTATTTACTTATTTATGTAAGTGATTACATATATTATCTATTTATTATGTGTTTAAATTATGTAGGAAGGTTGTTGGAAATGAAAAGACCACATTTGTATTGGACACTATGTGCCGCACATTGTCTTGACTTGATACTAGAAGATATTGAAAAACTACCACATATCAAGAAGATAATAGAGAGGGCCATATCCATAAGCAGCTACATCTATAATAGAATGAGTTTGCTCAACATGATGAGGTGATTTACTGAGCAAATAGAATTGTTAAGGCCTGCTAAGACTTGGTTTGCAACGGCCAAATCACCTTATCCCGTTTCAATGAACAAAGAAATAACTTAAGGAAGATGTTTACTAGTTCAGATTGGATGAAAAATAAATGAGCAAATGAGCAAAAGGAAAAAAATATAGTCAATAAAATTTTCATGTCTTCTTTTTGGAATACTGTAGTGTTTTGTTTGAAGATGTCAGACCCTCTTGTACGTGTGCTTCGTTTGGTGGATGGTGAAAAAAGACCTATGGGTTACATTTATGCAGCCATGAAAAAAGCAAAGGAAATTATCATCAAATGCTTTAATGAGAATGCAGAATAAGTATAGGGAAATCATGAAAATCATTGATAGGAGGTGAGAGGTTTAACTTTATCGGCTTTTGCATTCAGCTGGGTATTTTTTGAACCCACAATTCTATTATGATACAGAAGGATTAGGAATTGACCTAGATTCAAAAATCTTTGAAGATATATGTAGTTGCATTTCGAGATTGGTGAAAAATAGAGATGAACAAGATACAATTATATCACAACTCGACTTGTACATGCATGCTAGAGACCTTTTTGGTAATGAGTTTGCCATTAGAACAAAGAAGACTAAACCTCCAAGTTAGTCCTTTAGTTTTGTTAATTAATGCATTAAAATTATTATATATGTTTGGTTAAAATAGGTGAAATGTTCAACTAATAATTTATCTATATTAATTGTAACTGAATGGTGGGGTATGTTTGAATCAAGTGCTAGAAGTTTACAAAAATTTGCATTGAGGATTCTCAACCTAACATATAGTACATCAGGTTGTGAAAGGAATTGGAGTATCTTTGAGAATGTAAGTTACTAAAACAATTCCATGCAATTAAATTTGTGTCTTTAAGTTATAATATTATTTAATGTAACTTAGATTCTTCAAAACTAAAACATTGAGATATAATCATGAAAACTATTTGATTTTTCAGATTCATAACAAGATGAGAAATAAGTTGGACCATCAACGCTTGAATGATTTGATGTACATTAAGTAAAACTGAACCTTGATGAAAAGATACACTGAGCGTCATACCATTGATCCCATTATCTTAAAAGAAATAAATGATAACAACTAATGATTGATGAAAAGAATAGAAGATGAAGGTGTCGCAGAAGATAATTTGGTGTTTGAAGGTGATGATTTAACATGGAGTGATGTTGCAAGAGCTAGTGGAGCTTAGGATTTATACAAGAGCTAAACCAAGCAAAATACAAATACCAACACCAAAACCAAAGTCAAGATCATCTAGCTCTAAACATACTCCTACTCTTACTTTGATTGATGAAGATGAAAAAATGATCTATTCATCGAGAGAGGAAGATAAAGAAGAGAGAGAGTGAAAGATTGTTGATGGAGATGATATTGATGAAGACTTTCTTGATTTAGATTTAGATATAGATACATGAGTGTTTATTTTGTTTTAGAACTTTGAATATTTATTATTTTGTTTTGAAACTTTGAATATTTGAATGATGAGAGCACTATTAATATTTGATTTTTATCTTTGATGTTCTTTAATTTATTATTAGATGGAAATTAAAGACTATATTTAGTAAAATATATAATTTTTATATGTATTAGGCTGGGTGTGCCTCATATAAAAAAGCTCACGCCTCAAGTGCGCATTGCGCCTTGAGGCCCCAAAAGGCTTTTGGGCCTTAAGGCCACAAAAGGCTTTTGAACCTCAGTGCGTCTTGCGCCTTAAATAACTATAGACACAACAAACATATGATCATCTGTGCACTTCCACTACTTACATTGCACTCAGGTATATATGCAATATGAATTATATGTTTAATAAATTTAGAGATTAGCCTACATTTAGTATTATGATCATTGAGATGGAAACCAAGTATTTAAAATACTAATTCACTATTTTACCTCTTTATTATTCGACTACCTATATGGATCATAAATGGACCAAAATCATGTCCGCCTGTAGCACAACTCATATCATGTCATGTTGAAGCCACACAGAACTTGTTCCATGCAAGGAACTACCGGCATGCTTGGCATGCCGGCATAAAATGTGGAACGACCACATTTAAAAAATTATCATTTAAAATGGCTATTTTTCACAGGCGGGACAATGCTTGTCGTCGTGATGTCTACTTAAATCACACACACACACACACACACACACACATTTTATTACATTTTACAATCGATGAATGTAATACAACTGCTCAATGGTGAAAATTCATTGTTTGTCATATTTTATGCCTTAAAAATTAAAAAATATATAAATTTATATTTTTTAATAAAAAAATTATATGAATAAAATATTGATATATTTTTTTTCACAATTTATATGTAATCTCCTCTTCTCTCCTCTCATCTCCAAACTCTTATATTGACATAGTGCTTTATTTGTGCTCACAATTTTGTATATAAATATATTTTTTAATTTGATAGAGTGTTGAAGTTATTTTGGTGATGAACTATAATTTCCAAAAGTGAAAATATAAGGAGGTAAAAAAAAGACTGACACACACATAAAATTTAAGTACACATTAAGTTGAAAATATTTTAATTAATTTAATAATTTTTAGAGAAATAAATAAATTAACAATAACAAACAAAAAATTAGAAAAATATTTCTCTCTCCTACTTACAATCAAGTCTCTTAGATTAAAAAAATAAAAAATATTATAAAAATAAATTAAAACTAAACATAATTAACAATAACTTAACCAAAAGATTCACAATTAAAACAAGATTTTTTCATAATCTCAACCTTTATGTCTAAAAAACCTAAAAATAGACAAACTTTAATAATATTAATATATTTTAACATAATTAAAAATAAAATTATAAAATATATCAAAAAAAAGTAAACACATATATAATAAAAAAATATTTATATATAAAAGTACTGATAACACTGATCATCTTATAAGATATGCTGATTAATAACAAAAAAAATGATAAATTAGATCATAGATAAACTTAACTTAACGATGGTATCTTTAAAATTAGATCAATTTCATATTCATTGACACCTTTCATTTACTACAATATGTTTAGGAGAAAGGCAAAATGAAAATAATTACTAGCATTGATCTTTTGATTAAATTTTTGAAGAATCCTATACTAGTTCATATTATACAAATCTATTTTATGCCTATTTATTATAAAATTCTTAAGTCAACCAGTAGGAATGATATAATATATTATTTTTAAATTAGAAAGATAATTGATAATTAACAAACTTAAAAAATATAATTAAGCACTCTTTGTATGTTTGACATCTAGACTAATCACAATGACAATACATTCATATGCATCAACTCTTACTATATTGATTCTTAATATAAATAAAATTTTAAAAAAATTAAAATTTTCTAAGATTCATCATTCTCATGATAATTCAACTATATTTGAGTATTTGATAAGGAACTTTAGGAAATATGATATTCAAAATAATTTTTTTAGTATTATATTTTTCAATGTTTTAAATAATAATGTCATAAATTATATGTTTGTAAGAACTATTAGAGATGATTTTTACCTGATATTTTTCATATTAGATATATGTGTCACGTAATCAATATAATAATACAAGCTAGAATACAAATAATATTCTCACATTTAAAATATAATAAATTAACTAAACTATCTTACCACACATCAGGCAATAAGAATTTCATTATATGTCTATCAACAAACCTAAAAAAGAAAAATATTCAAACATATATCAAATACTATTAAAATTATATTTAATTAATATTAGATTTATGTGCTTGCTAGCAATATGTGTTATCCAATTATGCCAATAATAAAATTGATAAATTTATTATTGATGATTTAAACTAAGATAAGAATATTATTTTTAAAATTTATGAAAAAAATTTCATGATACGACAAATATATAATCATCTGGGTATACCATCACCACATACATTGTACTTGAGTATATATAAAATATTAATAATATGTTTAGCAAATATAATAAATCTTAATTTTAGTGTCAACTTTTAAATACTAAATATATTAATCATTCATTCAATCTTTTTATTATTTGATTGTCTGTATAAATTATAATATTAAGATGAATAAAGTAAAAATATATCATAATACATATATATAGAGGTGTCAAACGGGCCGGGCTGGCCCGATCCGGCATGAGGCACGGCACGGTTCGGCCGTGCCTGGGCCGGCCGGCACATTTTTAAACCGTGCCCGGGTTAGGCACGAGCCGTGCCGTGGCACGGCACACCGACACGGTATCTTCCCGTGCCGGTTTTATTTCACGCGTGCGGCGGGCACGCGTGGGTGTGACCCGGGCCGCCCCTGCCTCTCTCTCTCTCAGTCTCTCTCACTCTCAGTCTCAGGACTCGGGCTCGTCCGCTAGGGTCAGCCTCTACCCTGGCATGTATGGCCAGGCCAGGTCCGAGCGGGCCCGGCACGGCACGGCCTGCCGTGCCTACGGGTCGTGCCGGGCCCGCCTATATTTAAACCGTGCCGGGCCGGGCACGGCACGGTACAGGAACCGTGCCGTGCCTAGCCCGGCACGGTAGCACGATCGTGCCGGTTTAAAACGGGCCGGGCCATACCGGCCCGGCCCGTTTGACACCTCTACATATATACAAGCATTAACCAAATAGAATATCTAGATAGTATAATTTATAAATATTATAATATTAGATATAATAGTACAATAACTATGTCATTTAATTAGTTAGGTGCAAATGATAAGTAGTACATCGAATAAGAACAAGTTATATTGATACTTAAATAATAATTACTATTTTATCCTTTTACATGATATTAATAAAAATTTAAATATATTAAATTAATAAAAAACATATGAATCTATTTATCTCAAACTATCTAAGATGATATCTAATCTATTAACCCTTTTGATATCTAACATAATATCATTAAAGTACTATAATGCTTAAAAGACTGAGAGGATTCAATGATGAATCTTCATGATCAAATAAACAATTTATTAGATGATAATTCAAATGACATCGAGGATATCAAAAGTATCACTATAACTACGAGCATCATAATTAGTAATGATAAACTAAACCATACAGACAAATTAATCACAGATATTAGAAGATTATTATGCCTATTGCTAATATTATTGTTGATTGTTGTTTATTATTAATATCATGTTGTGCTTTTATAATTTTTTAATTTATTGTTATTTATGATATTGTGATTAAACCAAAATTGCAATGCAAATATATTTTTTATTGTGTTTTGAATTTTATTCATTTTTATTTATATTACAATTAAATTATAATATTTAAATTTTTAAAAATAAAAAATTTATTTTAAAAATAAAATGTCTCACAAAGTCATTGAGGTCTCATGCCTGACATAGAGTGGCAGCTAACACTAATTGACTAGTAGTAAAATTTAAATTACAACTAGTGGCACTGGCATTATTACAATGGCCACAAAACTAGATTGACTGGTTGCTGTAGTTGGACTGGCATGTCTAGTCTAGTGCCCATTGCCCTATCCACTAGGCACTAGCCGATTGCCTGAGGCCACTAAGCCAAGACAACCGGATGACTAACTAATTTTGTGTCATTACTAGCTCAACCCAATATGATTGGCTAAGGAAGATGGGTCTTCATGTCGTGTCAAGCTAAATAGTGTTAACCACAAGGCACGACTTGGGTACCCAATCCATGTCGTGTCTAACACGGTATGATAACCCAACTAAACTACTAAAATTCATGTCGTGCCAGCCCGACACAGCTCAGTTGATACCTCTAGGCATAGACAGATAAGCAAGATCATTCATTACTCTCTCACAGGGAATAACCACTAGGAAAAGAAATGAGTTTACTACAATATCGTCTAAATATAAATTCTCTTGAACTAAGGGGACGTTTGATAATGTATTTAAAATCTTCAAACCATTAAAAATTTGATAAAAAATGTTGGGAGTTAAAAATTTATAATTTTAAGTGAAAATACATTGAACATATTAAAGTAGATAGAGACCTACTTAATGTTGAAGGCTACAAAATTTTAACAATTTTTTTTTAAAATTACTATTTTATTCTTTTTTGTTCCTTTCTTTTTTTTGTTTTCTCATTCACGATACAGTTTAGTTTGTGAAAGTGTCTTCTCCACCTTTTTTCTCCACCACCACAACCCTTAACTCTAATCCTCTTTCATGATTGATTTAAGAGAAAAAATGGCAAATCAACTAGTTGTTTATTAATTTTTGTGTTAATATTAAAAATTTGGATAGTTTTAAGAGTTTAGATTTTATTGATTATTTTTTAAATATTTTTATTTCTTTTTTGGATTTATTAATTATTTATAGATATTTTTTTAGAAATTTTATTTTTTTAATAATTAATAATTATAGTGAAAAAAAAAATTAGAAATTCTATTTATGTTGAATAATATGTAATACAATCATAATAAGGATAAATATGTAAAATATATCATTTTCAGCATTCATCATTTACAATTATCAAATAATATATTTATATTCAGCATTCAATTAACAGTAATTTATCAAATAATTTTTCCATACAAATTCAATACTTATAAAATTCAGTCTTAATTTTTCCGCACTTATTTTAACACTTAATTTTTTCAGTTTTATCAAACGAGCCCTAAATCTTAGTGCTTAAAAAAAGATGTCCTCAAAAAACTTAACACCAACAATCATAATAACTCTTATAGATCTGATGAATAACACATATAACACTTTTTAGTACTAGAGTATTCAACAAAAACACACTTGCTTGAAGAGGGATATTGAACAAAATAAATATCCAAAAAAATATAGATGAAATATAAAAAAAATCTATCTCCAAAATATACGAGTTGAAATGGGATATGATCACAACATGCTTGGCTAAAGAAGATGAACCTTCATGTCGTGTCGAGCCAAATAGTGTTACCAGCATGGCACAATTTAGGCACCCAATCCATGTCATGTCTACTATCTAGCACAACACGGTAGCCCGACTGGACTACCAAAATTCGGGTCATGCCAGCCCGACACAACCCAATTGACACTTGTAGACATAAACATATGAGCAAGATCAATCATTATTCTCTCATAGAGAATAACCACTAGGCAAAGAAACGAGTTTATTAGTACATCATCTAAAGGTAAGTTCTCTTGAATCGAGTCCGAGTGCTTAAAAAAAGATGTGTCCTCAAAAAGCTTGACATCAACACTCATAATAATTCTTATAGAATCTGATGAATAACACATATATCACTTCTTAGGACTAGAATATTCAACAAAAGCACACTTGACAAAACATGGAGCCATCTTCTATCTGCTTAAAGAGAAATATTAAATAAATCAATTACATCTAAAAATTATAAATGAAATATGAAAAATATATTTCTAAAATATACAAGATGAAATGGGATATGATCTCAGAGAATAGAATACTACATTTTCTCCTCAAATGTACATCCAAATAGGATGATAACAATTATCACAATTTCTCCCCAAAAAACACATAGGCACACTCGTATGAAGTAATTGTCAACCAGATATTAATTTTTTCTCTCAACTATATTATTTTGTGCAGAAATATCAATATAGGATATATGATGAACCATCTCATACTCAACATCTTAATGCAACATCCAATATGTTATTACTTCTAAACATCTTAATGCCCATTCAAAGTTTTTATTCTTTTATAAAAATAAAAAAAAATAGATTTTTCTTTAAATATTGATAACATGTAAATAAAATATAATTATCAAAAATATAATAAAATATATTAAATTATTAAATGAAATCATCCTATAATATCCTCAAATGTCTAAGTATGTGAGATAGAATGAGTCCTTCCTCATACTCAATTGACGTTCCACATAAAAAGTTGTAATATGCTTTGTTAACTAACATGTCTCACAAATAATATACGTCACTCCTCTAATACTTGACTCTGGAATCTTCAAATTTTCCATTCCTTTATATTCAAGTCATGAGTAAATTACTAGTGGATCAAAAATAGATGCTCTAGAAATACTCATGTAAGTTGAAAAGAATATGTATGATTCATCTCACTCAATCCCCAATAAAATCTTATGTCTAATCTGACGATCCTATATAAAAACATAAAAAGTAAAAATATTTAATAGTCTTGTTACTTCGTAAAGTAACTGATAAAAAATAAATTATAATAAAACTCTGATATATAAAAAATACATGTAAAGAAAATAATCAATATTGACATTGTCATGCCCTTTTGCCTGTACAATGATCTCAATGGTCACAACAATATCAAAATCTCTAGACTCAAAAAAAAATTAAATAATGTGAATACCTATAACATAAATATCAGCTCATGAATCTAATATCAAATAATCTAGAGTGATGAGTAGAAAATATAATAGATATAAAAGTACATGATCCTATGAAACCCAAAGAACATAATCTAGAGTAATCCTCCCGAGATAACATCACATTTCTAATGGATGTGATCATAGAAAATTTGACTTGGGTAGGACTAGTGGGTTATTGTAAAGCTTATGAACATTGATAAGTCTATCGTAACTCAGAGAGCAATGTTTATCACATTTTCTGACTATGTCCTGACCTCCCACAAAAAGAATAAGTCACTACTATCTTTCTGCCTCTCGATGTATCTCTATCAAGTCTCTCAACTCTCTCATCACTACTGTTTCATGAAGATGTAATAATAAATATAATTAATCATACTAACTTCACGACCTATGTATAATTATAGTCACTTGAGTCACTCTGATAAATAATTGGCAGAGACAAAAAATATCCTCTTTCTAAAAATCTATGTTTACAAACTAATATATTACACACTTGCTCATCAAGTCTCCTCAATATTGTGTGATATGTCAATATCAATATCACACTAATAATCCTCTCATAATTATATCTAAGTTGCATACCAAGTCATCGCATCCTAATCGATCAATCTACAAATTTATAAGTGAGTAATAATATCATATAAATGAAACAATTCTAAAGAATAAATCAAATTGATCATAATCTAAACTATCTTGCATATATCACAAGAGTCAAGCACACAATATACTAGAATCAATTGATTATCACATGTGCACTAGTAGTTGTGCATCAATCTGTATCTACTTGTTAGTCTCAATTGGAGGTAGATTTTCCAATAAGTGTTCAACATATAAAAGTGTAAAATGAGTCGTATCGTGCTGACATGACCTATTCTAAGACATGTCTGAACCACCAAGCTGTGCCAATTTTTAGCACGGCTCTAAAAATGAATAGCCCAGCATAATTCATTGGAATAACTTTTTTCCTGTGTCATATCAAGTAGTGTTTGGTCATGTTGGGTCGTGCCAAGCAGAATCAAGTATGGTTATGCTAGCCCAGTTCATTCTAAGTTAGTCTGATTCATTCCAGGCTAGCCTAATTTAGGACCACACTAACATATTTGGCTAGCCAGATCGAAATCCGCCTGCACAAGTCATCATGTTAGACTATGCCATGTTGTACCTTTGTGCGAGGAACTCTAGCTTAGCACGGCTTGAGCCATGCCATAAGCCAGCCCAAGGTAGGTCCAAGCACGACTTTAAGTTGAATCATGTTGTGCCTGGGTTGGCAAGTCCATTTGACACATCTATCAACATATCCTTAGGATAAACATGACTAACACTAATATAGTCCAAAGAGAAAAAATATTCACTCTCAATTTTTATTAAGTTGTCCTCAAAGATCCCACATTGATTTCAATCATTTTGAATCACTAGAATACACACTTTTATACAAAAATAAAATAAGAAAAATATAAAATCAGTAAAAATATTTTTCATAAATAACTTATCGGAGTAACTATAAAAAAAATACCAAGGGGATGTCCTCGAATGTGGACTGTCCTACACAAAAAAGAAAAAATTTTTTTTTTTTTAAATTGTAGATTTCCCTCTAAAATAGCTTCCCTACACAAAAGATAGCACATGGCTACCATACAAAACAGGGCCTACCTTACACAATAGGGGACAAGATTTTTTAAGAGAAAATAATTAGTTCAATAAGAGATGTCGAAAATGATTCTTAATCATCACTGTCATGCCAAAGATATGTCTGCCTCCGCATCACCAACAAAAGTAACTTTTTTTATCCAAAAATATGTCGTTGGACATCCGACAACTTCAATGGCCAACAAATAAACCCAAAATAAACATTGTAAGTGGACATTTTATCGCTATAGTGTGGTGGCGCTACCATCGATGTCCCAACTTCCAGCAATTATGATCCTCAGTGGTTCTAAAAGGTGCTGCGACACTCAGACACTGCAATGCCAATGGCTATTCACTATAAACCATCCAATGACACCATGTTAAATTATCATTTATGATATGTCATTTGAAATGCATGGAATAGAGAGAGAGAGAGAGAGAGAGAGAAAGGAGAGAGAGGAGGATGAGAAGTGATAACAAAAAGAAGATAGAAAAAAATATTATTAATTTTGAAAGTTATAAATCACTTTATCCAACATGAGTATAAATAATTTGGAGTAATCCACAAGTGGGATACTATAACAGATGACATAATATAAAATACAAAAATATTGATATTATTATTTTTTTGGTAATTTCAAAAAAAAAAATCAAGAGATTTAACTTCTAATTTTTCTCACTTCTCAATAGCATCACATGATATTTAAATACTTTAATATTATATGTTATTTAATTTTGCTCTACCATCACGTGATGAACTTTTAATATAGAAGTTCCTTCTTTTACTACATTATCTAATCAATCAAATTCAAATATTTTTATTCCTTTCCAATCTAATTTACCTGGTCATTTTAATGATAGGTTAATTACATCTAATCTGCGAGTATGTAATAGGAGAAAACGAATTATCAGCCCAATGATTATTTTTTTAGAATAAGATAATCCTATAGATAATTCAATTGATTTTAATCTTCCAAGTATTTTCTGAAAGAAAAAATAAAATTTACAATTTTATTTTTTCTTAGACTATATAGTAGTAATCATAATTATTTAGGAGTTTCATTGAATCTTAGATTTGATGAAATTAATTTTCTAAATTCAAGTTTCATTATACTCTAATGTAATAGTTAAATAGTTAAATATTTTATCTCTAATTTGATCTTTCATGAGCAGACAATACATATAAATATTAATCATCATTTTATTAGAGAAAAGATAAGAAATAAATTGATTATTACAACTTACATTCCTATTTCAGATTAATCAGTAAACACCTTCATGATGATACTTTGAGAATCACGACTTGATAAGAGGTATTCAATGCTGTGTTGGAGTGTCTATACGAGAGATGAGCATTACAAGTTTTTTTGTTGTGTATATATAAAAGTTTGTTTCACAATATTGAGCATCATGCCATTTTTATGAACAAAACCAAATCCAACAACCTAATTGGCCATGGGTTTGGAGCAACCATTGCAAATCAGTATTTGCAGGAGTTTTTCTTGATAGAATGCCACCAAGTTTTTAAGAGAGAGAGAGAGAGAAGATGATCTGCAGCAACCATTCATCAAGAGAAACACTGAAACAAAACGACAACAGTGAGTTCTCTCTCATGAGGAATTTTTGGAACCAGAACTCATTAGGTCACTTGAAAAGTGCTGATTAGAGATTTTTAGTACATTTTTCCTGCAATTATAAACATCAAATGTGGGAACAAAATTCTCTCCCATTTTAATTTCATCACTTTCTCATGAAAGCTGAATAAGGCAGCTAGAAAAACATCTCTTCAAATGGGAGACCATTCGTAGAAAGGTAAATCCCCTAAAACTAGTTATGAGATTCACAGACAATTCAGGATCTTCCCAAGCAGATCAAAACAAAGCACCTCTTTACAAATAGATGATAATGCTTAAACAACTATTTATGCATGTGACAGATGCTACATTACCATGGGAAAAAAAAAAAACAATGAGCAAAAGAAATAAAAATTAGAAAATACACAACTAGCAAAAAAAAAAAGTTATTGCTCACGTCTCTCGTGCGATAACCTTAGAACCAATTGCAGCTTGTATAGTCACCTCAAACATTTGCCTGTTTGTAAATTTGTCGAGTGAAAAAATGGTACGGAAGAAAAATCAAACAGAAAATAAAGAATATGCTGAAAAGCACCTATCGATGAACTTCTTCAGCTTATCAACTAGTGCCTGACCTACACGTTGTGCCTTCAAATTGTGGACAATGGTTGCCATGGCATCAACCGATTTTCCATTTAGTAAGATATCAAGTTTCACCAAGTCAGCCTCTTCATATCTGTTATTGTGGATGGTAAAGAAGAGACCAATTTCTCAAAAAAGAACAAAACGTGTTTCTCTTACAATATCAAATAATTCTCATCTCGTTCTAATATCCACCTGCTACTTTAATAACTCAACTTATGTCTAGATATGATATTTCAAAAATAATTCAAGCAATTTCATTTTGGAACATATATACAGAGCAAGGGAACCAATAAAAATTGCAGGTTAGACCACTTAATATGTTTGCTTTCTCCAAAACTTGGCAAAAAAAATTTGTAACAGATTAATATATATAACTCTTGCAAAACTTGGCAACAACAAAAAGAACAAAAAAATGAAACTCCCACCAACCATCCTAAGGCTCTCACCTGGCTTTCAGTGAACTCAATCATGCATTAAGAACCAAGGACACGCCGACTTGAAAAACTTAATTTTGGGAATCAGAGTAGCACCCCATCACAGGTTGAATGACATTTGCAAAACTAAAAGACCATGGAAACCATAATTTTGGACATATAGAAAAATTTCATATCCTAGTGTTAACAAAAGGGTAATACAATTACATTTTAATTGATTTTATCCATTTTTAAGTTTCAAATTACAAAAAATATTTGTTGTCTGACTGCATTATGAAAATGTCAGATCCCACAGACAAATTGGGATCACATTTGGGTCCCAAAATTAAGAAACATCTAGTTTATTTTCTACTTATTGCGTGTTGGTTAATTATTTTTCTACATAAACATGTAGATTATCCAAATCATATTTACCAAATATGTATAGGATTAAGAACCACATGCACGTTTTTTATTCTTTATCATATGCAATTTGTTCATGTCAAAACACTTAGGGTTTCGGGGAGGGAGGGAGAGAGAGAGAGAGAGAGAGAGAGAGAAGAAAAAATGTAATTATATTTTTTTAATAATCACAAAATCTATAAATCACAACAAATATATCCAAGCTAGAGCAGTTCACATATTGGATGCATATTGAACAAAAAAGAAAAAAAAAATTGAAATATACTAGCAAACTGCTACTGTTTACAACTTCACAATTTTTTGTTGATTTTTATTGCATTTGACTATTAATAAGAGCATCAAATGTGGGTTATCTCAATCAGAACAGTATATTATAAAAGACTTCACCTTGTACATAATTTATGTATTAAATTTTATTTAGCTTATATTGTGTAAAGCTTTAAGGCCACCTCTCTGAAAAAAATATCCAATAATTATCTTTGATGTAACTAATCATTTTATAGTATCTACATTGAATTGAGGTTCACCTGCCTCTATTTCTAATGCAACAGTACCTCTTCATACATAATCCAAGATCAAAATGCAATAAATTAGGGTTACTGATCAAACCTCTAGTTTTCTACTGAATTAAAATCAAATAAATTAGGATTTACAAACCCTAATTTTTGCTTAAGCCTAATAATTATTTAACTGAATTAGAGTTTCTTCACAATCAATTGTGAACTACCACGCACTGGACACGACATCATGCACACTCATAGTGTCAACACAGTGAGCATTGATGCCCCATCACACACAATGGGTGTTCAACAAACTCAATTTGGTGGCACACAGCCACGCACATCCTTTTTCCTTCTTCCAAATTACATGTGCATGCACCATACCCTGCTGGTATAAAGCGTGTAATTTTTTTTAGGGTTTATAACTCTCACCCACACCCCTTAAATCACACAATAAAAATTAAAATGTAGTCACAAACAATGTAAATTATGTATTTGGAGCAACTCAAAGATCGGATATTCTCATTAAAATTTTGAAAGATAAAATAAAATAAAATATAAGTAAAACTACAATAGTAGCAAAATATCAAAATTCCTCTCGGATTTCATCTCAACTAAGTCCTCATATATCTGAGTATATTAGATCAAATAAGTCTTTAGTTATATATATATATACAATAAGAATGATAGAATACTCTAATATATTTTACTATTTAATATGTTTTATACTCTTGCATAAAGATACATCTAACACTAAGATCAAACAATCTCTACTAAGTCAAGAATGAGCAAACAGTAAATCAATAATATTAAAATATCTAGTAAGATATATTATAATAGAAAAAAATATGGTCAACTCTGCATAATTCCAAAGAAAATATTCCTCAAAATTTATTAATCTTACAAATAAATATTAATGAAATAGAACAAAAAATTAAAATTTAATTATCTACAAAGATAACTCACAAAAAATACTAGTATCGTAACTATAAATAAACAAATATATTAAAAAAATAAATTGCCAATTTAAATATTGTCATAACTAATAATATTTGAAAACTTGTTATTAGTTATTATAATAGGTAGTGAACAAGAAAAAACAATATTTAAAAAATATAATTACAAGTAATATAACTAATGACTCCAACTCGACAACTTAGGAATTTGAAATAAAAGAAAAAGTCACAAGACCAAAAATACCTGAACACCGAAAAGAAAAGGATATTACCTTAAAGAGATTTATATATTACTCTCTAGAAGTGTTATGGTAGAGTAATTTTATGAAAACACCCAAATAACTTCAGTTGTCCACAAGTCACTCCCAACACTTTGTAGTGCTCTCGATTTCTCATTTAAAAATAACTCTTAATGCCTCTGTAGCGTGTTCTTTCTTTCAATAATATGTACATTATAAAAAAAATATCATGTCTACATATTAATATCATATCATTGTTGCCTTAATTTGCCACAAACTATGAGTTGATATTACAAACCAAGATTTTAACACCAAAAATAAGTTGGTATCACTCATAAACACCACCAAAACTTTAGTCCTTTTTCATGCTTGCTCATTCTATTGTGCATGCCTATAGTGCACAATGTGCACTATTGTGTGTGTCTACTACTTAATATGTGAGCTAGATTTTCATAGAAAATGTAGGACAAATTGGTGTGCAGATGATTTTGGGCACTACAAAATTAGGTTGCTTACAATACAAAGATTTTTTTAATGCATGTTGTATATCTATCAAATCTCAAGATGCTTAATGTGTGCACCAACAATGGCGCCTATTATGCACTTAAGGTTTACAATAATCAACTTTGATACTATGTAAAAATTAAAATCACAAAACACAAACTATTAAGAAAAAGCTCTCTAAAATAATGTACACAAGTAGTCCTTATATAATGAGCTAACTTGATTGAATTGAATAGATTCTTACTCACACAAAAATGATAAGCATGATAGAAGACTTTAATATGTTTTAATACCTGACACGACTCATACTCTAGCATAGAGATATCTCTAATACTATGATCCATAAATCTCTACTTGACCACCAACACATGACTAAGTCAAGAATGAACAAACATTGAATAAATTAGCATAAATATCTAGTGAGATATATTATCATTATAATATATATATATATATAATTCACTATGCTCAATTCCAAAAAAAAAAATCCACAAAATTTTTTAATCTTACATACAAATAGCAATGAAAGAGAAAAAAAATTAGAATTAATTTACCTAAAAAATTAGTTCACAAAAAGAAAGCTAATATAGCAACCATAAATAAACAAAGTATATTACAAAAAATATAGTACCAAATTAAATATTAATATAACTAATAAAATCTGAGAACTTGGCATTGTCAATTATAATACTTAGAGAACAAAAAAAAAAAAAAAAAAAGATTAGCAATAATATAGCTAATAATTCCTAATTAATAACCCATGAGTCTAAAATAGAAAAATATGTCATTGCCTAAACACTGGGAACACCGAGAATATGTCATTACCTTATAGAGTACCTAAACATATTCTTTTACATAATGATGTTGCCTTAAAGAGTTACCAATAATATAACTAAAAGTATCTGAACACTAAGAATAATATAATATTATCTTAAAGAATATCATATACTTCTTTCTAGAAATGTCACAGTAGAAGAACTTTATGAGACTTTCTAGATGACTTAAACAAAAGTCATCTAATGTCTCTCTAATTATTATAGTGCTCTCAGTTTCTTCTCTTAAAATAACTATCAATGTCTCTCTAATGTATCATTTTTTTCTACAATATGTATACTACAAAAAGAATATTATATATCTACATATTGATACCATATCATTGATTGCTTAATTTGCAACTAAACGTGATGATGTCACATACAAATGATTTTAAAAACAATAATGAGCCGGTGTCACTCACAAGCACCACCAAAAGTCTACCTATTCTCATACTTGCACAACTAATGTGCATGACTGCAGTGCACACTAGATGCTATTGTGTGTTTACGAGCAAAGCTTGCACACTATATTCTGATATAAACTTTTGGACAAATTGATGTGCCAAAGGTTCTAAGCATGAAAAAATTTAGTTACCTACAATACAAATATTTTTTTGATGCATGTTGCATGTTTGTCATATGCAATAAATGTCTGATGTGTGCACCAACTATGATGCTTATTATGCACTTACTGTGCATTTAAGAATTACAATAATCAACTTTGATACAATATAAAAATTAAAATCACAAAACACAAACTATCATGGAAAAACATTAAAAATTATGTACATAAGTAATCCGTACATAATGAGTTAATCTAATCAGATTGAATATAGGTCATTGCTCACATAAGTATAATAAGCATGATATGAAATTATGATATATTTCACTATATTACTGATTTAATAATCTAGCATAAAGGTACCTTTAACCTTAAGATCTGATAATCTCAACTTATTTGGCTATTAGTGCATTTCTAAATCTATTATACTCAAATATCTAGTGAGATATATTATTATTAAAAAATATATAAAAACCATATGTCCAATTTCAAAAAAAAAATAATTCTCAAAATTAATAAATCATAGAAATAAAAATTAGTGAAAGAATTAGAATTAAATTACCTAAAAAGATAACTCACAGAAAAAAAGACTAATATAATAACCATAAATAAACAAAATATATAAAAAAAATGGATGACTTAAGTTAATATTATTATAATTAGTAATTTTGAGAATTTATTATTAGTTATTATAATACTCATTGAACAAAAGAAAAAATAATGAAAAAATAATTATCAATAATTTGACTAATGGCTCATAGTCGATAACTCATAAGTTTGAAGTAAAACAATAAGTAATGAGACCAAAAATACCTAAATATCAGGAAGAATATGTTAATGTCTTAGAGAGTGTCATGGTAAAAGAACTTAATGAGAACCTCTAAACAATTTCAATATTTAGTATCTCTATCTCAATACTCCATAATACTCTCAGTTTCTTTCTGAAAATAATTCTCAACCTCTCTCTGATATGCCGTTTATTCCCACAATTTGTATACTATATAAATAATCTCACATGTCTACATATTAATCATGTTATTGCCCCCATAACTTGCCACTTACTATGATTTGAGGTCACATGAATGATTTAACACCAATAATAAGTTGGTGTCACTCACAAACGTACCAAGATTCAACCCCCTTTTTCATGCTTGCTCACCTACTATGCATGACTACAATGAATAGTGTGCACAATTATGTGGGTGTCTACTACTCAATATGAAAACATGTTTTTCATACAAAATTTTGGATAAATAAATGTACCAGCAATTATGTTCATTGCAAATTGAGTTGCTTGCGGTACAAAAAAAAATTCAATGAATGTTGTATGCCTATCATATACATTAAATGCCTAATGTATGCACCAACTATAGTACATATTGTACACCTAAGAATTAGAATAACCATCTTTGACACCACATAAAAATTGAAACCATAAAATACAAAATGAACATGGAAAGACTATCTAAAAATGATAACTCAAGTAGTCCTAATATAATGAGCTAATCTAATTGGGATAATACACACGTTAGGTAATTCCATCCATAATATAATACAAAAAAATGAAATAAATAATAACAAGCAAAAAACTTCAACAAATAATCTATTATAAGAGTAAGTTGCAAGAGAAATATTATATGAAAACTTGAATTAAGATTGTGAATAATGAATGAAGACTACATAATTTTTTTAATAATAATAATTATTTTAATTAGCAGACACTATGATGATTTCAATGTGAAAAGACTATTACTATCAAAGTCTTAATCTCTAATTAAAGGTGTTATTTCACAAGATGTACAATCTAATAATTATCATAAAAATACCTTATTTTTTAGAAGTGAATTCATTGAACTAAGCGATTTCTCCTTCCTTACCCATGTCTCCACCACTTTGTTTTCTAGGAGAAATCCCATCATTATAATGGTACAAAGTGAAATAGTAATTATCCACATCACGCATCCTTGCAAATAGTGCAGGACATTAGAACATGAACTTGAATAGATGGTAATGAAAATAACTATGAATTATCCACATAGTATAGGTTTCTCTTGTAGGAAAAACTAGAGTGAAATGGACACGACTATCTTGATCATGAAATCAAGTTTTCACTATATGCACTCAATCAATGTTGTTGGTTTTATTTAGTCTCATCTAGAAAATATATCATCCAACTTAATTGACATTACTCATTCAAATTTTCAACAACGCATAACAAATAAAAAATCCAATCATGAAAACAACATTACAAGTTTGGTGGGTTCTTCCAAAAAAAAATCAGAAATTTTGATGAAATTGAAAGTTTTAGGTTTTAAACAATTGTTGGATGAACAATGCTGAGTTGAACTATATCCAATTAAAAGAGATCAAACCAACCCAATATTAAAAAAAAAAAATTCATAAATGCCACCAATAGATGTGTCTCAGTATAACATACAATAATCAAAAAAAAAAAAAACAAAATGTGTAACAACTACCAATTTGAGTAGATTTAAATTTTAAGTTCATGGCACTCAATCAAAAACTGCACAACATACTCTTTAATGAATTGTGCATATTATGCCATTTCATTATGTGATCAATGGATACAAGAATGCTCCAACAATTTGTTTTATATCTTTATGTATCTTGCATTCATATCAGTTTATACATAATGAATGGATGAAGTTTAACTCATTTATTTCATTGCAACAAACATGAGATAACTTAATATGGTATTAGAGAACAATAATAGGTGTAGGCTAGCAAAATTCTAACTAGAGGAAAGATAACCCAAATCATTCAGCTTACTACTAAAGGACTAATCATTCTTTAATAAAAATTTTCTTTAAAGAATATATGTAGTTTCATCCATTTTGATGATTCTTTATGAAATTCTTCAATCGATTAGTTTAACATTTTTTAGGTGAAGTCATTCGAATGTGGATCATTGAGTAATCACAAATTAAATATTCACATAACTTTGAAACTAAAAACATTATTGTAGGAATCTTAAAAATTGTTTACCTCTTGTTTATTATGGTTTATATGACAAATCAGTTGGTCCAAACTATGTTTAGTTGAATCATGTTAGGTAAGATCTTCAGAATGGTTGACTTTCAAAATTTTTAGAATCTAATTTCTATAATTTTTTGGTTCTCACTTGTTTGAACATGATCATTGTGGTTTTTATATAGTATTTTCCTTTCTTTGCATTTTTTTATGGTAGCACCTGACATATGAGTTTTTATAATTATAATTGGCTATTATATAATGTCATGAGTTGTATATTATTTATTAATAGATTATTATTAATTTATTTATTTTATGAATAAATTTTAACATGGCATGCGAGTTAGATTTGTAAATCCTCAAGTGCATATGCATATAACAGTAATTATATGTATTACTGTGTAGAGCAAGCACGTGCAATAATATAGGTGTGTTGAACAGGTCTGGTATACGACACACATAGACTATTAAGGTGCAGACAAAGAGTGACACACATAATTGATATGTTGCAAGCATCACACAATATTGTGTGACAAATGGTGCATACAGCATACAGCAGCACAATTGATATTTAGTAGTACGCATAATGGAATGTCTGAGTTGTCTCAATTAAATATCTTTTTTTTTCAATAATTATATTTTAATGGAATGTGTTAATGCTTGAAATCAAATATATAATTCAGTAATTCATACAATTAGTATTAAATCTGTCTGATATGTATTAAATCTGTCTGATATGTATTATAAAATTAGTATCAAATTAATTTTTTATTCTTTTATGAAATATTTAAAAAATAAAAAATATTTATGATTTGTCATAAAAAAATATACTCATATATATCATAGATAGTCAACAACACAATTAATCAAGTATCTAAAACCCACTTTTTAGTATTTTACTTACTTCCTCAGATATTTGAGTATATTAAATCGAATATATCACTATACACATTAGATTAATATGCATGATAAGAAACTCTAGTATGCTTTTATAACATATATATATCTCAAACTTTAGGATGATAATATTCTTAAGAGTAGAATAAAATATTTTCAATTTGATTAGTAATAAATAACAAAGTTAAGAATGCACAAGTACATGATCTAGCACACTCAAATATCTAGATAAAAATATTACCATAAAAAAAAGGCATACAATTCACCATCCTCAAATCCATATATAATAACACAAGAAAAAAATGTAAAATTCTAAGTTGAATATTATTATATTCAATAATTTCAAAAGATTTTTTTATTTGCTATAATAATATTAATAGAACAAAAAAAATGAATAATATATGATTACTAATAATAAGAATATTAACATATATGTTAATGATAAAAGAATATGAAATACAAATACAAATGAGATAAGCAGTGATGCCCAAAGAAATAAAAGTATTTATTATTATTTGAGAGAAATCCTATGATCATTTTCTTAGTAAGTGTAGGTATCAGAGTTGATAAATATTATGAATCCTAGATGACTCTTATAGTCAATCTTTCTTTTTCAATACTGTCTGAATCTCCCGATCTTCTCTATAAAAATAATATTCAATAATTCCTCCTACATTGTAAGCAGTGAACTGAGACTCTTTTGTACTCATCTTTGCTACAATAATACATCTTTATACTTGATAGATAGTCCAAGAGCAAGCTGAATCAAATTAGGATTACTACCCAATGGCCAATCCCTAGTTTCTACTAAATCTTGTTGGATTCCTCTGAAAAAAAAAAACTGCATCAAGTTAGGATTTCTCCAAATCCTAATTTTTTGTCCAAGTTAGCTGCCTAGAATTAGTTTCTGCCTAAAAAATTCAGATTCCTTCCAAAAAAATACAGCACCATTTAGGGTTTTCCCAAACTCTAATTTTTATCCAAGTAAGATGTCTCAAATTAGGATTCCTGCCCAAACCAAGCAATTAAGGCATCTACTACCATACCTGCCACCAAGAAACTGCGCCCGATTTTGCATGTTCGGTCACACTTAGTGGGCGTGCAACAGCAAAAGTTCATGCACAGTAAGTGTGCCTTCCCTCACCCACGCACACAACCTAGGGTTCATTTTTTCCTAATATTAGCTTTGATACAACACTGAATTTTAGGTCATATAACATAAAATAAAATATAATCATACTCATATATAATAAACAAATATGATTGCATACTGCAGATCAAGTGATCTCACTAATAATACAAAAAAAGGTAAACAAAAATAAAAGAAAAGATTTATCAAATTATGAATTGTAACAAATTTGATTTTACATGATCACCTACGAAATTAAAAACAGTATTTCTATAATAATTACTTCTTACATCACATATAAAAAAGAATAGTATCTAGTAACTTGTATTTCTTTATTATCGTAGATCTTTAAAAGATTATCCTTTTTTATCTCATAACAATTGAGACAACAAATCATTAACTACCAAACGAAAAAAAGAGTTTATTAAGATTCATTACCTCCATGCACTTAAAGATTGGTACTTAATTTTGAGGTTCTAGATTCTAAATAAGTAGACTTTCCTTATACTTTCAGTATAAAGTAGAGCGCCTCATGCTTCGATGACACTTGTTTTTGGATACAGCAAAATCAAATTGACAAGTCGTGTTGTTATACCTCCGTCTACTACTCTAGATAACAAATATAGGCTGGAAAAATAATTAGATGTCCTCACTGTGTCAAGATAACACTAAAAAGTTGAGCTTTGCAATGTGGATTGCAATGATACGAGAGTCAAATTGATATCCAGAGAGGAATACCACAAATTTCTCCCTAATACAATACAAAATCTTCTAGTAGTTCAAGTGTTTCAGCTCATTTGCTGATGGCTTTCACTCAGACTTTTGGAAAAGTGACTTGGAAATTAAAAGTCAACAATCATGCCACAATTATTCCCTCATAATTTTCTTTATTTTCCAACAGTAGAATCTTTAATGTTGATAATCACAGAATGAAGGGTAAAATATCAGTGAATTTTAATTCCTAAAATGTGTCAAGTCCAATAAATAAATTAAAAACCAAAAAAATAAAATTATGGTGTTCATATGTATACCTGATCTGAAAATTTGCAATAACTCATTCAAAATAATATCCAATAAAAATTATTAAGAGAATATATATATATATATATTTGTATATTTGTATATGTGTGTGTGTGTTAGTGTGTGTATATATATATATGTATCATAAATTATAGAAGCGATGATGGTCACTAACATTGATTATCACCAATTAATAGTGATGGTTATTCAAGTAAATAATACTCTAATATTATTTTCAAGTTAGAAAATAAGTAAACATAAATCTACATATTTTCAATAATATCATGATACACACGCACGCACGCACAGACACACACATCTAAGGGATATAAAAAAACTAAATATGAAAATTTTATTAGCTAAGAATACTCATTATACAATAAGAAGAATAAAAATAATACAACTCAACAATTACATGCATGATAAAAAGCCCCGACACACCTTCTTAACTATCACACTTTATATTTTAGGATAGAAATACCTTTAAGACTAAGATTTGATATACTCAAATTGATCAATAATATATGATCAAATAAAGAATGCACGGATAAACACTCTAACACAATCAAACATCAAATTATCATAGAATTTAAGATATAATCTATCATTTTCAATCTCAAATAGAGATCTCAAAATCTTTCCATTCAATTAACAAAAATTAAGAATTCAAATTATCATAGAATTGTTAATAGAAATTAACAATTACATATTCAATTAAATTGTCTAATAATATAACTTACTAAAATAGCATTAACATGATATTTAGAAAGAAATATGACACAATGAAGAAATAAAGAAATAAATTAAATACTTTTATATTTAATAGTTTTAAAGAATTTATAATTTACTATAAAAATATTTTGATAATAAAAATAATAATAAATAAAAAATAATTATCACTAATATAAATATTAATTGTGTCAAAAATTTACGAATTCAAAATATGAGTATGAGAGAGCCAATTAATGATTCATGTAAGAATGAAAATGTCTAGTGATATCTTACAGATGAAATTTGTTTACTTCTCTCTAGGGAGTATCACAGATGATGAACTTTGTGAAAATCCCTAGATAACTCTGACAATCAGCTTATTTATCTTAATAATTTGTAATACATTAAATCTTCTCTCTGTAAATAACACAACAAATACCTCTGATATGATCCTTTTTTTCTAATATTTGCACTATTAAAAAAACTCCCTTCTGGGCTATATGTATATCAGTGATATAACACAAATCAAATTTATTACAAACAAAAATTTGGAATTTTTTTTAATCTAAAATCCTAAAATTACAAAATTTTTCCACAAATTGAAATTATGGTTACCAAAAGGCTAATTTCCTCTCCATTTTTAATTTATCATAGCCGAACAAGCTAATAGTTGTGCATACCTTCCATTATTTAGGGTTGGTATCAGTAATTGAGTATGCCCCATTGCCCATAACTCACATAACACACCTCCACTGTTGTGAGTCATTGTGGCAGCCTCTACATTGCACGTGCACTACCACAATAACTATCATATGCATACTTTCTAAGGCTTACAAACCAAGACTTTGTATCATATTGAATTTTACGATACAAATTAAAATAAAATATAATCACACTCGATAATAATTATAATTAAACAAATATGATTGAAAAAACACACACATTGAGTACTCATCAAAAAGACAAAAAAAAAAAAAAAGAAAATAATAAAATTATAAACCATAATATTTCTCATGTAGTTGATTTATACATTTTAAATGAAAAATTTTTTATTTACTTATTACCTTGAGGATGAGATTTTTATTGAGCAGCTGCCAAGTTTATCATTCTAGGATGACAAAAATTGTTGATAAATTGTATAGTCTTAAATAAGTTGAATCAATCATTAAAAGTTTGGGTTAGTAATTACACATTGAAAGTTACTTTGTTGATCTTCACAATCATACCCTGCATTATTCTTGTTTATCAAGATAATTTAGATGAGACTTTGATTGCTTTTGACACATGTTAAAGATATCATTATTACAGGAAATAATGAGTTGAATATTTCCCAACTCAAGTAGTTTTCTTAGACAATTTCAAATGAAACAACTTAGATATTCTCTCAAAGTATAGACTTTTGAATGATGCACCAGCATTGTCTCTTTTTGATCAAGATACAAACTTTACTTCTAATATAAATATGATTACTAACTCCATTAAATATCAGAGAATCATAAGAAAATATAAAATACATTAATTCTAATATATTAATTTGAGTTAGGAACTAGCTAGTCTATAGAAAAGATTCACGACATGTTTCATATTTTTTAAGAAAGTGTTGTAACTCCTAAAAGAAAAAGAAATGAATATTTAAAAAGATTATATTTTGTCATTCCATGCCAATTACTTTTTTGATGATAGTCAAGTGTATGAAAAATTAATTCAAATCAAATTTGCTATGAGTTAATAAATCATATGGAGATTCACTCTCAATTTTTCATTCAAACAAGTAAGAAGAATATGATCACAATAAATTATATGTCTAACAAGTATAAGATATCAAACATGAAACATGTTAAATTAAAATTATACAAGAACTCTGAGTCAACTTTTTTTCTCCCAAGCACATATAAGTGCTCCAATCATTTTTCTTTTTCTTTTTTACCTTTATATATAGAGGTGTCAAACAGGATGGTCAGCTCATGCATGGCCCACAGGCATGGTCCAGCATCATGGGTACCATACCATGGTCCTCAGGGTGAGTATCAGGGACGGTCCAATTAGACAGCGCCGGCCCCACCAAATTTTTTAAAAATATTTGTAATTTTATTATTAAAAATCCACACACCTTGCCTAGTACACGTGACGAGTTTTTTTAATTAATCTATCACGTGGCATGACCTGGTTTTCTAGCTAGCACCTTAGCCTAGGACCTAGCATATCTATGCCCTAGGAGGCTAGGATTTCGAGTTCAAGTCTGAGACCGACTCACACATTCTCACTCGTGACTTGACTCATAGTCTCGATCTCAGAATTGTAGTGTGGATTAATTATTTAAATTATTTAAATTATTTGTAAGTACTAAGACAGCTCACTCCTATTTGATGGTTCACCCCGTCATTTCCCTCTCGATAAGTAAATTGAGAAGGCATCATTTCTAAATAAGGTATACATGTTCATACTCAGGAACTTAGCCACTACTATCATCATACTTAGTGTCGTAGTATATAAATAACTTAATCAACTTTTCATAAATAAACCCTTCATGTTAGTGTTCTTAGTTCATGTACAAAAATATATGTGTAAGAATATTCTCTATCTCTTCCACTTTAACCCTAAGGTCCATACAGGTAGCCAGATAATAAAAAGATAAAATGGTAGACTAATATTTTAAGTACTTAATTTTTATCTCAAAAACAATATCACTAAATATCAGGTAATCTCTAAACTTCATAAATATACTATTAATATCACATATGCACCTGAGTGCAATAAAAGTCATAGACGTATAAACTTACTAATATATGTTTTTTATATCACAAAAAAACTTTAGGAATTTCATAAAGAAAATTATGGTATCCCAATCAGTGTCGTTAATAATAAATTTTTCATTATTACTATTAATGTAGTTGGATATCATGTATTTGTATCCAACACAAGACTCTAATAATCAGTGTCGTTAATAAAGCAGAGATGAATGTGTTGGTAATTCCAATAATATCTCACATCCATTCAAAATTTCTTCTTCTTTATAGTCGAAGACAAACAAAGCATATCAAACTTATGTAGTCTGCTAGGCATTCGGAGATATTACAATGAGTTATATATTTTTTCTAAAGCAAAATAAATGACATTCATCTCTGCTTGTGTTATGAAATTAATATGACATATGAATCTAATGTGAAAAAACTATCGTAATGACTCATATCTAATGATCCTAACAAATATGTTAATGACTACTTCATTGTTAGATACATTATCAAATATGATATAATATATTTTATTTTGAATATTATATTCTCTAAAAATTCTTATCATGCACTCATATATGATCAAGATATCATGAGAATAAAAAATCTCTAAAAATTTTAATATTTTTT
Source organism: Sapria himalayana (assembly GCA_029783825.1). NCBI lineage: Eukaryota > Viridiplantae > Streptophyta > Magnoliopsida > Malpighiales > Rafflesiaceae > Sapria > Sapria himalayana. The sequence goes on from JAREIK010003123.1 coordinate 1,115,171, forward strand.
TATTTAGTATCCATTTGAAATTAATATAGTGAGCAATAATGCATACATAGATGCATAATTGCAACGAGTCTAGATATCGAACGTCACAGACATCACTTCACTATATTCCCTAAATTTATTAGTTATTATTTATTTTTCTAACTTATAGTAATATAGTATATCATTCCTAGATGTGGACCTAAAAATCTTATAATATAGAAGCTGCAAATAGGCATAGATGATACTGACTACCCTTAGATCCTCTGAAAATCTAATCGAAAGACCTATCGTAACGATCAATTTTATCATATCTTCCCTCCCTAACTTATTATGGTATATAAAGGAGATCAATATTTAGGCTGAACTAGATCCAACATCAATGAGCACGCTGCTCAATTGGGTTTGTCTATGATCTAATATATCACATTTTTGATATATTATTCAGCATGTCTCTTTAAGTACTTGATCTCACATGCATTCCTATAAGTTAACATTTTATTACAATATTTGTATTGTATCGATTCTTCATCGATACCCCAAATATTTTTATTTTGTATAATATTACGATGAATCCAAACTATAAATTTTTTTTCTAAATTTTTATTTATTTAGATGTTTGAGTCGAGACTATGAGAAAAAACAAGGTTTCGAAAGCCCTAGCCTCAGACCTTTACGTAGAGTTTTCGTTATCAATATTAAAATTATATATGTTTACGTTAATGTTTATTACTTTATATTTTAAATTTAAAATTATTTGTTATTAAATTATTAATAATAATTAAAATTAAAAAACTAAATAAAATTTAAAAAATAATACACATTTAGTATTTGGCCATTTATGGAATGCCGATTCCTGATTGCCAAAACCGATGTCTGATATCTGATGTCTACAATCCACACCCAAGTCCCGAAAGTTGAACACCCTAATGAGAGAGGGCCGAGGATAAAAATTAGACTTAGAATTAGAGATTTCAAATTAAAAAGAGAGAATATGAGGTGTGAGATTGAGAAGTGAGGGAGATATATATATATATATATATATAATAAAAAATTTTAAAAATCATTTTTAATGAATTTTTTAGGGCAGAAACCCGACAACCATTGGATTTTTTTCCCTAGCCAATGGCTGGATGCACCTTGTTTTAATTTTTTTTATTTGACCATTGGGTCTGTTCAGCCCGACAATTCTAGAAGGATCTGAAATCAAGCAAAGGCCGATCCCAATCCTGAGACACGAGTTGAGCCCGATGACCAACGAGTCACACATCATGAGAGCCCGACATCCGAAACCAAATACCTAGCCCAAGTTCTAGAGAATGATGCTGGGTCAGGCCACTGGACCATAACTTTGGGCCAGAAAACTAGTCATGACTAGCCAGACACCCCTTGGTCCGACATAGCACAGGCCTAGGTATAATTCCGAACCATGTCATACTAGGGCAGGCACGGCTCAACTGAGCCTTGCCTCATGTCAAGCCCGGGCTTCTAGGCCCATTTGACACCTCTAATAATAACTAATGAATTTAAGCAATATAGTGATGTGATGTCCTTGATGTCTGATATCAAGACTAATCACGATAATGTATCTTTTGTATACATCACTGCCCACTATATAGATGCTAAATATCACTTAATAAAAATATTTTAGAATTTTCAAAGATTTTACATTCTTAAGATAACTTTGTCAAATATAAGTCATTGATGAAAATCATTAAATAATATAATATTTAAAAAAAATATTTGATATCAGATTTGATAACACATCTAACAAAAAAATAGTCATTAATATATTTGGTAGGATCATTATAGACAGGTCATTAGGAAAAATTTTTTATATTAAATACATGTATCATATTATTAACCTGATAATACAAGCAGATAATAAGATTATTTACTCCACTTTAAAAAATATATAACTCACTAAAATATTTTCGGATGTCTAGCAAATAATAATAGTTCAGTGGTCTTTATTTGTCTGAGTCTTAAAAAAAAAATCATAAATGGATATGAGTCACCGTTAAAATTATACTTATTTAATGTTGGAGTTATGCGTTTGATATGAACAAGTAATATCTAACTTTGTCAATAATAAGAGTGATGAACTTATTATTAACGACGATGTCTGAGATATAAAAATTTCATTTATAACATGACGAACATATGTTCGTCAGTTTACACTCTCACCACTTGCATTATACTCAGGTACATATGCAATATTAGTAGCATATTTAAAAAATTTTGAGATGACTCAATATTTAATGATATTGCTGTTGAGATAAAAATCAAATACTAAAAATACTAGTTCACCATTCTATCTCTTTATTGTTTTAGCTACCTATATGAATCTTAAGATTAAGATATAAGAAATAAAAAATATTTTGACAGACATATCAACGTGCATGAACTAGGAATACTAACTTAAAGAATTTATTCACAAAAAAATAATTGAATTATTTACATACTACAATATTAGGTATAATTACTATTGTGGTCAGGCTCCGAGTATAGATAAAAATACCATATTAGGATATGATGACTTCTCAATTTAATTAGCGAATGAGCAATGATGGAGTGGAACATCAAATAGGAGCGAGCAGTCTCAATACTTAGATATTACTTATTATCCAATCATATCACATAAATTTATCAATAATCTTGATATTTTATTATTATTAAAATTATATGAGTCCACCTATGTCATAGTATCTAAGATGACATGAGATCTACTGACTCCAACAATGTCAAGTATAACATCGGAGTTTATTTTTTATGTTACAGTCAATATCATTTTAGATAAGAGATTGAGACTGCGACCAGATATTAGAGTTTTAAAACCCTTATTTTAAAACTCTAATTTTTAAAATTATGCAAGGTTCAGGTCAGAAAAAACTTATATTTTAAAAAAAAATTAGAGTTTCGGTGGCGCGCCCCCGCACCGCCGTGTGTCTTCACCCTTTTGGAGCTAGGCGAGCCTCACCTGTAAGGTATCGGCTCGTATTGGCCATGTTTGGCACTTGGTCACGTGTTGTGCCCACGTGCTGGCACAACACGATGGGTTGGGGCAAGACACTGTAGCGTGCCGTGCCAGGCACAGGCATGAGCACGGGCACGGCTAAGCCATGCTGGGTCGGGCGTTTGACACCTCTAGATTGAATGATGATTAAATATTGATGAATATGTTTTTTTGATATTTTTGATTATTAAACATTATCATATATGTTAATAAATTTATTTTTTTGATTTATATGAAATAAATAAATAATATCATAACTTATAATGAGTAACTTAAAATTTTAAATTTGTAAAAAAAATGTAATCATTAAACCGCAACTGGTGACCAATCGACCAGCCTCCATGCCCGACCCGGTCGAAATCTACCCAGACTCAGGCCGACCGATTAAGTCTTATCATGTCAGGCACAATACAGCCCGTTTGACATCTCTATTTATATATCTTCCATCCACACATTTTTCACATTATGGAGACACACTATTAATTCATTTATTTTATTTGCAATTAATATGTAAAAATTAAGCATTCTTAAAACATCATCAAATCACTTTGTTCCTTCAAAAAAACATCTAAAAATAGGATATTTGATGATAATTTATTTGACAAAAAATACAAACGATGGCACAAAATAATAATAATGATAATAATAAATAATTATAGTGAAAATAAATCATGGCCATGACTTTGAACATGTTGAATTAAGGAAAAAAGTTAATATAAAATTAATATGGACATTATATATCAAAAAGTTGTTATAATTTATAGTTTATAATTTTTTGTTATTTATTTATTTATTTTCATAGAGGATATCTCAATCCAAAACTAGAATTATATATTCTCATTGTACATTCATATATGTGATAAATTTTTTCAGATGTTTATTGCTTGAATTTTCTAAATGGTAGCAACTAAGAAACACAGACACAGAAATACGACATAAAAAAATACGGAAACAGATCAAATTTTTAAAAACTAGGATACAGATATGATTAGGACACGACTTAATAAGATAAAAAATATATAAATATTATCATTTATAAATAAGCATACTTACATATTGCATATTTATATATTACATATTTAAAAATTAAAATCATGCATATAAACCCCCCCCCCCCACGCACTGCTCCAACTTCATAATTTCATGTAATTTTTTTATTTATTACATATTGTATATTTAATATACAATTATATTTAAAAATTAAAATAATGTATTCAAACCCCCACTCCCCATGTTACTATTTCTAATAGAAGTGTCAAACAAAACGTGTGGCTCGGCCCATTTTTAGATGGCCCAACTGTGCTTTCTTGCCCGGCCAGGCACGGCACGGTTACGGTACCGTGTCGTGCCGTGCCTAGCCCGGCACGATTACGATACTGTGTCGTGCCATGTCGTGCTTGGCCTGGCACGGGTTTGTGGAGGTCAGCCCAGCACGAGCTCGCAACACGAATTCGCTGGATTCAGCCTGGTTAGGCTGAACCCCTAATTTAAAAAAAAATAGGGTTTCGGCGCATGCCGTAATGTCGCCATGCCGCGGAACCGCACGTCGTCGCATCACCGAAGCCCAAATTCAAAAAAAAATTAGGATTTCTCGGCTCGTGCCAAAGTACCATGACAACGGGCCATGGTACCGTTCCGGGCCAGGCACAAGGTCCATTGGCCTCGGCATGGCACGACACAGTTTGTGCCGTGGACAAGCATGGCACAGGCACGAGAAATTCTCATGCCGTGCCGGCCCAAGCACGGCCAAATTGTGTCGTGTCTCGTGCCATACTGGTTGACACCTTTATTTCGAACCCCCCCCCCCCCATGTTACTGCTTCAAAATCCTAAAGACAACCCCCCTCCTCCCCGGCCATTCCCTCTTCTCTGAGTCTAAGACTCAAATTTTGTTGGCGTCGTGGACCACTTGGCATTGTATGAGTTGCCGAAGCCGACAACCCATAGCACATAGGTTTTATTACGTGTTGGATACATATTTGTTGCATCCGTCTGATACGCCACATGACTTATCGAAAACGGATTGGTTAACGATATGTCACGTGGCATATCGGACACGTATCCGGCACGTGTCTTGCCCATACCCACGTGTCCGAGACTTTGACATGCCTTCCGACTGCCATATCCATGCTTCACAAGATAGCAAAACCAAATCCTAACCCTATGTGAGCTAGATAGGAGATTGTGCATTGTAACAACATTGCACATGTACACATGTGTAACAGTGCATATGTGGGCATGTGCATGTGAGAAAGGGTACACGAACATGCGACAGTAGATGCATGTTGCACATCCAACATGAGGCAGATGTTAACGCCCATTGCGTCGACATGAATTAAAGTGCACTGCAGTGAAAAAGCACCTTGTTTGGCAGTAGTGCATGACAGTGCAACGTGTGAGCAAAGAAGGTGCAATGGTGCAGGTGGATTAAGTGACGGTGCAATGATGCAGGTGGATTAAGTGATGGTGCAATGGTGCAGGTGGATTAAGTGACGGTGCAATGGTGCTGGTGGATTAAGTGACGGTGCAATGGTGCAGGTGGATTAAGTGACGGTGCAATGGTGCAGGTGGATTAAGTGACGGTGCAATGGTGCAGAAAGTGTGTGCAAGCTAGTGGCATGCAGAAAGTATGTGCAAGTTAATGGTGTGCAGAAAGTGTGTGCAAGCTAATGGTGTACAGGTGTGTGCGAACTAGTGGTGTGCAGGTGTGTGTAGAGGTGTCAAACGGGCCGGCCCAGCACAGCACGGCCCATTTTTCACGTGCCCAGCCGTGCTACCGTGCCGTGCCGGGCACGGCACGGTTTTTTAAATTCGGGCACGGCACGGCCCGTGGGCACGGCACGGCCCGTGGGCACGGCAAGGCCGTGCCGTGCCGTGCCGGCCCGCTCGGGCACGGGCGCACGGCAAGGCAGGGCAGGCGGGGCGGGTCGGGTCTGTTTGGACCCGCCCGCGGTCTTTTTACCGGGGGCGGGGCCCGGTTGGGTCACGAGTCACGACTCACGACGCAGGCACGCGTGCCGGCGTGCCGTGCCAAGGCGCGAGCCGTGCCGGGCCAGGCACGGCACGGCTCGTGCCAGGCACGGCCCGGCACGTGGTTTGTTCGCCAGGGCACGCCACGGGCCCGGGCACGTTTTTTTATCGTGCCAGGCCGGCCCAGGCACGGCCGAACCGTGCCGTGCATCGTGCTGGGCCGGGCCGGCCCGGCCCGTTTGACACCTCTAGGTGTGTGCGAACTAGTGATGTGCAGAAAGTGTGTGCAAGCTAGTGGTGTGCAGAAAGTGTGTGCGAGCTAGTGGTGTGCAGAAAGTGTGTGCGAGCTAGTGGTGTGCAGAAAGTGTGTGCGAGCTAGTGGTGTGCAGAAAGTGTGAGCAAGCTAGTGGTGTGCAGAAAGTGTGTGCAAGCTAGTGGTGTGCAGAAAGTGTGTGCCAGCTAGTGGTGTGCAGAAAGTGTGTGCCAGCTAGTGGTGTGCAGAAAGTGTGTGCATGCTAGTGGTGTGCAGAAAGTGTGTGCCAGCTAGTGGTGTGCAGAAAGTGTGTGCATGCTAGTGGTGTGCAGAAAGTGTGTGCAAGAAAGTGGTGTGCATAAAGTATATGCAAAAAAATGGAGTGTGCAAAAAATGTAGGTGAGGTATAGGTGTTTGTATTAAAATATATGAGTTCACGCATTATACTTTAATCAAAAGATATGGATCACCTCACGAATGAACATCCTAGTAGTGAGACAGAATGTTTGGCTACAAATATATTCTCAACTATTAATTGTCATATGACAATTTATTAAGTTACAGTTAGTTTCAGTTTTTTTTAATGGGTATGACATGTAAAATTTTATGTGAATTAGCAATAACACTATATTCATTCCAAACAACATAGACAAAGTGTGTGCAAGCAAGTCATGTGCATTAAGTATCTGCAAAAAAATAATGTGTGCAAAAGTATAGATGAAGTATATGCATTTGTAGTGAACCAAAGGAGTTAAAATATAGTTCTTTAATCCAGAAATAATAATAATAAAATAGACTCTACTATTATGCTAAATACCGAAAGAATATGTAGATTATGTATCATTATAAATAATATGCTATATAATAATTCATGTGATTTTCATTAAATTAATATATCTAAATTTTTATTATCATCATATGATTTAATAACACTATAATTGATAAATGAATATCAAAATAGCTCGGTTATATTCAACAGATCACCCGATTGTTAATCCCTATCTAACTAAATGGTATAGTCATCATATATAAATATGATGTTTGTGTCCATATTCAAAAGCTTGCTAATAGTATCATACTTAGTATCAAGATATATAAACATGTCATCTAATTTCGTGAATTCAACAATCTAGTTTTTCTTCTTGATTCATGTAAGTGAGTATATATTTTAATATAATTTCTATCACTTTCACATTAACCCTATGATACATACGAAGAATCAAACAATAAAGAAATACAATAAAAGAATAATATTTTAATTACTTAATTTCTATCTCAACAATCATGATACTAAAATTAGAGTATCTTGTATATTTTCTAAGCATATTACTAATATTACATATATAATAAATATAATACGAGTAGTTAGAGTGTATATAGATAAATATATATTAGTCATATCATAAAAAATCTTCTGAAATATTATAAATAAAATTTATTTCTCTATCTGAATCATCAATAATAAATTTATCATATTTATAATTAACATAGTCAAATATCATATGTTGGTAGCCAACACATGACTTTATCATTAAATAATTTAATTCTAATGGAATCTAACATTCATTTAAATTTTTTTCATATTTAAATCCACTGACAAACATAGAATATAGAACTATGTGTTATACAGTATTTTACTGAATTTCTAATAATTTTTAATAAGGCAAAATTAATTTTTATTCATACTTATACTATTATGATAGTAAAAGATATTATCCTAATAGGGTTATTACTTTCTACCCAAAATGAATAAAAATATTTTAGCATAAAGCATAAGCAGCCATTAAAAAATGGTTATTTTTTTAAAACCTCATGCCAACAGGCCATGCCAATGTGCAGAGCACATGAGCTATGCCAGACTCAGCATGAGGTATGATCAACCCAGGCAAGATTCTAGACCATGTCATGTCAAGCCAAGCATAATTGAATCGTGTTGTGCCTCATGATGTGTTCGGGCTGCCAAACCCACTTGACACCTCTAACAAAATATAATTGTACAAAAAAATAAATATTTATTGAGAAGAATCAAACACTCCTCTTTGGTAGGGTACAAGTATTTTTCAGAAGAAATTAATAAGATTTTAATAAAAAACAAGTATTGTTTTTTTTATTATAACTCATATTTAATGAGTTTAGTAAAAGTGTAAGTTCAAAAATTGCATCTGGATCCAATATTTTCATTTATTAACTATAATCATGCATGTACCACTAATTAATAAAGAGTCACTTATTGATTACATTTAAATATGTTGGAATTCAATATCACCCTACTCTCACATTCATCATATCAACCAACATGTACATATCATGTTAATTCTAGAGATAATATAATTTTCCAAGATGAGAGACCTTGAGACTTAAATGATATAATAGTTAATGAGTCTTTCCTAATATAGATTCATATTGAGATATAATTACTAAGAGACATGATTATTTAAGACTTAAAATCTATACTAAGAGATATAAATATATCAAATATGCTTAAACCAAGAATAAACCTGCTGAGGAGTCAAGAATAAACCCAGTCCCAAACCTCTTACATGTTAAAAGTCTCATACAATATTTATATTGTATCATTTCTTCTTCCTCACCCCTAACAATTTTTTGTTTTATTATATTAAAATGAGTTTAAACTATAGAGATCTTCCTAGTTTTTTTGTTTTTTAGAAGTTTGGGTTGAGACGACTAGAGAAACCAAAGTTTCAGCAGCCTCAAACCTCTGTGTAATATTTTCATTTTCTAAATTTAAATATGTTTCAGTTGTATTTGTCATTTTTTATGATTTTTGTTTCTAAGAATAATTTAATAAAGACTAGATGAATGATTTTTATTTTTCTTAATTTTGGTCTAGAGAGATAAAATATAGAGAGAGAAAGTTAAAAAAAAAACCATAAAATAAATTACTCGGTAAAAACATTGAGGTATGTCTAGAGGTGTCAAACGGGCCGGCCCGGCACGGCCCGGCACGGCCCGGCACGGCCCGGCCCGTTTTATAAGGGCACGATCGTGCTACCGTGCCGGGCCGGGGCCGGCCCGGCACGGCTTAAAAATAGCCGGGCACGGCACGGCCGGTAGGCACGGCAGTCCGTGCCGTGCCGTGCCAGGCCCGCTCGGACCCGGCCTGGCCGTACAGGCCAGGGCAGACGGCAGAGGCTGACCCGAGCGGCCGAGCCCGAGTCCCGAGACCGAGAATGAGAGAGAGGAGAGGCATGCCGGAGGCCGCACGGACAGGCAGAATATTGTTTTTATTTTTTTTTTAAATAAATTTATATATTATTAATTGTATTGCTTAAGTGTAGAGTATTAATTATTAAATATATATTTTTTTAAAAATGTTAAAAATAAAAATTAAATAAAAAAACAAAGTTTAGAAATTTATTTTTTTTTTCAAATTCAAATTAGTTTAGCTTGTATTATATTTATTAATTATATATTAAAGTTATTAATTTTTAAAATAAAATTTAAATCGTAAAAAAAAATAAATCAATACATTATGTTAGTAAAAATAAAAATTTGAAAAAAATTAAACAACACAAATGAAAAATTACCAATCATGCATTTGAAACTGATGGTCCGAACAAAACAAGTATAAGTTTCAACACAACGTACAAACAAAGCGTACAAATACAACGAATAAAAAAACATCGAAAAAAAAATAGCAGATCATCATCAATCGTTAATCGACATATCATGAGAATCATCAGCCGCAACATCAAGATCAGTATCATATGGATCATCATCATCGGCAATCAACTCATCCACCATCGTAGTGGATGTGGATGCGACTGCAGTGTCTGTCCCAGTCCCAGCTCCAGTACGATCATGGACGCTAAACCTCAATTCCTCCCAATCCTTCAAACATGCCAAGGCCTCAACCATATCTGGACGTAATCTCGGTCTCCTATCCGAAATCACGTTCACTGCAACAGAAAAAGCAGACTCTGATATTACGCTCGACACCGGAAAAGTCAGTAGATCCCGTGTCATCCTAAAGGTGTCAAACGGGCCGGCCCGGCACGGCACGGCCCGTTTTTTTCCAACACGATGGTGCTACCGTGCCGTGCCGGGCACGGCACGGTTTGAATATAGGCGGGCCAAGCACGGTGTGCCGTGCCGGGCCCACTCAAGCCCGGCCTGGCCATACAGGCCGGGGGCCAGCCGCCAGGGCATACCGGCTAACCGGCATAGCCGCATAGGCTGACTGGCTGAGCCGCTGAGGGTGAGAGAGAGGCAGGGCCGGGCAGGCGGGCGCGAGACTGGGAAGGGACGGGTCACGGGAGGCAAAAATCTGATTCTCTGAATTCTGAAATCAGAATATTGTATTTTTTTTTAATTTATATATTGTAAATTATATTTCTAAGGTTAAGTTAAGTGTAGTGACTGTAGTCTACTGTCTACACTGTGTAGTGTAGAGTATTAATTATTAAATATAATTTTTTTTAAAAATGTTAAAAATTAAAATTAAAAAAAAAACAAATTTTAGAAAATTATTTTTTTTATCAAATTCAACTAGGTATAGCTTTATTTATATTTATAATTTATTAATTATAAATTAAAGTTATTAATTTTTAAAATAAAATTTAAATCGTAAAAAAAATAAATTAATACATTATGTTAGGAAAAATTAAAATTAAAAAAAAATTAAACTACACCAATGAAAAATTACCAATCATGCATTTGAAACCGATGGTCCGAACAAAACAAGGTATGTTTCAACACAACGTACAAACAAAGCATATAAATACAATGAATAAAAAAAACATCGAAAAAAAATAGCAGATCAGCATCAATCGTCAAGCGGCATATCATGGGAATCATCAGCCACAACATCAAGATCAGTATCATATGGATCATCATCATCGGCAATCAGCTCCTCCACCATCGTAGTGGATGTGGATGCGACTGCAGTGTCTGTCACAGTCCCAGCTTCAGCACGATCATGGATGCTAAACCTCGATTCCTCCCAATCCTTCAAACATGCCAAGGCCTCAACCATATCTGGACGTAATCTCGGTCTCCTATCCGAAATCACGTTCACTGCAACAGAAAAAGTAGACTTCGATATTACGCTCGACACCGGAGAAGTCAGTAAATCTCGTGTCATCCTAGATAGCACGAGATAGGTGGAATCATATGATTTCCACCACTGTAATAAATCAAGATTCTTATTATCAGAATGTGATAGGATTGAGCAGTAATCGGTATCTAAGTACCGAGACAGCTCACTCCTATGTGATGGTCCACCCCTACGTTTCTCCCTCGCTAGGTTAATGGAATAATCGTCATCTCCGAACAAGGTATCAATGTCCGTAATCACAATCTCACCACCACCACCACCATACATAGTATCGTAGTATGTGAACAAGTCTGTCAACTTCTCGTAAATAAACCCTTCAGGTGGCTCTTACAGGTTCATGCACGAGGAAATGAAAGTCAGGGTGTTTTCAACCCCTTCCACCTTAGCCCTAGGGTCCATGCATGCAACGAGGCAATAAAGAAATGGAATGGTGGACCAGTACTTCGAGTACTTGGTCTCCATCTCTGCAACCATATGGCTAAGCGTCGGGTCAGCTCGATACTTCCTAAACATGCTACTAATGTTGCATATGCACCGGAGTGCAATGCAAGTGGTGGGCGTATAAACCGACGAACACATGTTCATCGTGTCATAAAACATCTTCGGGAATTTCATAAATGAAATTCCTGAAGCCCAGTCAGTGTCGTCAATAATAAGTTCGTCACTCTTACTATTGACGTAGTCGGATATCACGTGTTCGTATCTAACACATGATTCCAACATCAGGTACGTGTAATTCCAATGATGTCTCACATCCGATTGGAATTTCTTCTTCTTAAGATTCGCAGACAAACAGAGAGTATCAAACTCTTGTTGTCTGCGAGGAGTGCGAATATACTTTAGTGCATTGCGTATATTATCCAAAGCGGGGGAACACACCTTCATACACGCTTGAACAATCAGGTTAATCACGTGACACATGCTTCTGACATGAAAGATCTTTCCTAATGGTGCGTCTCTAATATTCCTAACAAACATATTGATCGCTACTCCATTATTAAAAGCGTTATCGAATGTGACACTAAAAATTTTATTTTGAATTTTATATTCCCTAAATATTTTCATCATACGCTGAAAAATGGCCGGGCCATCATGAGGATGAAGAATCTCAGTGAATCCTAAAATTTTTTTATTGATTGTCCAGTTAGAATCTACATAGTGACTCGTGAGACATGCATAAGAAGAATCATCGTGACTTGTCCATATATCGGACGTCACGGACACCACTCCACTATATGTCATAAATTCCTTAATAATTTTTTGTTTTTCTAACTTATATATCTTTAGTATGTCACTCCTAGATGTGGACCTAGGAATCCTACGATAAGAAGGCTAAAAATAAGTCTGCATGATGTGTACTACCTTCGGATCTTCCGAAAATCTGATCGGAAGACCCATCAATGTGATGAGCCTGGTCATGCCGTCCCTACCTAACTCGCTAGAGTATACGAAGGGAGTAAACTTTGAGACTGAACTTAATCCAGTCTCAAAAAATGTAGTGCCGAGTTGGGTTTGCCTAGGATCTAAGGGTCCATGTTTTTTGGTGCATAATTTGGCATGTCTCTTAAGATGCCCAGTCCCAAATGAACTCTTGCATGTTAAAAGTCTCATACAATATTTGCATTGTGCCATTTCTTGTTCCTCACCCCTAACACTTTTTTGTGTAATGATTTTAAAATGAGTCCAAACTACAGAAGTCCTCCTAATTTTTTGTTTTTTAGAACTTTGGGTTGAGACGACTGGAGAAACCAAAGTTTCAGCAGCCGCAGACGTCTGTGTAACACTAACATTTTCATTTTCCAAATTTAAATACGTGTCAGGTGTATTTGTCATTTTTTATGTTTTTTATTTTTTCCTAATTTTTTCTAGAAAGAGAAGCTTTAGAGAGAGAAAGTAAATAAAAACGTAAAATAAATTATCCGGTAAAAGCAATGAGGTCAGTCACGTGCAAGGTGCACCGCAGGAAGCTATGATGTTCAAAACTCAAGTCGAGTTTCACGAAAATCCAAGCAGAAAGCAAAATCCCGAGGCCAGAGAGTGAGATGCACAATTTATGTGAGAGAGAGAAAGTTTTGAGAGGTTATATGTTTTTGAAAAACATAATTGTTATAGGGAGGAGAGTATAATTTATAGATTAAAGATATTAATTTTTTATAAAAAAAGATATTTTTGTTATGTTTTTTTGATTTTTTAATATATATTTAGGGGGCAGAATCACGAGGACCGTTGGATTCTGCCCCCTAGCCGTTGGAGTCAAATCCAACGGCTAAAATTCAATCAGATTTGAAATTTTTTTTTCCGTTGGGATTGGGTCGAGAGTCGGGACCGTGGGTCGGGTCTGAATGGACCCGACCCGCGGGCTTTATTTCGGGAGGGTCCGGGTCACGCCCACGCGTGCTCACGTGAAACCTAACCGGCACGGGAAGAAACCGTGCCGAAGTGCCGTGCCGGGCCAGGCACGACACGGGCCCGGGCACGGTTTAAAAACATGTCGGGCCGGCCCAGGCACGGCCGAACCGTGCCGTGCCTCGTGCCAGGTCGGGCCGGGCCGGCCCGTTTGACACCTCTAGGTCGGTCACGTGCACAGTGCACCGCAGTCAAGCTCTAATTTTCAAAACTCAAGTCGAGATTCAAGAAAATTCAAGCCGAATACCAAAATCCCGAGGCCCGAGAGAGAGAAGCAAGATTTTTGAAAGAGAAATATAACGAATTGAGAGAATTTATGTATTTTAAAAACATAAATGTTAAAAGGAAGGGGGTAGAATTTATAGATTAAAGATATTATTTTTTTATAAAAAAAAGATATTTTTTTTTATTTTTTTGAATTTTTTTTAATTTTTTAGGAGGCAAAATCATGAGGACCGTTGGATTCTGCCCCCTAACTGTTGGAGGTGAGATCCAACGGCTAAAAATATATTTTTTTATTATTATTTTTTTCCCGTTGAGCGATCTTGGTCGGTTTGGGCCTCGTTGAAGTGGGACCGTGGGTCGGGTCTAATCAGACCCGACCCGAGGTCTTTTTTGCGATAGGGGCGTAGGTCTTTCGCGAGGTAGCCTGTGCCCTGTAGGCAGTAGGCTCGAGTGACACCGGCACAGGACGAACCTATGCCGGTGTGCCGTGCCATGGGCCGAACCGTGCCGGGTCAGGCACGGCACGGCTCGCGCCTAACCCGGGCACGGTTTTTTCTCGTGTCGGGCCACGCCGCCCCAGCCCGGTTGACACCTCTAATTGCATGTCATGATGTTGGGTCATGACAATCTTTCTTCATGTCTTCCCTTTGATAAGAGTCGGGATAACCAAGTTGCATATCACAACGTTAAGTTGAAACATGATAACATGTCTTAATGTCACTCATTTGAAAAGAATCATAACAACCAGATTACATATCACAACATTATGATAAGCTCCAGATCCAAGTGACTTATGCAAGGAGGAAAAAGGGAAAATCAACAGTCAGGTGATACCTTGAATTGTTAGTATCTTGTCCCGGAGAAAAGAACCTTTGTTATTGTTTCCGAGTTGAGAGTTAGTTTGGTCTTTTTATAGCTTCTAAAAGTTGTTGGTTAGGGTGGGAGAAGAAAATATATTGTGGGAGTGTCGGGTGAAGGGGAGATTTTTTTTTTTTTTTGGCAAGAAAATAGTGGAGAGGGTGGAGCAGCCTCAAAAATATGCTTTAGAGTGTAAATAATAGAATTGAGCATGAATGAAATATTTCCTTTCTATTGTTTGCATTAGAACTTAGGGTATCTCATCATTGGTATCAGAGCCCTTTGTTTCTTGGACCATGGTTACAGTAAAAGACCAAACTGACTCTCAACCCGGAAACAATAACAAGAGTCTTTTCTTCTCCAGGGCAAGATATTAACAATTCAAGATATCACATGTGACTGGTGATTTCCCCTTTTTCCTCTTTGCATAAGTCACCTAGATCATGAGCTTATCATTACCCGCCACCCAAACATTAACCTTGTCCTCGAGGTTAAAATTAGGAAATTGGGACTGGATTACCTCAAAAAGTTCCCATGAGTCTTCCTAGACTGGTAAGTCATGCCAATAGATGGGAACTCCCGTTCCGACTACACCTGGAACTGTGGAAGGGCGAATACCCAAGACAGCTGTGGGTTGAACTATAATTTCCATGTTTGCCGATAAAGATGTAAGAACAGATGGTGAAACAGCCCGAGAATCCACTGCCTTTTTGAGGAGTGAAACATGAAAAATCGGATGAATACGAGTGGTGTCAGGTAGCTCTAATTTATAAGCCACGAGACCAATTTTCTAAAGAATTTTAAATAGACAATAGGGGCAGGGGGAAAGCTTCTCATTCATCTTTCATGCTAGGGATGATTGTTGATAAGGACGCAACTTGACATATACAAATTCCCCAATTGACCACAAGTCTCTATCTACAAACAAGACTTTCATTTATATCTTTCTGAGTTTATAACAATTGTCTTAAAATTTTTCTATCTCCAATCTAATTAACTTTGTCGTTTACAAAGACTTCCCTAATTGATCTTGCAAATAAACATCAAAATAATCTTCGTTTTGATAACAAATGTTTAGAATCACAACCTAAAAGCAAATATTAAATTCAACTCTAATGTCAAGTGCAAGCACCAATACCAAATGTTAGCTCCAATATAAGTGACAAAAATCAAAAGTGCTAACAAGTGTCAAGATTTGTGCAGGATCAGAACCCAAAAAAGGGAATGATACCATTGTGTAAAACAATTGTATTACCTCAAGATCTTGTCGTGAGTTCATCAAATCTTCTTTAGTTTTGGTCTATGAAGCATGGATACGGATATGAATACGGAGATACGACATGATAGAATATGAGGACACGGTAAATTTTAAAAAACTAGATACGGCTAGGACACGGCTAATTCCATATAATGTATATATTTACATATTACATTTATTCATTCAAAATAAATTATAAAATTATTATACTTACATATTACATAGTAATATATTACATATTTAAAAATTAAAATCATATATTTAACCCCTCCCCCCTACTCCAGCTTCGTAATTCTATATATATTTTTTGTTTATTACATATTGTATATTTAATAAACAATCATATTTATAAATTAAAATAATACATTTAAATCAAAAGTGCTAACAAGTGTCAAGATCTATGTAGGATCAGAACCCAAAAAAGGGAATGATACCATTGTGTAAAGCAATTGTATTACCTCAAGATCTTGTTGTCAGTTCATCAAATCTTCTTTAGTTTTGGTCTATGAAGCACGGACACGGATACGAATACGGGGATACGACATGACAGAAGATGTAGACACGACAAATTTCAAAAAACTAAGATACGGATACGGCTAGAACACGGCTAATTCCATATAATTTGTATATTATATTTATTCATTAAAAATAAATTATAAAATAATTATACTTACATATTACATATTTAAAAATTAAAATCATAGATTTATCCCCCCTACTCCAGCTTCGTAATTCCATATATTTTTTTTGTTTATTACATATTGTATATTTAACAAACAATCATATTTATTAATTAAAATAATGCATTTAAATCCCCCCCCCCATGTTACGGCCTATCTGACATGTGTAGCACTCTCAATCCATTTTGCTCATTATATATGAGCACTCTATATGTTTTTGGGTTAGAGTTTTTCATTTATATTATGAGATAGTTTTTGCATAGCATTATTTTTATCAATAATGCATCAATAAATATCACAGTTTCTACATCTCATTCGTTTTCCAAACAATAGAATCATTTTCAATTTCTTACTAACATAAAGCCACTCTCAGAAACTATATTATGTCTATGTCCAATAAAAACTCATGTAATATAACAGAACTTTGATCAATGGGAAAAAGCATCTGATAGCTAGCTCCATTTTTCTTCTGCGTGTGTGTTACATTCTGTGTCTATCATATATAAGCAAAGAAAGAGAAAGAGAGAGAGAGAGAATTGATAAATGAAACACATACTCGGCATCCTCATAATCAAATGATGCATATCCTGATGTTATGCTCTTCAGCTCATCATAAAAATTAACTACAATTTCTCTCAAAGGCAGACGATATTTGATGAAGGCTCGTCTACAATACATACAAAGAAAAGGGCGATGTCAAATACAATTATCATGGAAACAATATTTCAATGGTTATTGGTTAATAGTATTACTTATCAATAAATGAATATTCCAATTGCTGTCCTCGCCGATCAGAACAAAGCTTAAACACTGGCCCAACATATCTTTCACAAATAGCAACAACTTGAGTATGCAAACTTATCATCTTAAAAATGAGAACAAAAAAAGAACATTATGGGATCTTACTCACTGGGGATAATAATTCTTGCTACAACTGTAGGTTCCCAGCAACCAGTGACTCGAGCTTTATTATTTGAGGTAAGTGTGGCAGGATTATGAACTTGAACCTTGCTAGCCGAGAAAAACTATCATTTAACAAAAGAAAATTAGATATAAAAAAGAATTTGAAGTGCAGGACTAAAACTAATACCTTCCATCAGAAAACTCAAAGATATATGGAACAGTTGGAACTGTGGAAATGACATAAGCACCATATTCCTGTCATCAAATGAAAGAAACATATTGCACAAAAATATTTCATAATGCATACTTCAAGTAAACCATTGTAATACACTCCATGAACAATAAGAAAAATTCAAGTGATTAAGTAAAAAATACATTAGTGACAATCCACACATTGGGTACTTACATCAAAAATATAAAAAACTAATAAAAAAATATTATAATACCTCATATTAAGTTGATGCGTAAATATCAATTATATGAAACATGGAGAAAAACAAGTGAATTTAGACCTCTTTAGGACATAATTATATATTAGTTGACTAGTCCTTAGTAGGGATATAGATTATAACTATAATAATATCTTAAATTTTTTTCTATGAAAAAAATAGTACATAATTATATTTTTCATCCGGTCATGAACACCAAATTAAATGATACATGTGTCATTTTATGATTATCATACAAAAAAAATAATGAGAGAAGTGATTGTAAATTGAAATTCAATCTACTCAAAAATGTGTATGATCTAAAATATATCACATGTGTCTATAAACATTAATCTGGAATATGTCTTTGTATTAGATTGCGAGGTTATCATTTATCTCTTATTTTTCAAGAGAACAAATTATTTCTAAGAAAAATATAACAAATACAAATTATTAGTTGATATCTTCTGCCAATACCTTATTTAAGATAAGCGATGGATACTTGTTAACTTTCAAAAAAAAAAATTTAATAGGAGTTAAATAAATTTTTTTTTCATAAAGAGAGAAAATAAAATATTATACAAATACTATAATCAATATTAAATGAGAGTCAATCACTCAATAAAAACTAATTATAATTGATTGCATATATAAATTAGAATCATAGAGAAATAATAAATATTTAAATTAAAAATTGTGTAACATAAAAATAAAAAATGATAAATATTTTTAAAACAAAACTAGTTAATGAAACTAATTAGTTATTGGACGTAGATAAGAATACTATGTATAACGAAATGATAAATTATCTAAAAAATTATATACATCTAAAAAAAAGATTAACTCACATAGAGAAACTTGATAATAAAAACATTAATTTCAATAAGCTTTTAAAAGAAACAAATATTTTTTAAAAAAACACAAAAGAACAAAAATAAATATACTATGATGTTGTATATGGAGATTAAAAAAAAAAAAAAAAAAAACTAAAAGAGTGATGGATGAAATTATGTTTTAGACATGATAAGTTATATGATAAACTATTAAATAAAAAATATTAAAAAAATATATTTTGAAATTAGCTAAGATGTGAAAGAAAAGAAAAATTGAGATAATACTCAAGTAAAATATATTAAGAATGAACATTATAATATAAGATAAAAAAATTATATAGACAATATAATATATTTTCTTGATCTTTTAAACCAATTTATAAATTAAAATTTGAATACTAAGGAAAAGTTTGATAACGTACTTAAAATCTTTAAACCATTAAAAATTAAAATTTTTAATAGTTTGAAATTGTAAATACGTTTGATAAAAAAATTTTGGGAACTGAAAATTTAAAATTTTAAGTAAAAATTCATTAAAAATTTTAAGTTTGCAGAGACCTACTTAATGTTGAAGGTTAGAAATTTTCAACAAAATTTTATAAAAAAATTATCATTTTGTCTTTTTTTCATTTTTTTTTTATTTTCTCATTCATACTACAATTCAGTTTATGAACCTGTCTTCTCTTTCTCTTTTCTCCACCACCACAAACCCTAACCATTATTTTTTTTCATGATAAATTTAAGAGAGGAAATATCAATCAACTAGTTGTTCATTAATATTATTTTTATATTAAAAATTTAGATATTTTTAAAGAGTTTAGATCTTATTGGTAATTTTTAAAATATTTTTATTTTTTTTAATAATTAATAATTATAGTGAAAAAAAATTTCATTAGAAATTCTATTTATATTGAATAATATGTAACACAATAATAATAAGAATAGATATGTAAAATATATTATTTTCAGCATTCAGTATTTATAGTTATCAAACAATATATTTATATTTAACATTCAATTAACCGTAATTTATCAAATAATTTTTCAATATAAATTTAACATTTATAAAATTTAGCCTTAATTTTTCAGTATTTATTTTTCAATACTTAATTTTTTTTAATTTTATCTAACGGACCCTAAGAATGATAGAGTACTAAAAAATTTAGATAGGTAGTTAAGATAAGACTCATGGAAATTAGAGAAACTCTCAAAAAAATAAATTTCAAAAAAAAACATGGGGGTTAACGATATCCTTATAAAAGTTAAGAGGGTCATAAAAGAGAAATATGTAATATAGTTGAGTAGATGGTTTAACAAGATTATAAAAACTAAAAAAACATCATATTGATAGATATAAAATATTATAATTCTCATTTATAAAAATAAATAAGACGTTCAAAATTAAATTAACTATCAAGCTATTAAACTTATGAATCATACTATAAAATTTTAAGAAAAAAAAATAATAGAACACAAGCTAAGAAGATATGAAAATTTTAAAAAATGAATTTGAATTTATAACTTGTATACCTATTAAAGAAATTATCTACTTAGTTAATTAAATCTAGAAATACATGAAAAATAAAAAAGACTTGTATATTAGCATAATATGTATTAATTTGAAGAAAGCTTATTATAAAGTACCAAGAAACTTAATTCAATATATACTATGTAAAAAAATAAGTATCAAGTATGTATATTATATTAACGGTAGCACTTACGAGTTTTCAATAGTTATAGGACTACATCAAGGATCATTACTCAGTCTTTATAATTTTTTACTAGTTGTGAATGATTTGACAAGAACCCTCCAAAAATATATATTTTTTGTATATGTTATTTGCATATAAATATGATATATTATTGATTGATAAAACTGAAGAATCAATAGAAAAAAAACTAAAAATATGAGTTTAATCAAGTTCAAAATAATAATGATATAATAATCAAAATGATAAAAGAAGAACTATTAAATACTAGTCATTTCAAATATCTAGATTTTATATTAAGCAAAAATGAAAATATCGATGAGAATACATCTCATAAAATTGAAGATGAATGGATTAAATAAAGAATTTTCTCAAAAATTATTTAATAATAAATGATTATCAAATAGATTAAAGAAAAAAAATTATAAAATAATTATAAAACTAATCATACTATATGATCATAAATGTAGGATAACCATGAATCAATATATTCAAAAGATGAAGATAACATATATTGAGATGATAAGAATGAAATATGATAAGACTAAAACTAATAAAATTAAAAAATAAAATTATTAGAAAAAATATTAAAATGACTCATATAGATAATAAAATAAAGAATATTAATCTGGAATAGTTTGGTCATATCCAACACAGACCACTTATTATACTAGTTAGGTAGTAAGACCATTTGTGTGGAAGAAAGTTGAATAATAATGATAATGAGATATTTTCTGAGTAAGACAATATCCAACTAGAATCTAAAAAAAAACATCTAGTTGGATCATTATTTCTATCCCTCTTACTCATTCTAAATCTATTAGGACCCAGTAGGTTTCTCCTAATATCACAACTAATTCACAAGATAATAAGAAAAACTTATCATCTAGGCAACATTGAGGTCACAACACTAAAAACTACTAATCCTCTAGTTTTGACTATAATGATGGATTAGAAAGACTAGATTTTCCCTACTCATGCAACATTAAGGTCATTATACCATAAACAAGCAAACCTCTTATTTTAATTAAAGATAAAATATTGAATAAATATGAACATCAGGTGTTTGCCAAAAAAACTTACATTTCATTCATGCGACCAATCATCCAAGCAATTAGTCAATCTTGCAGAGAAACTCATTTTGATCTTCTGATTAATTTTCATAATAAGCAAAAAATTTTGTACTACTCATTCCTTGTCTTAGGTACTTTTTTACTCTTACATTATTTCTACTTGCTTTCCTTTTATCTTTTATTGATAGTATTAAAATATTCAGATTCTTTACATAGATGCTAGCTCTTCCAAGATGGCATTATGTCATGCTACATTAAATAGATGCTCTTCACTTTAGAGAGACTTGGAAGTAAAAACCCTTTCATTTTTAAAAACACATAATTAGTTTCAAGTAGGCATTCACTATGAATATCAATCTCATTGATAAGGTAAATAAGTTAGAAATCAAATTTATAGCAATAAATTTTATACAGACTTTTAGAATAGACTATTTTGATACTTATTATCGTATGGCAAAAAAAAAATTGATTAAGACTCTCTCTCTTGTTGTTCCTCGTTATTGGTTGGTAATTTAGTTAGATGTGAAAAATATATCTCTTGAACGAGATCTTAAAAAAATAATTTTATAAATCAACCTTTTGATATATGTGCTCTAATAGGAGTTTGGAGAGAGATCAAACTTTTATAAGAAGCAATCATATAATTATGAATTAAAGCAATAATATAATTATTAATTTCAAAAAATTTTTATTATGATTTTTTGAGTATCATGGTATATTTAAGATTATTTTACTTTTATAAGAAGCTTAATTAACTAGTCGTCAATAAATCAGAAATCTCTTATGTTGTTACTTTAGTTAATCATTCCTTAAATTCACTACGTCACATACATATGAATGTTGATAATTATATCCTCATATATATGAGTAAATCATATGAACTTAATATTTCTTATAGATATTATGATCCTCAACTTGTCGAGTGTCAGAATACATGATAGGTGATCGTTGTCATAGAGAAAATACAGCCAAATTTTTGTACAATTCTAGTAGATAATCACATATCCTAAAAAATAAACGACAAATAAATATTATTAAAATTAGTGTTGAGTGTATGGAGTCATGAGCATTGTTAGTTGTGATATGTTGTAGATCATACACTTTTTAAAATAAAATAAATTTAAAATACATAATAAAACTCACAATATACAATTGATGATCTATGACTAGATATAAAAAATAATTAATTAAGATGATTCAGATATTAGTTACTCACACCATAAAAATAAAATTAAAAACAAAAAAAAAACCAACAAATGATAACACCTCCATGAAGCTAGTATATAAATATCCAAATTACTAAACTAAAAAAAAAAAATAATCTAAGATCTCAATACTAACGTAAATATGTCAACATCCTACTTAAAATTTTGTGGTTATGGAATCATCCAATGTTTTTGAACATGGAAAATATATGTTGTGGATATAGTATTATCTTATATCTTCTTCATAAGAAAGAAATAATATATTTCTATATATTGCATATCCTAGTATAATACAAAATTATAAATTATATATCTTACTGATCTCTACACTAGATATAGAGATAATCAATTATCTTTTATTTTTTTAAAAGATAATATTATCTCTAAACAAACAATAGTAATTTATAGTAAATCTCTTTTATGTATAAGTTGGTGATCAACCGGAATCTAAATATTTAATGAGCTAAATATGCTTATGATCACATAATAAAATATCAAGTCGTTGATATTTTATCACATATTCAAGTATGTGAATAGCTGTATCAATATGAATATGTCATGAATAATTTATGCAATGACTAAATATATTAATTATATAAATTATATCTAATTTAATTATAATCAAGTAGTCAATATTTTTTATAATTCTATAATATATAGTCGAGTCAACTTTTGAGTCTACATCACACAGAGGATCAATAAAAAGCTCAATAATTATATCTCTTGGGTTACAATTAAATAAATCAACCTCTGAAAAAGTATCTATGTTATATATATTTGATGATAATATAATACTTTTACTATCATTTATCACTTTTATACCCGCAAAAAATATCTAAACATCGCAAAAATATTCATCTAAAAATATGATTAAAGATACTTCTTGAGTTAAGCAATTTCCAATGTAATACCTCTAATAATCAGAATAGCATCCACATATACAATCAATAAAATAAATTGGTCGTATAAACTCATGCAAAAAAAAAACAAATAATTTATAACAAGCTTATACAAATCAAATGAGATAATTATGAATAAATTAATGATTAACTAAGCTCTTAGAAACTATGTTAAGCCATATAAAAACTATCATAATCTATAAATTGAATTTTAATATATTATTTGAACTTAAAAATTAGGTGGTTACTTCGTGCACACATCCTACTTAAGATCACAATGAAGAAAAATATTTTTCAAACAAAATAAATATATCATCCATTTGTGAGGAGTTGCAAGTAATATAAATATCTGAATAAAAGTCATCTTATCACCAAAAATAAATATTCTAATAATTTACTTTAAAAGTTTATGTAAATCCTCTCATATTAAGTCTCATTTTTAATTAAATGAGAAATTTATGAATACAAATATGATTAACTAAGTTCTTAGAAACTATTTTAAGTTGTATAAGGCATTCTACAATCTATAAATTGAATATTAATATATTATTTGATCATAAAAATTAGGTGGTTACTTCATACATATATTTTACTTAATATCTCAATGAAAAAAAAAATATTTTTCAAGCCAAAAAAAAACATCATCCATTTGTAAGGAGTTACAAGTAATATAAATATTCAAATAAAAGTCATTTTGACCACTAAAAAATAAATATTCTGATAATTTACTCTAAAAATTTATGTAAACCCTTTCATAATAAGTCTCATTTTCAAATAATTTATCATACCATCATGACTAAACTTCATAATAAACACTCATATAAAACCAACAATATATATTCTCAAATAACTATATACTAGTTATCATGGTTTGTTAAAAAAATGTATATATTTTTTTCATCATTACGTTGATTCATTATAAATGAGATAATATCTCAAAAAATATTTTGTTATCCTAATACTAATAACAAAAATAATAAAAGAATAAAAATAAAAAAAATACATAAATACAACAAAATATTTGAAATAAAATATAGAGTATAACTCATATTGATTTCAAAAAATAATAAAAAAATTAAGAGAAAAATCAATTGCATGATCATCTAATTTCTTTCAATCATTCTAAATTGGTTATGCGAGTTCTCTTCTCATAGAATAAATGACATAGATAATGAAGCTTCCCAACTCCCATCTTATTTAGAGTTCGAAATAAAATAGACTAATAAGTTACTACCTCATTTAAAATGTAAGAAATTTATTTTCGAAAAAATCATCTCTAGAATCAACATATTATACATTTATGAGTACATGTGATGAGACTCTTTCCTAGTTAAAGGCCAAAAAGGAACTTCATCCAAGCAAGGAAGAGTAGCAAATTCAAATATAATTTCTAAATCCTTTCTAAGCCTAAACTCCTTAAAATTTGAGTATTGCTCAAAAAAAATTATACCAACATTATTAAGTTTTAGCTATTTTTTTATTATTTTAATTATTTTATCATTTTTTAGGAATACCTAACATATGAGCTATCTCGAGCTATACATGATTATATTGTATTTGAAATTAAATTATTCATTTTGCACAATTTTGCTCCCTCTATTCTTTATTTCTATTAAAACCCTAGTTTGGATTTTGATGGATTCAACATGGCATCAAAGGGAATTGTTCCGATGCAATGGTACCAAAATTGAGTCACACGGATGATGGGTGCACCTCTTGGAGCTTTTAACGAGATATGATTTATTCATTTTTTTTTCTAGGCACGATCATACCACCATGTCATGGAATGATTGGCCCAACACGACATGAGAATCATCTAGCCAGCCCAACACGACATGAGAGTCATCAGGCCGGCCCAGCACGACATGAGAGTCATTGGGCCGGCCCAGCAGGACATGAGTCATCAGGCCGGCCTAGCACGACATGAGAATGATCAGGTTGGCCCAACATGGCACGATAGCACGACTAAGAGCATGATCGTGCCGGACCATTCCTGCGAAACCCATTATGTAAAATGCAATGAGTCTAATTATAATCGACCAAGTAAGCAAGATCCAGTTTATATGGCCGACCAATTGCAATTTGCCATGTAAGCAAGATTCAGCTTACATGGCCAAATTTTTTTTAAAATAATAACTCACCATGTCGGGCGGTCACCCAATGAGACTTGATCCATGACCCTTAGTAAACCTTTGAGCCGGTGGACCATACCACTAGACTAGACACACAGATCATGCCTAGCCCAATACAAGACACGACTACCACCAGTCCAGCATAGCATGAAATATGTCATGGGACAGCACAACCCAGGACTACATATGGTTCCAAACCATGTCATGTCAGGCCAAGCATGACTGAACCGAACCATATTGTGGGTCGTGCTCAAGATGTCTAACCTAGTTGACACCTATAGGTTTACAATGATGACAATAGAATTGCCAAACTATAATAGTGAGAACCTCATTTTTTCAGGTTATTCAAAGATCATCCAATGTCAAGCAGGAAGTCTTTTAAGTGAAAGCAAGTATTTTTTTTGATGACAATAGAACCCATTATAGCCGACATGATAGCCAAAAGGAAAGCGAGAAGTCTTCTCCAACATAATACCTAAATGTACAACAATGTGTGGGTATGATAATAGTTGAGCTTTGATTGATGAAAATTTTCAAAAAAGAAAAAATATTAGAATTTGTGCAATTTAATTTTTCCTTTGCGCAAAAGTATACATTATTATGAGAAATAAATAATTACAATCAATATGGGATCACTGTAGATAAATCAGTAAAAATTGAGGATAAATATATATTCTCTTTGATATACATCAATAAGAATCTAGTTTGTGACCCAAATGTATTTGGGTTACTTATAAGAAAATTCAATTTATAAGTAAATATAAATTGAAGTACAACTACTAGTACACTTATAAGACATTGTAGTTTTAATGTATTCATTAAAGATATTTCATTTTATATTATATTATTACTTAGTTGTGTATGTGCAAATTATCTAACCAGAATGACAACTCATTATGTAACATGGACAAAATTGCGAGGAAGAATTATTAGTGTGCTACTGAAATTGACAAATCAAACTAAATTAACAAGACTTTGCAAGCAAGTTTTTAGTATTCATTATATTTATTTAGAGGTGTCAACTGGGCCGGGACTGCCCGGCCCGGCACAAGGCACGGCACGGTTCGGTCGTGAATGGGCCGGCCCGGGCACGTTTTTAAACCGTGCCCGGGCCCGGGCCGTGCCCGGGTTAAACACGAGCCGTGCCTGGCCCGGCACGGCAGCACAGGTTCTTCCCGTGCCAGTTTCACGCGGGCACGCCTGGGCGTGACCCGGCCCCTTTCAAAAAAAAGACCGCTGGTCGGGTCTGATTGGATCCCGACCCGCGGTCCCGACTCCCGACCCGGCACGGCACGGCCTGCCGTGCCTACGGGCCGTGTCGTGCCGTGCCCGAATGTTTTTAAACCGTGCCCGGCCCGGCACAGTAGCACGTTCGTGCCCTAAAAAAACGGGTCGGGCGTGCCGGGCCAGCCCGTTTGACACCTCTATATTTATTCATTAAGAAATTGATATATTAGTTTGCAAACACGGATTCTTGGAGAGAATACACTTCCATCTCTCTCAAACATTTATCAAAGACTAAAACAGGTTGCTACGGCTATATATAGATTGAATAAAATTGATATGATTTATCATAGCGTTACAACATCCTCATCATACAATCATGATGAGAAAATAGGAAGAACTGGAAGAGATACATCAAGAGCCAAAAAATTAATAACGACATGTTACATATGTAGAAGTTCAGAACATACTCAAGATGTACTAGATGTTGCACCCTGAGTTACGACAAACTTTTCAAGATTTAAAAGATATATAAAAGACCTCTAGGCCTACTAAGATTGTTACTTCTATGACAACCTCCACTTCTCATGTTACATTGAAACTTTCTCAAGAGAAGTACATTTGACATTATTCTTTAGGTATCACTAAATTAGGCACATCTACATCCACTAAAATTTTTGCTCACTATCACTCCAGAGTCCAGACTAAGAGATAATTAATTCAGGAACTAATACTCATATTATAGATAAATATATTATTTTTATTTCTTTTATACAGTCTGGAGTTGAGTATTATTATTGCCAATGACAATGTTGCAAGGGTTGGAGACAAAATGTCAATGTTGGTCATTTTTTTATATATATCAAAATTTTATCATAATTTATTTTTTTTAATTATTTAATGAAACAACAAAATTATGATATTATTTCATTTTCATATAAAATTTTCAAACATGATCATCTGACCAAATAGATGAGTTTTTTGAGAATTAAGTGATATGGATTATGTTTATTCTTCTCGACTCACATGAGTCCGTCTAGATGCATACTTTAGCATGTTCTTTCCGACACACATCATCTTTGGCTTTCGAAGATGCATATTGAAGTATTCTTAATTCTACCGATGTGGATCAAAATTTATATGTAATATTAGTGATATATATTAATAATATTCTAATTAAAAGAGATAACCAATTAAATATATTTTATATGAAACAGTTCTTACTAACCAAATTTTAGATAAAGAATTTAAAGTCTTCAATATTTACTATGCATCAAGACAAGATACTTAAAAGGTATCATTTTTATTTTCATAAGAGATATAATTCAGACACATACATACATAGATATATTAGTAAGCACAAATATTTAGATACACATATTTAGACACACATAAATATATTGGGTATAGAAGCACTTAACATGTGGACTACCTCAAACACTTTGGTTTATTATAGAAAAAAATTAGTTGTATGATATTTTTATATTGAGTATTTATTTTATTTTATGCATTTTAATTTTTAACTGGTATCAGCATAGTAGGTGTATATGTCGATTATAGACTTAGGGCATACAAACCCTAGAAGGTCGCCCACCACAATCTATAACAACAAAAAAGAAAAAAATAATGGAAGCAAAAACAATAAGGTAAGCAAGCACACACATAGTAAAGAAATAATTCACACATAGTAAGGACAGCAGGGGTATGGTGGTGGCATGAAGCACACAATAGAGGCACACATCATGAGACAGGTTTTTATTATCAAATCCAAGATGACACATGACAGATGATGGCTGACGCTGACAAACTAAGATCATCATATAATTTTTATATATATTAGATTGAGTGTCTTACAAAAAAATTATATTTTATTTATATATTGTGCCTCAAGACACCAAAAAAATTTTTGCGTTTCAGTATGTATTATATCTCAAATAACTGTGGTGAATATTTATGAGAGAATAGCTTTGAGAATAATTAATTTGTAGAGAGAAAAAGAACTTCGAGAATAATATGTTTTGTGGAAGACACATGAGGTGAGCCGAGACAATGCACTTTGGCCTAGGCCTAGTGAAGCCTAGACTTTAGGCGTGCCCAAGGCATGCCTTTAATAACTATAGTACTCACTATTGGGAGATAGGTCACACTAAAAATAGATATTGAATATTAATTTTGAAGGAGACCAAAAGCATTATGAAGTAATCAGAGAAATGTCAAATTGACTATAGTAGTCATTCAGGAGTCCTCATAGTGTTCGTCCAATATAATACTTACTAGAGATGAGTATACAAAATTTTTCTCTAAAGTAATAATAAATTCTTTTCTTCTTTCAGGTATCACTAATTATTTCACTTGTACTATTATTTTAAATTCCTATATTATCAACATATGATCTACCTGTTATATCACTGATAATTATATTTTATTTTCTATATTTTTTTATTCTAAAAATGTTATTATCATCAATAATAAATATTCAAATTTTATTAAATATGATAGTATAAATTTAGTTTTTTGAAATTTTCCCAAGTCATACTAATTCCTGATTATCTTATTAATTTATTTTTTGGAAGTAAACTTTCTTAGCAACTCAATTCTAATTTTATTTTTTATTTTATTATCATTATTCATTTGTTTATAGGACCTAAAGACTTTAAGAAAAACTTCATTTGGAATAAAGTAAATTGAATTATATTTTCTCTTATTAATGATAACAATAAGGTCTTTTCAAATATTTAATTATATTACAATCATTACGTGGCAATCTCAGTTTAGTTATCTATCATTAACCAAGTTGAAAATATTTTACTTTAATTTTAAAAATATTCTAGCCCTAGAGTGTAAGACATGTTAACTTAGAAAGCTTTAAAAACCTCTTATCCTTCATGCCAATCTAGTTTGAGTAGAGACTCATTCTATATGATATACTCAAATGTAAAAGGAACTAATATAAATGTGACCAGAGAGAAATTTATATTTTTCATCATTTTTGTTAATAATTATTTAAGATATACAATGATATATTTCTTTTATGATAAATATGTATTTTTTTTATTTTTCAATATTTAAAAATCATTAAAACTCAATTCAATAGAAATATTAAAAAATTATAAAATATTAGTGTGTTAAAAAATATGACAGACCGACATTATACTTATCATATTGATAATAAAATTATATATCGGCCTTCAAATATTGGCACACCTCAAAAAAATATGATAACAAAAATGAAAAATAGATAGATGATTGAGATGGTCCGGATACCCCCACTTGAAAAAATATTTCAAAATATTTTTGGATAGATATAATTAATTATAATTTATTTTATCAATCAAATATCTTCTTGTGTCTTTTCTCAACTCATATCCTTCCATATCTTATATTCTGAAAAGAAATTATTTAACTTGTCTCCCAAATATTTTAGATGGACTTATTTTGTACTTGATTATTGTCCAAGATGAGACAAATTAGTATCTAGAACCTTCAAATTTACTTTTCTTTGATACTCTAATACTTAAAGATAGTACAAATCATTGTTACCTAAGATTGATAAGATTTTAATAAGTGCGAATATTATTTTTTTAATTATAACTCATTCTTTAACAAACATATGAAGAATGTGTGAATCCGAGTGTTGCACCTGAGTTCATTATTCTTTCTCCTTTACCTATAGTCATTTCTAAATCACCAACTAATAAATAAAGTTATTTATCGGCTACATCTCAGCATGCTGGTAATAGATATGATGCTTCTCCCAAAAATCTCATATCTACCAACAAATTCAGATGATATTGAGTTTAAATAAAATGAGATTTCCCAAATAGAAAGCTTCATTCAGAATCAAATGACATGGTATTACATGAATTTGCACTAGTACATACTCATTAAGTTGGCAACTATGAGACTTGATTACTCATGACTTAAGTCTATCCCATAAGAGAGACATTCTGAACCTTCTCAAACTAGAAACAAGCCTATCAAAAAAGTTAGATGATCTTATAGTCAGTCCCTATGATCTTATCATTCTAAATACTCTTCAAAAGAGACAAAAAAGTCTTCAACACCTGATTTTACAAATTTTATTGTACTCATCTTATTTTTTTTTATTTCTTTTATTACTTCTCTTGAAGGTACTAGCATATTCAAATCTTCTTCTAAGATATTTTTCATTCAAAATAATATCAGACCATGATGAAAAAATGAATGCTCCCCCCCACTTTAATTAGACTTAGGAACTAATATCACTATATTTAAGAAGATATATTGTTGATTGCAAGTAGGTGTTCACTGTCAAAACAAGTTCAGATAAAAAAAATAAATTGTTTTAAGACAAATCTTTTAGGAAGGAGATACGCTCATATCTTTGGTTTTAACAATCAAAATATTTGCTTTCTAATATCCAAAATAACCTTCGTATGTACCATTTTTTTTCTCTTACAACATCTCAAAATTAAAAGTTATATCAATTAGACGTGAAATAGTATTTCTTCATTGTGATCTTAAACAAAAATGCAATTGAGCATCCACTAGGGATTCGAAATATACAATCATATAAAATTTATAAATTATGAAAAATATTGTATGATCAGAAACAATCACATATGATCTAGTTTTAAAATTTTTATCGACAATTATTTCGCTTGAGTTACAAAGGTATGTTACTACTTTACATGTGTTCTTCCAGTGTTATGATGACAATATGTTTTTGTTTATTATCTACGTGGATCATATTCTAATTATACAAAATTTTGAATTTAAAATTATTCAATTTAATTAGTACCTTCGGACACATTATCAGATAAAAGATATTGAGAGTCAAATATATTTTTTTGGTGTCGAGGTGACTTATTTTATGAGTGCTATTGTCGTATCACATAGAAGAAATACGATTGATACTCTTGTAGATGTTAGTCTTTTATATTATGCTCTAGCATATGCTCATTAATTCAGATTGTAACTTTACTTCTAATGCGCTTATATAGTTGATTTTACTATTTATAGGAGAATTATAGATAAGATTAAAAATCTAGATATAATCAAATTAAATATTACATACACAATCAATATAATTAGTTATTTATTAAATTATTTTTGATTAATTCACCTTGACATAGTACTTCACATATTAAATTATGTGAAAAAGTCTCAAGAACTTTGAATATCTTTTAGTGATCATAGATATTTACATTTAGCTAGATAATCAGAATTACATTAGGCACCTGGATGCACCAAGGGTAGATCTACAATAAATTTTACATTTTTCTTTTACATAATCTTATCTACTAAAAAAAATAAGAGACATTTATTTTGACATTCAATATAAAAATAAAGTTCAAAATTAGGTCAACAATTACTTGTGAGATAATTTGAATATGCCATATGCTCGACAAGATTGGGTATGCACTCATTTCTCTAACTATCCCTTATTATGATAGGCTAGTAGCATGATTGTATACCTGTT
This sequence comes from Sapria himalayana, assembly GCA_029783825.1. Lineage (NCBI taxonomy): Eukaryota > Viridiplantae > Streptophyta > Magnoliopsida > Malpighiales > Rafflesiaceae > Sapria > Sapria himalayana. The sequence continues at coordinate 1,147,756 of JAREIK010003123.1, forward strand.
AAACGTGAAAAATATATATTTTCAGGATGGCCTTAAATAGAAGATGTATATGGAGCAGCCACTGAGAATTTGAGTTGTACAATCATGTACAATTTAGAGATTGTAAAGACATTGTAATTATATAACCTAGAACGGTTACCTAGAATATAATTTTCAAAATTTTTACAAGAAATCATTTTATCTAGACTACACAAGTATGTTACTACTTTTTATTTGTTCTTCGAGAAAAATCCTAATAATAAAATAATTCTGTTAGTTATCTAATTACAAGACATAACAAGTTGATAATCAACCAACTCAATAAGTACTTTAAAACATATTTTGAAGTAAAAACCTCGAAAAGATCACATTCTTGGTGGCAAGGTGACTTATTCTACATGCAATAACATATTCTCACAATAGAGAAACATATTTACTACTCTTTTAGAGATTAATCTTTTGCATTGGGCTTCACCATATACTCCAATTAATCTAGATACTAATTTTACTTCTGATACAATATATTTATTTAATTATACTACTTATAAGAAAATGATAAGTAAGATTAACTAAATAGTTATGACCAATCCATATTATATATGTAGTAAGTATAATTAGATCGATTTATCTTGACACTACTTTGCATACTAAGATAAGTAAAAAAATCTACATGACTTGGGATCTCTTTTAGTAACCATTAATTTTTACAATTAATTAAATATTCAGATTCAAGTTAGGTATCAACATGCATTTGAGAGATGATCAACGACAAAATTTTATATTTTTCTTAGAGACACTTTATCTTATAAAAAAATAAGAGAAATAATTATTTTGATGTCTAATACAAAAATAAAATTCAAATATATAATAATAATTACCTACAAAATATTTTGAATATATCATCTACTCAATTGAATTGAGTATACACTCTCTTCTCTCATTATATTCTACCGAGATAGTCAAGCGACGACTCCAATCAAATATTTCATAAGCATATGAAACATATTGAGATAGACTATTTATTCATCATAAACAAAATTAGAATATGACAATTACTAAAATGCATATTCGGACAATAAAACAGTAACATATATCTTTTGAATATCATAAAGATGTCTCAACTTTATTTATTTTATCGAAATTGAGTGTTATAGACTTGTATACATTTACTTGACGGAGGCATTGTAGTTTTTATGTAATGTTAATTTCTTTTTGATGTTTTCAATGGTGCACCTAACTTGTGAACTATTTTAATCACCTTCGCTCATTATATAAAAATATCTATTGTATTGTATGATATTTAAATATTGACTGTTTATTTCATTTCCTGCATTTTAATTTTCAATGTGTGTGTGTGTGTGTGTGTGTACATATATATATGTCTAATCTATAATTTAGGTTACTAAAAAAAGAAACATAAGAAACAAAGATGAGCGATGAAAAACTTGTATTAGTTAGGATATCAAAACTATTTTAAAATAAGTGTATTAGGCCATTTTGCTGCATAAAAAAAAAAAAAATTATGTTTCAATGTATCCCAAAAATTTGAGATGTAAATAATGTTTATTTTTTTAGATGATACGACATGATGATGTGGATAATTTTTATATATATTAGGAGAAAACATTTAGAGCACACCAAAAGGTGCATATAACATTATTTGATTGATGTATTTAAACATAATTTCTCTAAAAAAGGAACAGATAACATTCAAATGAGTAATTCAATTTTGGTTATTGTAACTGCCTCAAAAAAAGTCATTTCAGAAAACAAATTCTTCCAAACATCCAGACCCCATCCCCCTATTTTTCTTTGTTAAGGATTAATAAAGAACAGAATAATCACCTGTTCAAGCCGCTGGTGAAATACTTCCATGTGAAGTAAACCTAGGAATCCACATCTATAAATCACCCATGAGAATTGAGAAACATTTAAGGAAAAAAAATAATCACTAAAATAAAAAAAATAAAATGTATTGTCTTAGTAGTGAAAGATTGTCATTTAGGCAGGGAACAAACCTAAAACCCAAACCAAGTGCCAAACTAATTTCTTTAGCAACAGAGACACTGACATCATTACAGGTTAACCTCTCAATCGCATGGTTGAGCACACCAAAATCAGATCCATCAGCTGGATAAAGGCCAGAAAACACCATGTGTTTTGCAGGTTTAAAACCTGCAATTTATAGAAGTATGAGATGCTAATAAAGCTGATATGCATTGAACAGACAGTTGCCTTTCAAATTAAAGTATTAGATGCCAGTAAATAATAATCATTGTTGTCATCGCGGCAATCACTTTTTGAAACTGCTACCAGTAAAAGAAACCCGATCCACTATATTTTCTAAAATGGAAAGAGATGTTTAAATACCACTAAAAATGTTTTTTTGATTTTTTATTTGGTACTAAAAACAATATTTAAATTTTTTAGATTTCCTTTATTCAAATTTTTTTTTTTAAATATTGCAGGCACATCTATTGATAATTTTTAGGATGAATCTGATTCTGATTGGGTCATTTCAATTAGATATTGATTGGATCGGCTAGGAAGCATATTTCTTTCTAGGACACCTCTAAGCATACATATTCAACTCTAGCGCATGCACAACGAACTATTGGAGTCATCTAAATGTCATCATTTAGTTTATTCATTGTGATACTTACACTCACTAAAAATGAGTATACAAAATATAGATCTAGAATAAGAGCATACATTTCTCTAAATGTATTATTAATTGTCTCACTCATATTTACACTTTAGACTCTTGAATTATTAACACGTAGATTAATATTTTCATTACTAGTAATTATATCTTATTCACTAGTTTATTTTTTTTGTTCTATAAATATTATTATGAGCGATGACAAATCTTCTAAATTAATAACATATGACAATATTCAAGTTGGTTATTTGTTGCTTCCACAAATCATGCTTATTCAATTATATTATTAGTTTATTTTATATGTTTTTTTTTTAATAATTAAATTTTATTTTTATTTTTACTTCGACTAATATTTATTTATACGATCAAGAGATTTCATAATTATTAAATACATGCCTAAAGCTCATGAGCAATGATGACCAAGCAAAAGTGCATTGTCTGAGATGAGGCATGATGATTTCCAAAAGTTAAAGAGCCAGAAAATCTAGCCCAAGCATGTCTCAACTCTGGAACGAGCAGCTAGTTCTTGGAGCAAGCTAATGAAGCTAGTTCATGTGTATATATATCATATACATGTATATATTTATTTATTTATTTATTTATATTTATATATAGAAGAGTCAAATAGGACAGGCCGGACCAGCCTACCCAATTTTTGGTGGCGTGCCTTTTCGGGCATGGCTAGAGGTATCAAACGGGTCGTGCCGGGCCGGCTCAGCCCATTTTTTCCAGGCCCGACCGGGCTTTCGTGTCGTGCCTGTCCCAGCACGGTTTTTTTGGGGTTCAGCCCGGCATAGGCCCGCGGCACGATTCACCTGGTTCGGCCTGGTCGGACCGAACCCTAAATTAAAAAAAATTAGGGTTGCAGCGCGCGCCGTAGCGCCAAACCCTAATTCTAAAAAAAATTGGGAATTGAGCGCGCCCGAAACCCTAATTCTAAAAAAATTAGGAATTGGGCCCGCCCAAAACCCTAATTCTAAAAAATTTAGGAATTGGCCGTGCCTGAAACCCTAATTTTAAAAAAAAAGTAGGGGTTCAACGCCCAAGTAACCCTAATTTAAAAAAAAAATTCGGCAGGTACCGTGCTGGGCCAAGCACGGCACGAGGCCCGGTTGGCCTCGGCACGGCACGGCACGATCGTGCCGTGGTCGGGCACGGCACGAGCCTGGGCACGGGAAATTCCCGTGCCGGGCCGGCCCGGCCCAGTTGACATCTCTAGGCACATCACGATATAATAACCGTGACTTGCCTGGCACGTCACGACTTGAGCAGAGCCAACCCGGCATGACCCACTGGCCCAGTTTGTACTTGGGTGGAGCCATGTCTTGCTTGGACTTGCCAGGTCAGGCAGTTATGAATTGGATCATCCCAAACTTCAAAATTATTATAAATTTTAAATTTTAATACTAAAATTAAATTATTTAATTAATTAATTAAATTAATAAAATAATTAACAACTAAAAACTATTAATTCACAACTAAAAACATATAAAAATTATAAAATAACAAAATAAGATAAAGATTAAATCATTAAAAGATAATAAGTAATACATTAAAGATGATTAATATCTCATAATCATTAATATAAAACATCAAACTGATCGCATAAGCAAGTGTATGAATAAACAAAGAACATAAAAAAAACAACAAACCCAAGCCTCAAAGTAAAATAACAAAAATAAATAAATAAAAACAATCCAAAAATAATAAATAAAGAATCTGGTAAGTGTATGATCAATGATAAAATCAGTATCACTAATAGTATGTCATAGATAGTAAAGTAGGCTCAGCTCAATATCTCAATCTCATTTCAGTCGTCAAACATCAACAAAGTCTCACGAATTATCATCAACCAACTCTTTCGCTTTTACTGTATTTGCAGTATAATCCTAAATACTCAAGCTCAAATCCTCTTAATCCTTTATTTATATTAATACCTCAATAATATATCCACATAACCTCGATCTCATAAATAAAATCATATTCACTGCAATAAAAAAATAAACTCTGATGTTACCCTCGACACCGGAGGAATCAATAGATCCCATGACATCTTAGGCAGTACGGGATATGTGGACTAATATGATTTATATCACTGTGAAATATTAAATTTCTTATTATCGATATGTGATATGATTGAGCATTAATCGATATCAAAATACCGAGATAGCTCACTCTTATTCAACGGTCACCCCATCATTTCTATTTTGCTAACTAAATGAAAAAATCATCGTCTCCAAATATGATATCCATGTCCATAATCAGAATTTCACTACTAATACCATTATACCTAATATCATAGTATGTAAAGAGCTCAATCAACTTCTCTTGAATGAATCATTCAGGTTGTTATTTCTGGTTCAAGCACAAGAATATATATGTCAAAATATTCTATACCCCTTCCACCTTAACCCTAGGATCCATGCAAGTAGACAAACAATAAAGAGATAAAAAGGTAGACCAATACTTTAAGTATTTGGTTCCATCTATACAATCATATCACTAAGAGTCGAATTATCTCTAAATTTTCTAAACATACAACTAATATTGCATATGTGCCTGAATACAATGCAAGTGATTGGAGTATAAATTGACGAACATAAGATCATTATGTCATAAAAATTCTTCATGAATTTTAGAAATTAAATTCATGTCGTCCAGTCAGTGTCGTAAATAATATTTTTATTACTATTACTATTGACGTAGTCAAATATCACGTGTTTGTATCCAACACATGACTCCAACATCATATAAATATAATTCCAACAATATCTCATATTCAATTAACATTTCTTATTTAAACCCGCAAACAAACAGAAAATACTAAACTTTTGTAGTTTGTGAGACATACGAATAAATTTTAATGAGTTATATATATTATCTAAAATTAAAAAAAACCCTTCAACCCTGCTTTTACAATGATGTTAATAATGTGACGCATAAAAAATCTCTTCTAATAATTCATCTCTAATTATCCTAATAAACATATTAATAACTACTCAATTATTAGATGTATTATCGAATATGATACTGCATATTTTATTTTAAATATTTTATTATCTAAATATTCTTATTATGTACTCCTAGATGGTGAGATAATAATGAGATTGAAGAATAATGAGAATCCTAATATTTATTTATTTAGTATCTACTTAGAATCTACATAGTGAGCGGTAAGGCATACATAAGATACATCATCATAACTAGTCTAGATATTAAACGTCATGTATATTACTCCACTATAATCCCTAAATTATTAATTATTATTTCTTTTTCTAAATTATAGTATTTTATTATGGCATTCCTAGATATTGACCTAAAAATCCTATGAGTGACCAAGAGAGAGAGAGAGACAAGAGCTGAGAGGTATACAAAGAGAAAATTAGAGAGTAAAAAACTATGAATGAGGAGGGATAATATATAGAATCTTATTTATAAAAATAATTTTTTTGCATTTTTTTTAATTTTTAAAAAAAATTTAAGAGAAAAATCACAACAGCCATCAGATTCTACCCCTAGCCATTGTTTCATATTCTAGAAGCTTCGACTTCTAGAATAAAATGACCGCCTATCAAGCCTCAGGTGTCGATGTCGGGTCGAGCCATCAGGCTTGGCTTTGAGGCATTGGGCAGAGATCCGAGTCCAACCATCTAGGACCAGGACCGAGGCACAGATTACTTAGGTCGTGCCTCGAGCTGATCAGCTCGAGCCCAACCCATTTTACACCTCTATATATAAAAATATATGTATATGTATACACAAATATATCTAGAGGTATCAAACGAGTCAGGCAGCCCAGGTCCAGCCTGAGGGATGGCCCAACTCGATCGTGCCTAGCCCAGCATGACCCAATCCAGACCCGTGCCAAGCTGGCTCTCAGCTCGGCTCATCCCATGTTGAAATATGCCAAGCCTCGTGGTGGGCGAGGCACGGCCCGGTACCATGGCCCGAAGGCACGAGAATTCTGAAAACCCCAAACCATGACCCCCTTGATGCTCGAGACACAAGGTCCAACCCTGACTTTCCGTCAGTCCCGAACCTGGCACGACCCAGACCCATCGATCACGTCAAACCCAGCCCTAGCCCTACAGGTTCCAGAAGCCAAAGCTTCTAGAACCTGTGAGCGTTTGGGTCAGTTCAATGGTCTAAGCAACCCAACGATCTGAAAAAATGTGTTTTAAAATTTTAGCCATTGGATTTCACCTCCAATGACTAGGAGGTAGAATCCAATGGCCCTAAAGATTTTTCACCTTTTAATTATTTAAAAATTAAAAAAATAAAAAAACATTGATTTTTTTTATTTCAAATTTATAACCCCCCTCATTCATAAATTTTAACTTCTCTCTCTTATATTTTCTCTGTCTCCTCTTCACTCTCATCTCTTTGTCTCTCTCTCTCAGTCTCTCATTTCAGTATCGACTTTTGAGACTCAGGTACGAAATACGACATGTTGATTGCAGTGAAGGCATCATAAGACAAACAGGATTTTAGGCATTTCAATCTTGTGGGAATTAATTTTTAAATTTTGTTAATATGTTTAAAGTTTAGTTTTATTTTATTTAAAACTTTATGGTTTAAGAGTTAAATTTTAGTTTAATTAATATTAATTAAAATATAATTTCAAAAATAATAATTACAATATAATTAAAAAAATAATAAAAAATAAAAATGATAAATAATAATATTAATTATAATAACAAAATTAATTTAAACATAAACATAGAAAATTATAATATAAATAATAAATATCCTACGGAAAGATCCAAGGCTGCCAAAGCTTTAATTTTTCCTGTCACCTCGATGCAAATATCTAAAAAATAAAAAACTAAATATTAATAGTTTAAACTCACTTTAATATAATACAAAATAAAAATATAAAGGATGCCGAAAAAGAATCAGCACAATACAAATATTATAAAAAAATTAGCTATAAAAATTCATATGAGACTGGGTAACTTAAGAAACATGCTGAACAATATACCAAAAAAATATGATTTATTAGATTCTAGGCAAACCCAACTCAGTAGTGAGTTTTTTGAGGATGGATCCAATTCAGCCTCAAAGTTGACCCCTTCATATACCACAACTAATTAGTGAGAGAATGCATGGTCAAACTAATCACTATGATAGGTATTTCAATTAATTTATTAGAGGATCCAGGAATAATTAGTATTATGCAAACTAATTTTCAGGTTACATATCATAGGATTCCTAAGTCCACAACTATGAACAACATATTAAAATACTACAAATTATAAAAAAAATAATAATTAATAAATTTAGACATTATAGTAGAGTGGTATCCGAGATGTCTGATATCTGAACTAGTCACGACGATATATCTTATGCATGCCTCACCACCTATTAAGTAGATTCTAAATGACCATTAAATAAAAAAATTATTAGAATTCTCAGAGATTTTTCATTCTCATAATGATCTGACTATTTATGAGTATATGATGAGAATATCTAAAGAATATAATATTTAAAATAAAATATTTAGTATCACATTCAATAATACATCTAATAATGAAGTAGCCATTAACATATTTGTTATGACTATTTAAAACGGGATATTAAGAGAAATTTTTTACGTCAGATGCATGTCATATCATTAACCTCATAGTACAAGCGGGAATGAATGTTGTATCTTCTACATTAGAAAACACATGTAACTCACAAAAATTTTTTAGTGAGTGTCGCAAACAATAAGAATTTGGTAATATTTGTTTGTTTGTGTCTAAAAAAGAAAAAAATTCTAATCAGATGTGACATCGTTAGAATTACACATACATATATCTATATAAGGTGCAGTAACCCATCACAATACAGTAACCGTGTCGGGCCAGTGGTTCGTGCCAAGCCAGCTTTGCTGAAGCCGTGCCATGCCTAGTAAGACGGACCCAGCCTAGCCCGACCCATTTGACACCTCTATTTACATCTATATATAAATATATCTATATGAATATGTATATACATATATATGCATACTTATTTACATATATATGCATGCATATATATACATATATATATATATATACATCTATACATATATGTATATGTATGTTTATATTTATATATATATATATATAAGTAATGTACATATATATATGTATGTCCATATATATGTATATATATATACATACAAAAATACACATATGTATGTGTATAAAACTATATATATATATAATGAAAAATACTAATTTTATTTTATTTTTATTTTTGATATATTTCACTTAATCATATTTCATTAATACATAAAAATTATAAATAATATTTCATAAAATATATAATTTATTTATATATTAGATAAGATGCATTAAAGGTGTAAAGTGGATCGGACAGCCCAAGCAGAAAATGAGGCATGGCCCAACTGAGTCGTGCCTAGCCTGGCACAAAATAGACCAAAACCATGCCTTGATCAGGGTTGTGTTGATGGTCGGCCCAAGGCACGGCTCATGTCATGCTAGGCCAGAGGCTATCATGCCTCTTGTTGGGCCAGGCATGACTCACATACAATGCCCATTGACACAGTCCACCAGGAAATTGACCATGACCAAGGACCAATAATGGGTCTCGGATCATAGAAAATAGAGTAACTAAATTTGTCATCTGCTCATGCCCTAACTTGTTTTTTTTAACTAGATTATTTTAAAATTTTTTATTTATACGTATCTAACATGACCCAAGATGACCCAGCATGTCAAAGATGAGTCTACTCAGAATCATGCCGATCATGTCGTGTCGTGCCCGGCACAGCACGGTGACCTACTGGATGCCCCAAAAATTGGTAATACCAGCATAGCATAGACCATTTTACACATCTAGAATGTGCCAAAAAGAATATGTATTTTTATTATGTTTTGCACCTCAAGGCTCAAAAACACTTTGTGCATCAATGAATCTTATGCCTAAAATAAGAAAACTCATTTTAAATTTGACAATGATGGATAGTATAATTTTTTTATTAGGATGGAATATCTTGAGAAAATATTTAAATATGCAAAAAATTTTATTTATCAATTCTCAAATTAGTCATTAATCACTGACCAAATTAAAAATATTTTATCTTAGAACCCAAATAAATATTTATGTTCTATTATTTTTAATAATAGATGTGACTTAGTCTATGAAGGATATCTTCTCCTCTAAATGTCCATGAAAAAAATATATTATTCATATTTATCTCATTATTAAATTAAGATTTATCTAATATGTACATCTATGTAAATCTTCCAAACATAATTGACAAATAAACTTAAGTATAGTAAAAATAAAAATAAAATAATTTTAGCAATATACCTTGTGCATCTTCAATTTGGTCATTAATCACTGACCAAATTAAAAAATATTTTATCTTAGAACTCATATAAATATTTATGTTCTATTATTTTTAATATAGATGTGGCTTAGTCCATGAAGGATATCATCTCCTATAAACACCCATGAAAAATATTATTCATATTTATCTCATAAATAATTTAGGATTTATCTAATATGTACATCTATGTAAATCTTTCAAACATAATTGGTAAATAAACCTAAGATTTAGTAAAAATAGAAATAAAATAATCTTAGCAATATACCTTGTACATCTATGTAAATCTTCTCACCATTAATCAAGTTTTTAACTTCGTAAGTATTATATTTATAATGATTGAATTTATCTTAATTTTGTGTTTTTATACATTGATTTTATCTATTATTTTAATATTAGAAGAATTATAACTTCCTTTTTACCATGTCATGTGAGTGTTTCACATGACTTATATGTCATTATTTTCCATGATCAACACAATAAATCTACAATATAGTGAAAACCCTAAATTTTAGTTTAAATTAATATTAATATCACTCAACATTCAAACTACAAAATTAATACAAACATAAACTTTATAAAGTTATGCATTCATTGCACACATGTACGTTATACCAATCATACATTCAAATTACAACTTTAGCATAACATTTGAAGAGAAGTCATAATATTTGGAGAGGCATCTCACAAAATTTAAGATTCTAAATAAAAACTCAAGTAAGAATCTAAATATCAAAATTTAAACTCAATAAAATATTACTCACGTTCACTTTTGATTTGTCCTTAATTTAGGAGTTGAAAGTTGCGTGCCTAAGCTTTTTCCATGCTTTGTTTGAAATCTAATTTCCCTATTCTCCTCTTTTTGGAACATTTTCTATATGTTGCTTATATTTTTTGGGGATTCATGTGATTCTTTAAATTGAAAGTTGTGATGTTGACTTGAGATTGTAACTTTCTTCTCGTCAGAACTTCTATGAAGTATAAAAGTCATGACGACAATAAATATCCCAACTCAAGATCTACTCTTTGAAATACAATATCACAATACTAGGAATATCATGACTGAGACAAATTCTCTCTAAAACTTGAAATTGCAATACTGAGAATGATTACAACATTGGTTTTTTCTCTCTATGGTAAAATATCATGACATTATAAATAGTCACGATTATTATTTTTTCTTTCCAGCAAAGTATCATAGTAATAGGAATGACATAATTAATGCATATACTCTTTGTAATACAAAATTATAGTGCTAAAAATGATCATAAATTTTATATTTTATTGCTAAAGCACAAAATCATAATGTTGAATATATCACAATCAGAATTTATTTTGATTGTGATACTTAGTATTCTGACTATTAAATTAATCGTGTCACAGAAAATTATCATGACTAATTATATTAGTTGGGTACAATTAGTCATTTCTCTACTTGGATCTTAATTATCTTGACAGGTGGTTAACAGTTAGTTAAGTTTTTTTATAGTCCTCTTATATCTAAGAGAACCAATAAAAACATTTGTGTTTGAAAAGACATTTACACTCAAATCAAGTGGACTATTTACTAAAACACACCCCAAAAACTCAAATTCAAAAAAAAATATTTATTGAGTATTTCTACAGCAATAAAATCATTTCTCTGCTTGAATAAGTAACATCAGCCCCAGAAAAAAATCAAAATGAGTAAGATTTTTTATCCAAAACTCAATCTAAAGATATAATTCAAGTTTTAACAAATTTAAGAATATATACAAGGCACCTAAAAATTTAACATTATTTTTAAATAAAATCAATAATGCAAAATAAATATAATCATAAATAAAAATAAAAAAATAATAAAAATTAATTTATATAGTAACCCTACATGGACCAAAAATATATGTATAAACTAAATAAAAAAGAATTGAACAAATTACTTCTAACATGTCACATGAAAAATTCTAATATATTTTTCTATTTGATATATCTCATAATATATCATGATAACCCCTTACACTGATATAGAAGTAAAGGTGTCAAACCAGTCGGACCCGTGCTGGGCACAGCCTCGGCACCGGTCATGCCGTGCCGAGTCGAGAGATTTCGGCCTGTGTGTCATGCTAGGCATGGCACGAGTGCCTTGCACGTGGGCACGACATAGGTGACCACGCACCGAGTGTGGTCATGATGGAAGGACGACGCCTCGACGAGCCAACGCCAGACTGGCAAAGCTTGACGAACCCCAAATGGGCGACGGCAGCGCGACTGCACGGCTGCGCACCACCAAAATCCTAAATTTTTAAAAAAAAGTAGTGTTTTGGCCCGACCCGAACCAGGCCGATCTAGACCAAACCCAACGGATTTCAGGCCACGAGCCCGTGCCGAGCTAGACCTAATATGAACTGTGTCATGCCTAGAGGTGTCAAACGGGCCGGCCCAGCACGGCACGGCCCGTTTTTCACGTGCCCAGCCGTGCTGCCGTGCCGTGCCGGTTTTTTAAATTCGGGCACGGCACGGCCCGTGGGCACGGCAAGGCCGTGCCGTGCCGTGCCGGCCCGCTCGGGCACGGGCGCACGGCAAAACAGGGCAGGCGGGGCGGGGCGGGTCGGGTCTGTTTGGACCCGACCCGCGGTCTTTTTACCGGGGGCGGGGCCCGGTTGGGTCACGAGTCACGACTCAGTGAGTCGTGACCGTGAGTCGTGACTCGTGAGTCACGACTCAGGCACGCGGGCCGGCGTGCCGTGCCAAGGCACGAGCCGTGCCGGGCACGGCCCGGCACGTGGTTTGTTCGGCCGGGCCCGGCACGGGCCCGGGCACGTTTTTTTATCGTGCCGGGCCGGGCCGGCCCGTTTGACACCTCTAGACTCATGCCAGACACATCATGGTAATATAGCATGTCGTGCCTGGCACGGCACGCTAGCCCGGGTGGGCCCGAAAAACTGGGCAGGGCCAGCCCATTTGACACCTCTATATAAAAGCTTCACTTAGGCGAATAAAGAATAACTCAATAAGAAGTTTACAAAAAATCAACTAAATACATCAAATAGACTATGAAGGATTGGCACAACCTGGTTTTTTTTGGCCCAAGCAGCCATCATGTAAGGCCAGCAAGGGCCAACTTAGAAGTTGGGTCATCAAGTCCAAAGATGGAATATTAAATTATGATATTAATTACTTGTGAGTTTTAGTGGATCAATCATTTTTTGGAAAAACTAAACATATTAGTCCAGAAACAAATAATATTTTACTACGATAGACAGACAGTTTGACATATTAATGTCAATAAAATATTTCATTAACAGACAAAATATATCAAGATAAATAATGATTTCATATGAAAAAATATATTTTATAATTATAACATATGGGTCTACTAGTGAGCAAATTACAAATATTTTCACAGATATTTAGAAAATCACATATATTTTTCTTTTTTTCCAAGTTTGATATTTGTGACAAATACACACCAATTTGAGGAAAATGTTAAAGTTTAATTTTATTTATGATAGTTTTTTTTTCAATTTGTATATTAGAACCCGCCATGTGAGCTCCCCGGACCTAGCATTTATGTGTTATTTTTTATCTTTGAGATTAATGAAAAGCTGAAAACATTACATTTTCTTGCTCATCAAAATATAAAATTACAAAAATTTACCATTTCAAAAGACAAAAACATTATCCATCAACAACAGGATAAAGAGGATTAATACCTGGTAGAGGATCTACAATGCTTCGAGCATGGTATAATGTGTCACCAACACGTGCGTCTTTGGTTGATCTCATGCCACTAACAACATATCCCACCTGCCCAGTAAGAAGAATTCCAGTTGGAGTGAGTTCTGGATGCATAATACCTACATCAAGAACTTCATAAACATTGCAAGTTGCAGCCGAAGAAATTTTATCCCCCTTGTGTAGTACGCCATCCATAACTGCCACATTGCATATTGCTCCCTTGTATTCATCATAAAAAGAATCCAACACAAGCATACGCAAAGGTGAGCTGCTCTGCCCAGGAGGAGGAGGTATTCGCTCAATAACAGCAGGGAGGACTTGGTCAAGGCCCTTGCCAGTTTTGGCAGAAATCAAAAGGCACTTGCTTGGATCAAGATCGAACATTGATTTTAGTTGAGCTTTGACCCAATCAGGATCAGCAGTTGGCTGGTCAATTTTGTTTAAGATGGGGATTACTGTGAGGTTGGCTTCTAACGCAAGGTAGAAGTTGGCTACTGTTTGCGCCTGAATGCCTTGAGCTGCATCAACAACTAAAAGAGCGCCCTGGCAAGCAGCCAATGATCTGGAAACTTCATAATTGAAATCGACATGCCCAGGTGTGTCAATTAAGTTTATAAGAAATTCATGTTGTTTCTCTCCAGCATCCCCATTTGGACTGTAGCTGCACTTGTGAAACATGGTGGCTGTTTGTGCCTTTACAGTTATTCCCCTTTCTCTCTCTACCTAGAACAATCCAATTTCTCAAATAATATTATAAAAGAAGGAATAAAGTAACTTCACTGCTCAGTCATTCTAGCAGTACCAAAAGAGTTGAATTAGTAAAGCAGCAGGTAACGAGAATCAGAATTCCTTCCCAACATTAACAGTACTACCATCCTCTACCAAAAATAGATATTCAAGATATAGAACATTAGCATACTGACATTTATTTCTTCATTTCAAGACAGCATATATAGAAGTGGCAAATGAGCCGGGCACCCTGGCACAGCCCAAGCATGACCCGAGTCGCCAGACACTTAAGGTCTAATTCAGCCCAGGTGACAAAATGAACTTGGGTTGTGTCCTGGTCGTGCCTACAGGTTGGTTCAGACAGCATATATGTGATCTCATGGGTCAGATTTTAAAATACCTAAGTCAGATATGGCACATGAATCACAGGAGCTACAATTCTTTTAAGATGACCACAGGTTGGTTCAGACCATCCCGACCTGAGGTCAATTAAAAAAAATGTTGATCCCTTACCATTGATGTCGCAACGGCTAATCCAAGCATTACCATTGTGATGTGTGATCTCACACGAGCATAGAGGTGTCAACCGTGCCGGGCCGGCCCGGCCCGGCCCGGCACGAGGCACGGCACGGTTCAGCAGTGCCTGGGCCGGGCCGGGCCGGCACGGAAAAAATCCGTGCCCGGGCCCGTGCCGTGCCCGGCTTTGGCATTGACCGTGCCGTGCCGTGCCTGGCCAGGCACGGTTCGGCCCGCGGCACGGCAACGACCGCATGCCTCCCCTCCCACAAAAAAAGACCGCGGGTCGGGTCAAATTCGACCCGACCCGCGGTCCCCGTTTCCCGAACCGCTCGGACAGGTTTGCCCGAGCGGGCCAGGCGAGGCACGGCACGGCCTGTCGTGCCTGCGGGCCGTGCCGGGCCCGGTTTTTTTAAGCCGTGCCGGACCTGGTTTTTTTAAACCGTGCCGTGCCCGGCACGGCACGGTAGCACAATCGTGCCCGTGAAAAACGGGCTGTGCAGTGCCGGGCCGGCCCGTTTGACACCTCTACACGAGCATGCAATACAAGTGATACATCACTGGAAAAAAAAATTGAAAAGCTAGTCATTGCTTGACATTGGTTGCCTATCGCCAACAGTCATACAGAATCCAATAGTTAGTTGAATTCTGTCCAATCAAAAAGAAACTAAAAAGAATAATTTGAAATTTGCAAATTTTATATATATAAGCTAAGAAACACGGACACGGACACGGACATGAACACGGACACGGACACGGGGATACTACACGGCAGGATACGGGGACACGGCAAATTCTGAAAAATTAAGATACGAATACGGCTAGGATACGGCATAATAAAAAAATAAAAATAAAAATTATTAATTATAAATATTAGGTATTTTATAAAATTTATTAAATTAAATTAAATTAAAATATTTTATTATACATAATAAATATATATTATTAATTTAATAAAATAAAAATATTTTATTTTATTTTATAAGATAATATTTATATTTATTTTATTTTATAAAATAATATTTTATAATTATATTATATAAAAATATATATTTTTTATTTTATTTTATAAAAAATATTTTATTTTATGCCCCTGCCTCTCCCCTCAATCACGCCCGCCCGCCCCTCAATCACACCTGCCCACCTCTGCCTCTCCCCTCAAATCATGCCGCCCCTGCCTCTCCCCTCAAATCGCGCCGCCCCTTCCTCTTCCCTCAAATCGTGCCGCCCCTTCCTCTTCCCTCAAATCGTGCCGCCCCTTCCTCTCCCCTCAAATCACACCCGCTCCTGCCTCTCCCTCAAATCACGCCCGCCCCCTGCCAGTGGCCAACGTTGGCTACCGACGTCGTCGGACGTCGGGCACTATAGACGTGGATACAGCTGCCAACGCAATCATCCGATATATCACGTGGCGTATCGGATACGAATTGTGCAATGATGCGTCACGTGGCGTATCGGACACGTATCCGTGTCGTATCCATGTCGTGTCCAGGTGTCGGACACGTGGACACAGCTGCAGGGAGCCGTGTCCGTGCTTCCTTGTATATAAGTATAACACTCGTATTTTTTTATCAAGCCATAAATTCTTCTCTCTAATTTCCTATGATTATCAAATATGAAAGTTCACTTTTAAAGTTTATTTTATTTTATAAAATATTATTTTATATAAAATTATAAAAAATCACAATCATCGATGACATCTAATCCAACAAACAATGAAATTGTAAAATTGTAGTACTAGCAAGTAGTGTTTAATTTTGTAAGATATATGTATACCACTATTTTCTATTTTAATTGTATATAATATAGTGGAAGTTATAGAATATAGTATATAAAATAATTAATAAGGTACTCTCATTCGATTCTTAAATCTTTATACATCTACTTAACTACAATAGGTTATACTGCATGCACAAAACATCCATTTAGAATAGAGTATGTGAGAGATTAATATCTCAACAAACGAAAAAATTAGTTATCACATAAAGGCATGATCTCCAATACATGCATACAATCGAAGGACTTCCTGAGTAATCAGTTAATCACTAATCTCAGTATTATTATCACGGATTGCCCAGATACTTTACACAAATTCTAATATATCAGATTTCACCCGAATATCAAAGTTAAAAAATTAATTTTGTATACATAAGAATATCATACATAAATATTATTTAACTAATTTAAATAGAAATAAAATAGAACCCAATTAGTTTAATATAAATAAAATTAATGTTTTATAAAATATTTTTAATTTTGATAATGATACCTTAACTGAATGGTTCAACACATGTTTGTATCCTAGTCATAATTCTCTCCATACACCTAAAAATCAGTTTCATAGAGAAATTTTTGTAGTTTAAATACATTTTAATACAATTAAAAATAAAAATATTAGAAAAATTAAAGAATATTCAGTACCATATAGATACTGTAAAAAATATAATTACAAAACTTATGATGGAATTAAATACCTAAAGAGACACGACTAATAATATACCAAAAAATATGATAAATTAAATCTTAGGTAAACTTTGCTCAGTCATATGGTCATTGAATTAGATTACCTTTAAATTAAATAAAATCTTTCATATAAAAGTAGGAATTTACAAGAAAATAAATAATTAGTCTAATTCCTAGTATAGATATTTTAGTTAATTTTTGGAAGATCTTATACTAATTTATTATATGTAAAAATATATCTAACTCACAAGTCGTAAGATCCTTAGTTGGCGCATACTAAAATTGTAAAAAATAATAAATTTAATAACCAATTAATGAGATAAGTTCTTAAAAATATAATACAATGATAAATGAGTGCTAATACTATAATTATTGATGTCATATGACAATTTGATAATAGAATGATAAATAAAAAGTAATACAGTGATAGGTACTAAAATTACACCAACATTATGGTGTTGTCATAAATGATAATTTGAAATGTATATTTAAAAAATATAAAATATAAAATATAAAATAAAATATATAATATTATATTTTATAATAGTATAATTACTGATGTCAAAATAAATTTGATAATAAAAATAAATAAATAAATGTATCTCAACTAAAATTTTTTATGTTAGATTTATGTGAAACAATTAGATGTGATAAACGAGCCAAAAGGCCTAGGTCAATACATAGCACGATATCACTAGCCCTAGTTTAGTAAAACATGCCATGAGAGAACAATGGCTGGAAACTAGGACAACATGTTGGAATTCAGTTGGTATGGCAGTACCCATCATGTCAGCCCAACAAGGCTAAACCAGATCCAATTTCATGTTGGCACGTGCCAGTCACGAACCCAAAAATTAAATTTCACAAATTATGGCCGTGTAAACCTCACGCTCCACTAACTTCAATTAAAATAGAAATAGGGTTCAGGGTTGGACCGACGTCCGATGCCAAACTGATCAGATTAAATATTTATAAAAAAAGTATTTTTCAAACACACGTAAAATACAATGGCTACTAAGTTGTAACATGGGCACAATCCACGTGAAGTGATCACATGGCCTAACTGTCACTAGTGTGCGCCATTGGATTTTAACTCCATGGTCCTAGACAGTATCTAATGGACAAAAAAATTCTGTCCAGATAAAATATTAAAAAAAATATTTCATCTTTAAAAAAATTATAAAAAAGTATTTGGTGTTTTTTATTATCTACCTCAACTAAATTTTTTTCTTCTTCTCTCTTTTATTGTAATCTCTCTAAAAACTTCAAAATTTTTTAATTTTAATTTATTTAAAACATAATGAAGTAGAATATTTTTATAAAATTTTATAAATTATAATTAAAGATTCACAATCAACATATATAGAATTACGATAGCTAATAGTAAATCTATTAATTTATAAAAAATATATATATTATTCAATTTTTTTTGTTTTATAAATAATATATAATTATGAATTATTTTATACTCCTAAATCTGTAAAAAATATCAACTAATAATTATAATTAAAATAAAATTAGTATTGTAAATATGTTTAATATAGATAATAACAACTCAATAGATAGATTCAAGATTAATTTATCTCCTAATCATAGGTTAACCCAAATATCTAAAAAACTTAAGTTACATAAACAAACATCTCATATTTGAAATTATGTTAATATAATTAAAAATACAAATATTAAATAAAACAAAGAAAATTCAACCTAATATGTATTATAAAAAAAATTATAATTACAAAACTAGTAGTGAGACTAGATATATTAAGAGACACATTGATTAATACGTTAAAAAATAAAAAAATAATGCAGCTTCTACTTCAATTTACAAAAAAATCTAGACTAGTATATAATATACATAGACACATCTAATAAGCTTATCATATGATATTTAGGTCAACTTACAAATTTATTGTAATAAAAAATTATCAATTTAAAAAATAATTAATAATTAAAAATTAATAAACTTAAAAAATATATCAAATCATCAATAATTCTTTTATATATGAATCTTTCAAAAAATTTAGAAAATATGAAATCTGTTATATACACTAATAATGAAGATATTGCTTTCACATGCAATACTACTCATTTATTGATTCTAAGTAATAATTAAATAAAAAATAATAATAATATTTAATAAGAATTTTTATCCTTATAATGATTCTTTCATATATAAATCTTTCAGAAAATTTTAGAAAAAGAATAAATACATAAATAAAATTTATAATATATTATTTAATAATAATTTCAATAATATAATTATTATAAGTATACTCATAAGATTCAATAGAAATGATCAACAAGCTAAAATTTTTCATATTAAATATATGCATCACATAATAAATCTAATAATACAAGCAAATTTTAAAATAATATTATTATCATAAAAATAAAATATAAATATATTAGAATATTTTATAATATTTAACAAACTATAATAATTTATAGTATATATAAGTTAGCAGGAAAAAAAATTCCAATAGATATCAGGCATCATTAAAATTCAATAAAACTATTATTAAATTCATATTTTGATTATAAACATATAATATATAATTTTATTAATAATAAAATTAATGAAATAATAATACTGAATATTATTGAGATATTTTTTTCAGATTTATTAAATTTTTTAATGATACAAAAAATTTGTTTTTGTTCATATACGATCACACATTATATATTATACTTAGGAGCATATGCAATATGAATAATATATTAATCATATATAGAGAATATCCATATTGTGGTCACATGACTATTAAGATAAA
This sequence comes from Sapria himalayana, assembly GCA_029783825.1. Taxonomy (NCBI): domain Eukaryota; kingdom Viridiplantae; phylum Streptophyta; class Magnoliopsida; order Malpighiales; family Rafflesiaceae; genus Sapria; species Sapria himalayana. Next base: position 1,167,914 of record JAREIK010003123.1, read on the forward strand.
AACAAATATTTTAAATAAAAGATTATTATTTCAACTCTTTATTATTTAATTGTCTATATATCTCATAGGACTAAGGTCGAATGAATAAAAAATATAATAACAAAAATATCCTAGGAATAAGGTCAAATGATTATCATTTGTCATTTTTTTATTTTTTTCCATTTTAAAAGATTTTGTTATCAAATTTTATTTTACAAATATTTGAGCGTACATGTTTATCATATATGTTATTATGTAATATTTTTTTTTAATGTATTTTAATTTAAATACTAATTTTAAATTAATAAATTTATTTTAATGACATATATTTGACAATTTAAATTTAAAATTTCATATTTTAGATTTCATAATTAATTATATGTATATCTTATATATTAAATTGTTGGATATTTCTAATAGTTTAAACCTTAGTTGATTTAGAAGTTTTTATTACTCTTGAGAATGTACCTTCAAGAAAGAAAGAAAAAGCAAAAAGTACGCTCAAAGAAAATTGAGAAATAATATCCAAGTATTAATTACATTGTTTATTGAAAAGTTGTATATACATACATACATATATATATATAAAGAGAAATTATTGTACTATAATTAATAAAATAATAAAAAGTTAATAAAGTAATAAATAGGAGAAAGAGCTGAATACATGTGTTTGACTAATTAACCCAAGAGTAATGCAACCTTTGCTAAATGGACTTCACTAACCAACACATGAATTCAATTTACCAAACCTATGCAGTTTCATCAACAATCTCCCACATTTGATAAAATGTGTTTCAGTCCAAGCATGCCTCTAAAATAAATGTGTCTCGGTTCAGGCAGAGATTTTGTAAAAATATCCGACGTTTGATCACCCAAAATACATACCACATCTTTGTCAGATGATGTCTTCAATCCAGTGGGTGCCTAATAATACTTGCTTCAAATTGAAACTTCTTTATTTTCATGAAAAGACTAGCATACTTACATGGACCAGCATATCCCACTATGATGATACTTATCATGCATGGTTATTGTCTCATTATAATATCAAAGGAATTTTGTCCAATAGCCTCTACTCATTGCATCATTGCATGCAACAAAAAAATTGTCACATCTAATAATTATAATCAATCCCATCGTAAGCACGTGCTGAGTATAGCTGGAATATTTCCAAAGAAGAATTTTCCATTTCAATTTATCCATTTTTTGTGATTGAACACTAATGAAAAAATGTAAATCTAATCTCATTATCTCAAATAACTCTATCCAAAAGTTGCTTGTGAATTTTCCACCTCAATCACTGATAATAACTTAAAAAATACCCTTATACTTAACCATATTTTTAAAAAGTAATTTCAATGTTTCTTTTATCATGATTTCCTTATTATCAAAATAAAGGTGTTATACTTAAAATAATGATCACCTTCGATGAATAATTATGTAGATGAAGAAGAAGAAAAAATTTTATTATCGAATATTGTGAAATTTATGAATATGTACTCCCGTGAACATCCTGGAATTGATAGGAGCTATAGAAGACCTTGGAGCAACTCCTATTAACACACCAAGTAAATTTTCCCCTACAACTTTTCATATATGCCTCTACATCACATCTCATTTCAACAAGTTGTATTATTTCCCAGCAAAAGCTGGAGTGCAATGAATGCATATATGGTTGTCCACTTAAAATCATAATATCCCCAGATAAGTATCCTTCACAACTTCCCAAATAATAGGTCATACAAATATCACCCCTTAAGCAAGAAATTTCTCTCCTCACAAGCCGAAGTCATCCAACTTTTGTCTCACTTAGAATCATAACATTCTTACATAATTTTTCTTAAACTTCCAGAATAATGATACATATAAACATCACCTCTTAGGTAAGGAAATACTCTCCTCGCAAATCTAGGTCTGTCACCTTTTGTCTCATACAAGAGAATCACACAAATAAATCAAACAATAAAGAAAAACTTATAGAGAACAAGCAAATTCACAAATAATTTTAAAAATTTTCAATGATTACAAGAGAAGCTCTACTTATATGGAGATGACCCAATATATAATGGGAATATATCATGGCAATTATCATGATTTTATGCAACATGAAACCAAAAGAAATTTCTAGATAACTCTAAAATCTCTATCAAACTTGGGCATTGAGATATTTTTGAGCACATCTTAAACTATCAAGGATCATTTGGAATGTTCTAAGATTTACAAAAAATGGGCTCACCTTATTATGTGTTTGATTTAGACTTTAGGTCACGGTACACCAAAATAATTGAGATTTTTCACTTTTTTTTTATATTTCTCATTTTTTTCTTTTTTTTTCTTTATTATTTTTTTTATCTTTTTTATTGTTTTTTTCTTTTTCTTATTTTTATTCTTATTATTCTTATTTTTATTATTCTTCTTCTATTTTTTTATTATTTGATCTTCTAATTCTTTTTCTTCTATTATTAATACTTCTCTTTTTCTTCTCTCTTTTATTTTTTTATTTTTCTTCTACTGCTCCTCTAAATTTAGTAATGCCCATGTTGCATCTTCATTTTTAAATTTTATTATCTCTTCTTGAAATTATGACAATTATTCAATTGATTACCAACTTATTTCTTTATTAGATTGTCCTTTATATTTTACCATGTATTCCTTCCTTAGAAATAATGTCTACATGCCCGTAAACAATAAGTCACAACTATCATTTCTTCCTATTATATTAGAACTCCTTCAATGCAAAGTTTGAATCATCAATATGAACTTCATAAGATTTTGAATGATTTGGTAATGAGCCTAAATTTAGAACAAGTTCTTTCAAAAATAGCTAGATTAAGCTGCTCAAAAGCTCTCTCACAAATTAGGTTTCAGTCGCTTGTCTTTCTTTTCTATAGTAATAAATTTGTCAATTATGTGACAATATGAGAATATTATTAAATAAAACACTTGTAATAATTCAACCCAGGAAATTATCTTAATTATGTTATCTTAGCTAGTGGTTCACATTGAATGATAATTCATATTTTATCTATTCACTTCAATCATCTCATTTCTCAAAAAGTGACCTGGAAACTAAATTCCTTGTTAGCAACATGTACAATAAACATGTTTCACATATTATTCATTATCCCTTGGGATTTAGAACATTTGTCTTGAGTGATCCAGGTGTTCCTACAAGAATTGACTATATGTTACAATATCATAAAGTATACAATAACAAAGCGATCCAGAAAAAATATGCATTGTTGATGATAGTATAAAATATCATGGGCGCATTTGCAAGTCCAAATCATATTACCAAGTATTAATTTTCTACCAACACTTGATCTTTGGTAAAAATAAGCCATAATGAATCACACAAACTATCTTTGATTCATCTCCTTCAGCTACCAACACTTGATAATACCCCAATAGTAAATGTGATTTCATAAATCATTTTATTTTATTGAGTTCATCAAATAGATCAATTATTAGACAAATAAAATATTTATTTTTCATTTTGAATTTGCTGAGAGCTCAATACTCAATACATAATCATAAGGACTCGTTATGTTTTCATTTGAACAATACTAGTGTTCTAAATGTATATTTTGATGATTGAATAAATTCCTTATAAATTAGATTTTTGTAAGTTATTTTCATTACTCCTCAAGTTGTAATAATACCATCTGATAAAAAGTTTAAACATTATATCTCTCTTGACTCCAAGAGTTCAAGAATTTTTCTTATAATCTCATTATCATGCTCTCTAATCACATGGCATTTTAAGTATGTCAGCTAAGTTATCTTGTTTTGCCTTACTCTTTTAAATTGTTGAATTATCAAGAGTACATTACTGAGTTGTTTCATCTATCACCTTATTGAAAAGATAAATTAACATTAAGAATTGATGATGCATAAATAATTAACAAATAATATATTAAAAGTACATTAACCCAATCGAGAAATTAGCTTAATAACACAGTCATATCATCAAGAGAAATTAGCTCAACAAATTAATCACCATTACATATTCCAATATACATTTCAACTTTATTTACTTCTCAAATAGTTAAGAGTTTTTTGGAGTTAATGCTTTTGATTATGTGTTCTCTTTACTTATAATCAAGTCTATCTTCATTACAACATCCTTGGAAATAAAAACATGTAATGCCTTAGTGTCAATTTGAATGGTGAACCTCTTTCATTTACCCATCTTCTCAGTGTTAATGAAATTCAATACAATTGAGTCATGTCTAATAATTTTATTTTTCATATCAACCATCTCCATGATAATTATGGAGAACTTTCCCTAACTCGAACAGTCACGCATTTGAAATGGCCCATTACATTGATAGCATGTGATTCTTATTTTCCTCATCTCGAGAAAACCTACCTTTGTGCGATATAAATTTCTCATTACAACGCTATAACTATTTGTCCCCTTTTATTTCTATCTTTATTTCTAAAAGAGTTAGGTCTTTCTAATTTCTTGAATTCTATCAAAGATTTCATTATTGCCATCGTCCAAGTGAGATCTTGATTATCTCTTCTTTGTAATTCTTATTTTTTTCTAAGTTAAAGATCATCCATAAAAAAGAAATGTGTCTATAAACTTCAAGTTAGAAATCCACACTAAAACTCTAAGAATTCCCGAACATATCTGTGCATTTCCACATTAATCTTCATAACTTTACTCTCACTTCATCCTTCACAAATTCTAGATAAAATTATTGATTGAACTCTCTTCTCTTAAACTCTTCACAAGTTTTAAAGTGAGTACTTTCATGCATCACATCATCACTTCTTTGATACAACCAAAGAATTGCTACATCCACAAATTCTAGATCATGTTCCATATAATTTCTTTAGTTTGAGAATATCCAATTGAGATATGGATATCGCAGCAAACACACCATCTTCCACCATCCTTCTGCAAGTTGAATATCCTAAGACAACATTCATTTAAGCAAGTATGTCCGTCATAAAGTTGAAGGCACTTTGCATCTCACCCTTATGTTCGTCTTTCATGAAGACTAACCCCTCTGTGTCAATTTCGATAACTACAAATCTATCATTAATTTCTTCTATCACCACTCTAGCTAAACAAGATTTAATGGAAGATGTTGCAGTTTATTATTTATTTATGTGTATTTTTTAATTTTTGATTATTGATGGGAACACTAAACATATTGGTTGACATAATTCATTGGGATCATTATAAGGGTAAACTTGTGTATTTTTTTATTATTGAGTTTTAATATTTCATTTTTGGCTTGTATTTCACCATGAAATCGAAGCCAAATTTCTAGAAGATGAAACCCTAACTCACTAAGGTTTGTAGAGAGAATGTTCACATCAATTCAAAGAGAGGCACAATGTCATTGTGTTCCTTCATTGCACACCTACTATGTGCGACCCTAAGTTGAACCTCTCGTGCCAAAAAGAATGGCCGTCATGACCTGAGTCATGCTGCATGCCATGCCAGGTTGTGTCATGACAAGGCTCACGGGCTGTCTTCTCAAGATAACAATTATTTTGAAAATAAATACAATGATAAAATTTAGAGTGAAAATAATAATTACTTATGAAATATTTTAAATGTTTTAACTATTCAAATAGATAACAATAATAATTACACACACTTCTCCCACTACCTTTTACGTGACAATTAGGCAACAAAGAATAAAATCTTTAATCAGATATTTCATGAATAGATAAAGAATATAGAAAAATATTAATTTATGATGAATCTATTAATATAGTATACATTCAGATAGTAAAACAACAAATAAATATCTTCAAGAGATTATGAAGAGATATTAGCTTAATTTTATTTTCTCCAAGTTTGTTATTATGGACTCATATGCATCATCTTGACAAAAGATGATATAGTGTTTTTTTTTGGTTTTTTGATTTTTTTTACTTGTGATGAGAATATCCAACTTATGAGTTGTTGCAATTATTTTTGCTCATCATATAAGTATATTTAATATATTGAACTTTAAGAGTGTTATTATATTTACTTTTCAATATTATTTTGTAACATTCACATGTCACAATTAATGAGAATGATGGATAAACAAATCTAAATGTAAAAATTAAATACATTTAGTTGGTCACATTGAGACTAGGTTAAATGCTTTGAAAAGCAACTACAATATCTACAAACAACAACAATATGATGTTTTTCTAGATTTTACTCTGTTAAATTATAACAAAAGCATCACAAGGATGAAAATAAAAACTTATGGCATTCATATTTCTAGACAAGCAAATGAAAAAAACTTAGAATCTCACTTAAATCATTGTGTTATAAAAAGAAAACTCACAGCAATAATTTAAAATAACAATTTTCAAAATTATAAAATAATAAAATAAAATATAAATTATTATCACTTGAAATAATAATTAATACAAAAGAAAAAAAATATTTATTTTATAAATTTGAAATGAAGTCCTTAAAAACAAATACACATTGTGTATAAGGGTACCACATTCCCTTTAATGGCTTTCTTAGTACATTTACTAAGATGTTTTCCTGTATAAATTTTTTGTATAACTATACTATGTTCTGTATTTTTTCATACAAAATGACTATCACAAAATATAATAATTTTGTTATTTATCCAAACTCTTCAAATGGTATTTACAACCAAACTATCTCATTATTAGCTTACATAGCTGCAATATATTCTCTCAATCATAAAAGTATATTTGATATATTTTAATTTTAAAACTCAACTTACAACTACCCTAAAAAAAGTAAATACACAACCGATGATAAATTTAATGTTATCAAAATCCCTCATACAGTTTAAATCAACATGACCTCTAATAATAAGGTGCAAATCACCATAATATATTACAATATTTGATATATTCTTAACAAAACTCAAAATTCACTTTACATCACTTCAATATTTTTTACTAGCATTTTTTATATTTTGACTAATAATTCTCATTGTTTATGGATATATGATTATGAATATTGAAGAGATGTTAGGACTCCAACATGGTAATTTCTTGTTCTTCTTATTCTTATTATTCTTTTTGTCTTTCTTATTTTTTTTGTTCTTCTTGTTGTTCTTGTTCTTCTTCAATTTCTTTTTCTTTTTTTTCTTCTTATTTTTTTAATTCTTCTTATTCTTCTTTTTAATCTTATTATCACTATTCTTCTTCTCATTATTATTATTATTCTTATTCTTCTTATACTTCTTATTATTCGTATTCTTTTTATTCTTCTTATACATCTTATTCTTCTTATTTTTCTTATTCTTTTATTATTTTTATTCTTCTTTTTCTTCTTATTATTTTTATTTTTCTTATTCTTTTTATTTTTTTTATTTTTTATATTTTTCTTATTCTTCTTTTTTTTTTCATCTTATTTTCTTATTCTTCATATATATTTAGGATATCTCCATCATATGTATTTCATTGGTAGGATATCTCAATCATATATATATTTTTTTTTATTATATTTATACATGTGTATCTCAATCATATATATTTCATTGTTAGGACTCATATAATTAACTTAAAATTAATAAAACAATGAATTGAAATTAACTTACAATCTTTATATTAAAATAAATATTAAAGTAACACAAGATTTTTTTCATATAATTCTTTTATGAAAGTCAAATATTATGTGTCAATAGGGTCAGGCAGCCCGAGCACAACCTGCGACATTGCATGATTCAATCGTGCCAAGCACGACATGGCACGATTCAAACGTGCCAAGCACGACATGGCAAGGTTCAAAGTCATGCCAGGAAGTGTAGCAAACTAGCACGCGGCACTACTCAAGTAGTGTTGGGCCAATCTTTTTGGCACAAGAGGCTCAGGACGGCATGATCTAGCATGACAGCCCATGCAAGCTAGTTTTGGCCTGGCTAGCCAAACCAGTTAGCATGGCCTAACCCAGGCTAACTAAACCCAGGCTAGCCTAGTCTCACCCAAGTAAGTCTGACAAGGCCTGACCAAACTTGGCATCATCGGACACAACTCAACATGACACTCCCAAAAGTTGTGCCAACAGGTCATGCTAGGCTGCCCCTTTTTTCAACCATATAGTACCAGCACGGCACGGCCCATTTGAAACCTCTATCAAACATTCATATTATTTTTATCTCAGTAAATTTACCTTCTCATAATATTTTTTGTCGATTTCAAATTATTCATATCAAATTATTGAGCATCTATCCTGCTATATATCTATCTGAATATCTATCAGTTTATCTATATAATTATCATTTTATATATCTCTCTATTTATATGGCAATCTATCTATCTTTCTATCTGCATATCTATTTGTCTATCCATCAATTTATTTATCTAACTATTTTCTATCTATATGTCTATCTATCTATCTATAAATCTGTTTTTCAATCTATATGTTTAATAATCTTTTGATCTATCTGTCTAAAAATCTGACTATCTATCTATCTATTAATTTTTCTTTCTACTAGCTTATCAATCGATCTATCTTTCTGTCTATAAATTTTTCTATCAATTTTTTAATCAATTAGTTTATCATTGTATCTATCAATCAATATAACAATCTATCTATAAATCTATATATCTATCAATCTATCAAACTTTCTATCAATTTATCTATTAATTTATTTATCTATCTGTCTATCTATCTATCTCTTAGTCTATATGTTTATCTATATCTTTATTTAATTTTTATCTATCTATCTATGTATCTATGTATATATCTGTCTGTCTGTCTATCTATCTAACTATCTATCTAGCTATTTATCTATTAATAAATCTATCTATCTATGTTTAACTATATTATTTCATTTGATCATTACTATTATATTTTATTTTGTAGATATATTTTAATTGTTTTTTTTTCTTTGTAATAGTAGAACAAGATATCATATATTACTTCTATGGAAAACTTTAACTTGTATTATTTTCATTCATAAAAAAACTTTTTGATTTTTTATAACATTATGAAAAATTGACGGCTCTCTTAATTTGTATTATTTTCATCTATTAGTAAATAATATGCAATATTTTCTTTCATAATATAGTCAAGTGTCAGTTGATTTTTTTTCTCTTATAAATCAATCATCATATATCAATTATCTCAGACTCATCTTATCATTGTTCATTATACTTTTGTAATTAATGTTCTGACTATTTGTTTTCAATAAAACTTAAGACTTAATAGTATCTCTTTTTTCCTTTCATAACATGTATTTTCTAAAAATAGCACATGTGCCAATGTTAAGCATATGGAAAATTAGATCCCATGTGACATCTATATTCTCTATCAACATATCTTAATAATATATATTTTCTAGATTTTAAATTCAATCTTAATATTTATTAAGTATTAAAGATAATATACATAGGACTTCTGAATTAATAAATACAAGAATAATCAATTGAATTATTAGTTTATATTTCATCAATATCTTCAAGTCAATTATAGTTAATTGTAATCAATTTATCATAAAATATACAATTTTGACTACATTTTCACAAAATGACTTCATTGACTCCACAAATAATAGACTTGTATGTTGTAATAATGTTTTTTTTTATTCTATCCATTTACTATGCTACTCTATTATGTTTTAGAGTGGATGCAGATATAGAAAATAAGTCGGGCATCATGAGACCAGCCAATTTATACTATGTCATCATCAGGAATGGACTTGCCCATGGCACAACTCATTACTCGTGTCATGCCGAACCAACCCATTTGACCATCATGCCAAAGCAAGGCAAGACCCAAAAATATCAATATGAGCAACACAAACCCAACCAAGCTAAATCATGTCTAGATGAGTTGTGGACTCATATTGGAGTAAAATCCAACCTAACCCAAACTCACACATGGAGTTCACATGAGAGTCCTATAGATATTAAAATAATATAAGCACGTAAAATCCACATGTCTTTTTTTATTAATTTTTTAGAAAAGGGCATTGGGCATGCATGAGCCCCATTTAAAAATTTTGCATCGTTGGCCAAATACAGAGCAACCTTCGTAAAGGGATCGACACACATCATTTACTATAATGCATTAACAACAACGTACATCTTTTTTAGCATTTAAAAAATAAAAAAAAAGTAAAATATATATATCTCAATCATTAGATTTTTGTAGAAATAAATATAAAAAAAACATTCAATTTTTGTCAATGTCCAATGATTTTAGACATAAATCCAATGAATATTACGTTTTTATCCATCAAAAAAGAAAGAAAATAATATTTACATTTTTAAAATTTTGTGTGAATAGATAATTAACATATATAATTTTTTACAATGAAATTATAATTACTTCTCTCTCTAATATTTTTAAAATTGCAATACTATGCCTTTTTTTTATTTGAATCATAAAAAATTATGTTACTAATATTACTGACAAGTCACGTGCCCACAATCAACAAAAAAAAATTACAATAATAAACTTGTGATTAGATAGCTTCAAATTCAAGTCTTAATTATTTTAAGATTAAAGATTTCTTTATTCGACAATTATTTTTTATTTCTAGATAATTTAACAAGTAAAATAATATCTCTTACACAAAATTTTGTAAATATTAATAAATAAAAATTATTGATTATTATGAAAATAAATTAAATGTTAATTTAGATAATAACAACCCGACTTAAATATCGAATCTAGGTTAGAAAAGTCAAACAGGTCTTCCTAGACCAACATGGTCCCTTTTTCTAGGCTCAGGTGTATCATCATGTCGTATCAACATAATTCCAAAAAATAGCAGCCCGACATAACCCAATGACATGTCGACAACCAGAGTCTGGTCGAGTCATGCCAACCACAACCAAGCACCAGACATGGCTAGATCTGAGGCTAGCCTAGGTTAACCTGGGTTCATTTCAAGCTTATTTGGAGGATCCAAGCAAGTGTTGTTCATTCTAAGCTAGCATGATGTATTCCATGTTAGTCTAGTTTAGTATATGATAGTCTGGCCTGGTTCACTCTATGATAGTTTAGGTCAAGTCCAAACAATCCTAGTTCATTCCATGCAAGCCAGGGTCAAGTTTAGACAAGCTTGGATTTCCTAGTTGGGTCAAAACTAGCCCAAACAAGCCAACATGCCGTCAAATAACATGTTGCATCTTTTGCGACATGCAGACTAGCCCAACACAAGATGAGCCATGTATCCAACACTCCAAATACTAACTTTTTAGATGATTTGGAATGCATGTTTTGATGTGGTTGTATGTATTTCAACTTTAATAAGAAAGATTTCATCAGATATCAATTTTAGAAAATTTTGATAAATATTATTGAAATCAAAATTATTTTATATGAAATTAATAAATTTATTAGAGTAATAAATTGCATAAGAGAAAAGTAATAAAGAATCATGATATTTCTTATATCATGACTTGATTATACCATACACAATCATATTAAATAGTTGTGATATAATTTCTTAGTCATAACTCTACAAAAATAATCATGACTATCTTTGTATGTCATTACTCTACTACTAAGTTGTCATAATCTTTTCATTATAAAATATTATAATCATGACTGCAATATTTTCTTAAAGTCACAGTCATACTAGTTATAAAACATCATAGCAACCACGATGTTCAATCATGACAATCAAGTATCTCATTGGTATAAAAAGTAATAGAATTTTTCAACACTACAACTTAATCAATACAAACCACATAAAATAAATCACGACAATATTTTTCATCATGATATTATACTTCAAAGAACCTTACTTTAATCACTATATTTTCAACTACAATAATATTTTATTCCAGAAAATATTTACTTCAGTCGTAGTATTTCCAACATCAAGACTATCCTCTTGCAAGAAAACACCAAAGCTAAGATTATTATGATTTTGTGATTCAAAAACAAATGTCTAAGTCATGGTCAATCTCAACACTGCAACTTTATGTTCTAAAGAGAAATTATCTCAGTCACAATATTCTCAATACTATCACATCATAATCCAAAGAAAAGTTACTTGAGTCACGGTCATTGTCACAGTTACTTTTATATTCTAAAGAAGATTCAACAAAACAAAATATTCACAACCTCAAGTCAGTGCCACAGCTTCCAACTTAAAGCACCATACATATTCACAAAGCATAAAAATAACAATTAGAAAATAAAATGAGGAGAATTAAATTTTGAGCCAAGAAGAACAAATCCTATGGATGCAACTTCCAACCCTCGATTAGGGACAAATACAAGGCGAAGCGACAAATAATTGTTTGGATTTATGTTTAAAGACAAGGATCCTCTCTAATGAAATCATTGTGAACCCTCGTTCTATGAGATACCATTCAAAATATCTCACATGAATTCTTTCTTAATATTAGACTAAATTAATATTTATATTTATTTTTAATATACTTGTATATTGATTATATAAATTGATAATATTTAATATTTGTGGTACTATTATTGTTTGAATTGTTAATAGATAGTGATAATAATTAGTACTTTAATTTTGAGTTTTCATAATTTTAGAGCATCTCCAACCTACTCTCTATTTCTTTTCTTTTAACTAGTTTAACTAGTCAAATACAAAAATTCTCTCCAACTCACTCTCTATTCTACTCTCTATTTCCTAGTTTACCCAAATAAATCATCAAATGTGGAGAGCCAGTTAAGCTCTCTAAATTCTCTATCTTTTTTCTCTCTCTCTATTTATGTTTGACTTTTTTAAATTATTAGAAATTAAATGTAAAATAGAGTGTGGTTGAAGTGTATTTTAAAAAGTTGCTATCTATAGTAGTGAATTTAATATTTAAATATATTTTGCTTATCTATTTTATTAAGTGTGATTGGAAATGCTCTTAGAAGATTATGTGTTAATCATGATGAACAATGAAATATGTATCATGAGACACTCACATAGTACAATAAAAAAATGATAATCTTTTTAATCTTAACAAGTAAAGTAAACTTGTGTATAAAAATATAAGATTAAGATAAATTTAATTGTTATGAATATTGAACTTATGAAATCAAAAACACAAATGTATTTAAGATCAATCCAGTATTCATATTCTAGAAAAATCAACCTTTGAATGATGTTTAAATTAATAAAACATCTAACATATGATTTACACCATAATGTGCGAGTCATATACTAGATATGACAGATGATGACAAGTATATCATGAAAAACAAACAAGTGAATGTACCTCAAATGATGAAAGCTATGTGAATCATTTATGCTTGTATGACTTTCATATGTAAGATTCATGGAAATATATATGTTAATTATCATGATTATGATATTTACAAAATTGAATGCACAACATATTTATTAGCACATTATTTTAAATCATTAAAATATTACAAATTAGAGAATAGATATGCATAATCAAAATAATCGGCAAGAATCATTGACATATTACCTAAAAAAATACATATGTGAATTGTGAATAGCTCATAAATGAAATGACATATGATCTCGATAGTAAAATATCAAAGATAACTACGAGAAAATCATCATTGATAATAATAGTCCAAAAATGATAGTCATCTTATATGTCAAGAAGACACAAAATCATTATTATACTAATTTACCCTTTATCCAATAGATAAACATAACATTGCCTATATAACTAAAAAAATATCATCATACACAAGAAAATAAGTCAATCATAGAGTCTAAATATTTTTTTGAAAATGTGAATTTATCTTTTCAATTTAAGAAATAATTAGTTAATTGTTGATTGGTTAGACTATTTACACAATCTCATAGAATAATAATGTGTTGTGTGGGCACTACCCGTTAGCCCATCAACTGCCCAAGTCAATTCGAATCATGCCAAACCCCCACCACAATTGAGCATCGAGCATAGCTCAAGTTGCTAGCCAAAATTGGCTTGGATTCATTCCAAGCTTAACTAGATGATCCATACAAGCAAGCCTGGTTTGTTTCAGGCAAGCCTAAGTCATGTCTAGGCTAGCTTGGGTTTGCTAGTCGAGTTGAAATCATAACATGCCTGCCGCATTTTTTGTGGCACAGGAGCCATAAACCCTAGCCCGACATGGCATAAGTTGTGCCACGAGGTTGGCCCAGCACAATTCCAAACAAGATTCTAATCATGTTGGGTCGTGCCACAAGCCTATTTCTGTGCGTCATGCCACTAGTCTATTTTTATGGATCGTGTTGCAGGTCGTTAGCCCATTTGGACACCTCTAGTCTAGATTTTCTCCGAGTCATAGGTCGGTCATGGCCCAGTCACTTAAAAACTTAGAATTAATAAATAAATATTTTTAGCATCAACTTAATTTAATATTATTAAAAATCAAAATTTTAGATGAATCAAAGAATTCAACATAATTTATATAATATAAAAATATATATATTATAAGATTAATAATAGAATTGGACACCTTAAAAGGCATGTCTAATAATATACCAAAAAATATCATATACTTAATCTATGAAAACTCAACTAAGCGATAAGATCATTGAATTTTGATTAATTTCAAGTTTAGTATCCTCATTTATTTATCCTTAATTCATGATTTTCAAGGCAAATCATGGTTAGATTCATTGTTAGAATAAGTCTTACACTTAAATATTTTGAAGATCCTAAACTAATTTAATATATACAAAATTATTTCAACATGCTTATTATATGATATCTAAATCAACAAGTATTACTAACAGAATAAAAAATTATAAAATAAAAATTAATTAATAATTAACAAACTTTTAAAAAAATAAAGTGGTCACTATAACATCTGACATTTAGACTAGTAATGATTATAATGTATTCACGTGTATCACTGTTCATTTGTTGATTCTAACTAAAAGCTAAAATAAAAAAATATTAAGATTTCATAAAATTTTCCATCTTAGTAATAGCTTTGTCATATATAAGTATTTGATGATTGTCATTAAATAAAATAAAATACAAAATAAAATATGTAATATCACATCTAATAATACTTAAAAGATAAAATCACAATAAATATTTTTATGAAAATCATTAGAAACAATAATTTAACTAAGATTTTTTATATTAAATGTCATATAATAAATCTAATAGTACAAATTAACTTAAAAAAAATTCATTCAATAGAACAAATATAAAATAAATTAATATATATTAGGAAATGAAATAAACTATAATAATTGTATTATTTATGTAAGTTAATAGACCTAAAAAATTATCATTAGATTTCAAATATTATTGAGAATTTTATTTATCTTATGTTAAATTCATGTGTTAATTACTAACATATAATATCCAATATAGATGTATCAAATGAGTCGTGTCATGCCATACCTAGATATGCCTGCCTAGATAGGACTTGGGGGCATGGGACTAGCTGACTAGGTCGACCGGTCATCATCCATAGTATACTGAGAGTTTGAGACTAACTCAACTCACCCCCACTGGTTGAGAAATAATGATTTTAATTTTTTTTTATAAATTTCAAAATTTAAGTTACTCATTATAAGTTGCAATATTATTTTATTTATTTATTTCATATAAATCACAAAAAAATAAATTCATTGAAACATTTAAATAACAAAATTTAAAAATCAAAAAAAACACATCCATTCATATAAAATATTCAATTATCATCAAATCCAATCAAAAAAAATAAAAAAATACAACATCACAACTCATAACAAAATAAAATAAAATTATTAATCATAATCATGCGACATACAAACTCAATCTCAATGACAATTAGTGTAAGTATGCAAATGATCATTATCGAATAAACATCTGATAATATCACTTGCGATAAGATCAACCTTATCAAAGTCCCACAAGTCATCATATGTCAGCAACTTCACCACTCTTATTCTACTTCCAGTATGATCCTAGATATTCAACTTCAAATTCTCTCAATTTTTCATGCAAGCTAGTACCTCAATAATATCTGACCTCAATCTTAATTTCCTATCCAAAATCACATTGACTACAATAAAAAAACTAGATTACATATTATGCTCAATACCAAATGAGTCAGTAAATCATGTATTATGTTAAAAAACACAAAATAAGTGAATTCATATAATTTTTGCAATTATAAAATATCAAGATTTTTGTTATCATTATATGATAAGATTGAGCAGTGATCAATACCTAAGTACCGAGACAGCTCGTTCTTATTCGATGATCCACTCATCATTTCTCTCTCGCTAACTGAATGAAAAAACTATCATCTTCGAATATGATTTTCATGTCCATACTTTAAAGCCTAGCTATAACTACTATCATATCTAATATCATAATAAGAAAATAACTCAAATAACTTTTTGTGAATGAAATCTTCATGTCGGTGTTCATAATTTATATATGATGATATGTATGTCAAAATATTCTCTACCCCCTCCTCCTTAACCATGGGGTCCATACAAGCAGTCAGATAATAAAGAGATAGAATTGTAGATCAGTATTTTAAGTAATTAGTTTTTATCTTAATAATTATGTCAATAAATATCATGTCATCTCTAAACTCTTAAATATAATACTAATAATGCATAATCACATAAATGAAATGCAAGTGATAGTAATATAAACTAACAAATACATATTCGTCATATCATAAAAAATCTTCAAATATTTTATAAAATTCATGTATCACAATCTTTATCATCAATAATAATTTTGTCATTCTTACTATTGCGTTGTCAGATATTACGTGTTCGAATAAAAACACATAACTCTAATATTAGGTATGTGTAATTCCAACAATGTTTCATATCCATTTGAACTTTTTTTATTTAGACCTATAGACAATCAAAGACTACCAAATTCTTATTGTCAACTATGGATCCAAAGATATTTTAGTGGGTTACATATTTTTTCTAAAGTAAGAAAAATAATCTTCATCCTCGCATGTACTATCAAGTTAATGATGTGACACATGTATCTAACATAAAAAATAAAACCTAATAATTCATCTGTAATTATCCTAATAAATATATTAATAACTACTTCATTATTTGATGAGTTATCAAATATGATACTATATATTGTATTTTTAATATTATATTCTCTAAAGATTCTCACCAAGTACTCATATATGACCAGGTCATCATGATAATAAAGAATCCTTAAGGGTTCTAATATCTTTTTATTTAATATTCTTTTAAAATATACATAGTGAATGGTGAAAAATACAAAAGATGCATCATCATGACTAGTCTAGATATTGAAAGTCATGAATACCACGCTACTATATTGCCTAAATTCATTAGTTATTATTTGTGTTTCTAACTTATAATATTTTAGTATGTCATTCCTACATATGGACCTATAAATCCTATGATATGCATGTTAAAAATAGATTTGCATAATAGTCACTACTCTATGATCCTCTAAAAATCTAATCAAAAACGTATCGTGATGATTCATTTGGTCATATCTTCCCTTCCTAACTTATTGTAATATATACAGGGGATCAACAAAGAAGCTGAACTAGATCCAAACTCAAAGACCTCACCACTTAGTTGGATTTTTCTATCATTTAATACATCATATTTTTTGGTACAATGATCAGCATGCCTCTTTAGATGTCCAGTCTCACACATTCTACTATAAGTATATTTTTTCTTATAATATTTCTATTGTGTTAATTCTTCATCAATATCCATAGTATTTTTATTTTGTATTATAGTAAAATGAGTCCAAACTATAGATATTTATCTAATTTTATAATTTATATATTTGAGTTTGAATCGAAACCATATAAGAAAACATAATTTCGACCTAGGACATTTTCATACGATTATTATTATTAACATTATCTACGTATATATTAATATTAATTAAATTATCATTAAATTTACTATTTATCATTTCTATTTTTTAAATTTATAAATTATATTCTAATTATTAAAATAAAAATTATGTGATATAAATAAAATTTAAAAACTAAATAAAAATTAAAAAATAATAGTCATTTATTTATATGATAGAATTGAAAAAGTTGAAGCCTGCACCTGCTCCACGCTCAAATTTTTTGCTAAAGTTGCACCTGCACCACACCCAATTTTTTGCCAAAGTCACACCACACCACGATCCATACTCAAGAGAGAAGCCAAAGCCAAACCAAGAGGAGAGACAAGAGGAGAGAGAGATTAAGAAGAGAGTGAGAGTGTAAGACTTAAGAGTTGAGAGATGGGAGAATGAAAGATCTTATATATAAATAAATTTTAAAAAATTATTGTTTTTATTTTTTGATTTTTTTTAATTATTAGATAGGACAAATTTATTAAAAAATCATCACGTGTGCAAAACATTTTTTTGAATAAAATATTATTATTTTGAATAATATTGTTTTTTTTTTATTAAAATATTTAAAAACCAAGCGGCTTGGCTCCGGCCTTCGAAAGGGAGGGTTTATAAAAAAAACCTGCTAGGTGTACGAGGCATTTTTTTGAATAAAATTTAATGTTAAAAAAAACTAGGCAGAGTCAAGCATGGTCCAATCTAACCGTGCCCAAAACCCAATTTAAGTTCCAGGGCACGATAGGCGCCCATGCTGCTGGACCATGCCTACGAGCCAGGCAGCCAGGTCGTGCCTAGCCCAGCATGAAGCTTGGAACCCTCCGGCCCAACACAGCATGAATCATTCCTAGAGCCGGCACAACCCGGGTCTAGGCACGGTTCTAGACCATGTTGTGTTGGGTCAAGCATGGCTTAGTCAGGTCGTACCCAAGCCACCCGACCCACTTGTCACCTCTAATCCAACTACATTATTAACAAAATTAAAAAAAATAATAATTAATAAATGAAACTAAGACAATTTTTCTTTTTGAAATTCAAAAAAAAATTTTTATAATATAAAAAATATGTAATCATTTCTATACACTTTCACATCAAATATTATACTAAGATACATATACAATATAAATAAAATCTTTAATCAATATAGTGAATACACATTCTTTAGGAATAACTTTAAGATGAAAAAAAATATCTAGAATATTAATCATCAATTATATCACTTTATTACTTATCTACGTGTATAAATCCTATAATTAAAGTAAAATAAAAAAAATATTATCAAATTCATATCTACTTGCATAAACCAACAACAAAAACTAGAGAATGAGATTAACGAATAAGTAAATAGCATATTTAAATATTATGAAAAAAATTAAAGTAATTTTAGCAAATCTCCGAGTATAGAGATCAATACCATTATCATACAAACTTTTTTATTCAAATAACTACAGACAAATGACAAGGAAGCTCAACGAATAAGAATGAGATATCAAGATACTTAGATATTGATTATTAGTTCATTTAATCACATAATAATATTTAATTTTTGATATATTAAGTTTAAAAAAATCATACAAATTCATCTTTTGTGTGTTATCTAAAGTGATACATAATCTATTGATCCCTTTAATATCTAGCATAGAATTAAAACCTACAATTTTGTGACTATAAATATAATTTTAGCTAAGATGACCAAACTATAATCAGATAAATGAGTTTTCAAGATAAAATCTAAAAATTACAAGTAGATAATGACAAACACAAACAATATATTGAAACTTGAAAGTGTGACAATCAAGACTAAACAAAATAACATTATAATAATGGCTCTACTCCAGTGTGTATTTTATTTTACAACCTTTTGTTGTATTTTTTATAAGCATTAATATTTATATTTACAAATTTGAATATATTTTTAATGTATTTTTGTATATTCATATTCATACATATATGTATATGTATATATATATATGTATATATATATATATGTATATATATGTATGTGTGTGTGTGTGTGTATTATTTATTTTTTTTTATGATATTATTTATATTTTAAAAATGTATATATAATTTAAAATTTTTATGATATTATAAATTTTAATTTATATAATATATATATATATATATTATTAATTATAAATATTTTAAAATATAAATTATTATATATATACATATACATACATATAAGATTATAAATTTTTTAAAGTAGATGATCACATGTGCTATGGCAATTTAAATTTTAAAATTATATATTTTTTATAATATTATTTATATTTTTTTATTTATACATATATATATATACACACGCACACACACATATACATATAATAGCAGGTGAGAGGTCCAGAGGCCCCAACCCAAACTAGGTAATACCACATGTGAGATAGGTTGGGCCTTAGTTGGACTAGACATGAATAGCCATGCTAGGCCAAACCTCACCTATAGGCTAGAGTAGTCTAGCCTTTGAACTATGTGGCCTACCACCTACTTGTGACTAGCCCAAGCTAGAATAGGTTTTCCATGGATTAGCGAGTCATGCCAAGATAAAGTTCAATATATTAATATTGAAGTTAGTTATACTTATTCTTTTATTATATTAAAAATTATATTCATCTTCCTCTTAATTAGATATATCTAACATCACTTAAAGTAATAATCAATAAAAAATGTGACTTACACTTTTTAAAAATTGAACTAATAATTTCCAAATATTAAAATGAGTCAATTCAAATGTAAATTAAATTGTAGTATTATAATTAATAAACTTTAATCTATGAAATTTAACTATTACACAATGCTTACAAAAGATTAACAAAATCTTTTTTGAGCTCTATATGAAACTCTTGTTCAATAAAAATTTTTAAGACTCATTCTAGCATATAATCAAGTTTATGACATCATGTTATCCTTAATACATATTTTTAATAATCATTCTTCTAACAAATTTATTGTTACAACAAACTTCTTGTTGTATTTCTCATCAAAACATATATAAATTTGTAATTATATTTTTTTATTTGTATCTCTATAAATACTCATTTGACTATTTTTATGATCTCATTTTGAATATGAATTTTATACCCATAATTATATAATTATCTCAATAATTATATTTTTTCATAGATCCTTCAAATATCGTATCTCTTAAATGATACATATTGTATCATCAAATATCATAACTTTAATAGTACTAAAATCAATGATTTATAAAATATGATTGTCTAATGAAATCAAAATCTCTTGAGATTGATTCATATTTATGTAATTATTTAAAAAAAATCATGTGTTATGTTTGATAATTAATATTATTACATTATATAATATTATATCATCATATGAAGTGTTTGTCAAACAATTCTAAGTATTTGATGACTTGGATTCTTTTTTTCTAAATTTTTTACCCCTCCTTTATAATATGAATGTTCTCTTTTCATATATTCCCACTTTTTACAATAATAATATTTCATTTTAGGATATTTTTATTTTGACTCTCACTAAATTGTGATTCATTGATTTTATCATAAAGACAATAAAAACCTTGATTTGATGAAAAAAAATATATTATTTTTCTTATTTTTATATCTATTTTCTTTCTCAAATAAAATAATCACAATATCATTAAAGAATAATTTTATTTTTATAATACTATTAATCATATTTGTTATGAAATTATCATATGAATTAGTTAAGATTTAAAAAAAATTTAGTAGATTTCTTCTCTTCCATATTATGTTCTATAGATGATATTAAAAAAAATAATATTTTCAGGGTTTATTATATTCCTTCATTTAAATAGATTTTAGCATTCCATGAATATATGATTTTCATTTCAAGAAAATCTTGTAATGTGTAGTGACTACCTTCATACATATCTACTAAAGTATTCCATATTTCTTTCATCGACTATAATTCATATATATTTAATAATATAATATTTATCATTGTCGCGTATAAACTTATAACATTTTCATTCATTTAATCTCATATTTTATCTTCAATATTTTTTTATCTTATATAAATTGCTTTTAAATAATTTTTCTTTCTCAAAATAATTTTTATATTCATTTTTATTATTCAAATTTATTCTTATTAAATTATTCTATTTAAATTTGTATCAACATTTACTTAATTATTAAAATAAATAGTATACAAGAATATAGTAATTATTTTTATTAAATAGACCAAAAAAATTTCTCATAAAGATAGATTGATCACAATTATATCTTAAAATTATTTACCTTCAAAATTCTTTTGTAACAGAACTTTTATAAATAAAAATTATTATCCTAAACATCGTATTTGATATCATTGTTACAAAAATAAAATTACTAGAAATAATTTGAAATAAAAAAATTTAAAACCTGCAATTTGTCGAGATACTGTGGTTGCCCGTGACCTTGCATGATGGTTCCAGTGAGCTCCAAAAGGCGATCAGCGAGCGTTGATTTTCCATGGTCTACGTGCGCAATTATAGAGAAATTCCTAATCATGTCTGTTGGGTACTGAGTCAGATCAATGTCGTGCCCCTGTGTTCTTTTTCGTGTGTAGCAACAATATCTGCAGAACAGACTCAAACGCAAACGCCCGTGTGACAGAGAAAGATAAAAATGTGATTTCGGGCTTTTCCAGAATAAACCCATGGGGTTTGACACGGCTGTGTGCTTTTACGTCTGGTGGGAAGTCGGTGAAATGCAGCTCAGGCTCAGCAGTCAGCACTCCCAGAAACAAGGCCAGCGCCAGACTACAAGATTCCGAATCCGAAGTCCGAACCATAAAAAGCTACTAAGAGAAAGAGGGCATGCAAATTTTATTAGGTTTAATGAGTTTTGTACGAAAATAGTATGTTTAAAAATATAAAATAAAATCAATTAGCTTAATAAATTATTCAACAAAGCAGTATGCAGTGCCGATAATGAAGACGACGACTTTTGATTTAAATCAAATGTCTTCTACCATAACAGTGGCATTTTAATTTAATCAAATACTGCCATTGTGGTCGATGGCATTATTTTAAATAATTCAAATATTGCCATTGTGGATGGTGGATTTTAGCTGAATTTAATTTGCATCCTAGGGATTGCCTTTCTTATTTTTCTCTTCCTCCTCCCTCTTTCCTCATCCAAGCATTAATCAGAGCAATCAACCGATGAGCATTCGATTTCGTGAGTTTTCATCTTTATTTTTAAAGTAAATTCTTGTTAGTTTTATGTTATCATCTTATTTTTCTTGTAAACATTGTATTTTTCATTTGAAAATTAGGTGAACACGATAATCTTAAAAAAATGAACTATTACTTAAAGTCGCATCACTTCTAATGTAATGATCATAATTAATATTTAAATTCATGTTATCTTTAAGATATATATCATTCATACTTAAAGATAATTTAAACAACTAAAAAAAGACACAAAACACAAAAAATGAATAAAATGAAAATAAGGGAAATAAATACTTATAAGGGTTTAATTGAAACTATTTTACTTTTTCGTCTTTCTTTATTTTTTCTATCATTGTATTTGCCATGTGTTGAAGTAAGTTTTTAGTTTTTTGTTTCATCGTAGTTTTCTTGTAATCCTTTTTTTTTTTCATTCAAAGCCTACATATCTTTTATTATTTAGTTTTGTGTTCTAGATTTCATTCTCGACTTGATTTTTGAATAATAATGTGTGCATTGAACTTTCAATTCGCTTGCTCGAATTCTTCTTGATTAAGGTCAAATTTA
Organism: Sapria himalayana; assembly: GCA_029783825.1. Classification (NCBI taxonomy): domain Eukaryota; kingdom Viridiplantae; phylum Streptophyta; class Magnoliopsida; order Malpighiales; family Rafflesiaceae; genus Sapria; species Sapria himalayana. The sequence goes on from JAREIK010003123.1 coordinate 1,191,336, forward strand.
CATATCTAAAGGTTATTGCGTAATTAAATTTTAAAATCTATTTGGATGATTTACTTTCCGATTTCATTACCTAAACTTCATATCTAAGAAGCTACTTATTGATGTAGCATATAATTAATGCCAGTGATGCCGGAAATGATGACAATGACATTTGAATTATATCAAATGTTGTCGACCACAATGGTGACATTTGAATTAATTCAAATGGCATCGTCCACACAGTGATATTATTTTAATTAATTCAAATACAATCGTCCACAATGGCGACATTTGGCTGAAATTCAAATATCATCATTTAAAATGGTAGCAAATGACTGAATTAAATTTGATCACATTTTAATTAATGCCTTCTCTTCTTCTTTTATCCTATCTGAATCAGACTATCCTGCTCCGAGTTTCGATCTGCTCCTCTATGGTGGTTGCCTCCTCCTCCTTCACATCCCTTATATTCATCCCAACTTTGGTAATATTTTATTTATTTGTTTTTTTATTTGTTTCTATGCAATGGTGTATGAAATGTGCAATGTTAGGAGATGATTTGTTTTTTTTTGTTGGTTTCTGGTGGAATATATAGTTGCATATTCAGATTTTTCATCTTTATTGATGATTAGGACAAATTTTCAAAGGAAACAATCATTTTGAAAAAAAGAGCAAATGGATAACCTTTATGCGTGAATGTGCTTAAATACTATAAGAAATTAATTATTATTTATGGAGTTAGAAAATTAATAAAGTGCTTAAATATGTCTAATGACCTCTCATATTATTTAAATTAATTTAGTACCATTTTTTACAAGTCAAATATATATGTTTCAACAATTCCCATGATATGTTATTATAATAGACAAATGTTAAGAACTAAAAGAAATGTCACATATTATTGTGCCTATGAATATCGGTTGAATTCATATTTGAAGATTTGATTGAGATGATATACTCAAGGACAAATATTAACAAATGAATGTTCAAACTAGTACTCAATTATAAGTTTCTCCTTAAAAGTGGAAATAAGTTTCGACCTTTTCTAATATTGGATGATAGTAGTGTGCGCCAAATATTGAATCTGGTTAACATAACAACCATTGAGTGAATTGAACTATTTATTGAATTTGTCGATTCAAAGCACAAATGAACTAATATGTGGGTGGCCATGTAGATTTATTTATTCATGATAATTACAATGTTGCAAAATCTGACTAAGATTATGGACCTAGTATCAGAGCAATACTAGATACTAGACTAAATAGAGATGATGAAGATAGTGCATATGAAGAATGTAATGATGTGTATGATAAAAATATTAATGATGAATGTGATAAAGATGATGATAATGTTGATGTTTATTGACATGCATCCTCTTTCCAAATTTTTAATCAAGTTTTAAAAAATGAACAAGGGATATATGTTTTAGCACAAGTACCCCTTTGTGATGTATCAAATTACCCAGATGATGAGATATTTGATGGGTCATCTCCTATTAATTATCACTTACCCACCAACATCTCAATTTCATCATATTGAAAACATGGATAATGTTGTTGACTTCGACCTTGGCGACACTGGATAAGTTATAGTTGTGTAAGTGTGTGGGGGTAAGTAAGATGATGTGTAAGTGTATGGGGGTAGGGAAGGTGATGTGCAAGTGTGTGGGGGTAGGGATTGTGCTATGTCAATGTGTGTGGATATGGAAGGTAATATACAAGTCTGTGGGGGTATAAACATATCTGGTGAGGGGTAATTATGGGAGAGTATCGAAGTAGGCAAACTCGGATCACGTGTACGTATACCATTGGCATTGTCTACACCATGACCTGCCCCACCATCTCCAGCATGACTTCGACCCTCAACTCCTCCTCTACCTCTCCCTCTACCTCTACCTCTACCTCAAATGGGTTGCATACGTGAAGGAGTGGATGACACCGGAAGGCTAATCAATGGTCCATGTGACGTGAATGCCTTTTGAGCATACCCTGCAATGCGATGGTCTTCTTCAATCTATTGTAACACCTATCAGGAAATATGGTAGATGTCGCACAAAGCATTAGCGGTAAGAAAATGAGAGCAATTGACTATGTCAACAATGGCGACGATCTGCGTGAACCAAGAAAAAAATAATTATTACATACTATATTAATAAAAATTACGTAAAATATTTTAGAAACACATTAGTCTAACTTACTAAAACATTCATGTTGTCGGCTATATTATGAAATCTCATATCATCCCCATGCATCTGTGGTGTCATAAAACATTGTGCAATACGATAATACTACTGCATGTATAGATCATGGAAGTCCATCGTACCCACCATAGGGGGTGATGTAATGATCCTCACTAATCACATATCCTATAGTGCTATATATAGAACATGATATGTCACCCAATTATGTTGGTGATGCTCAAGTGCATTCACTTTATATAGCTGATGCTCATAAGAGCAAACTAGAGATATCTCCTGATGCAGCCAAAACTGACACAATACACGCTCTAGACAATACCACTCAACAATCTCAAAATATATGAGGGGTGACATGGTGCGCCAAATATCATGATCAGCTAAGCATATATCAGAAAGTTGGTCAACCAACTCTCCAACGTATGGCTACCATATGACCTACACATTAACCATTAACGTCAAAGACTTTTATATCAACATTATTGAAATTACTATAAGAACCATTTATTTTTACATATAATTACATGATCAGAAGTTTGCGCATCTAGCTAATCTCAAAAAAGGAAGACACTAGATTGGTTAAACACTTGTGTCAAAGGTACTCTCTGCTTACACCCCAACAGAAGAGTTGGCCCTAACTCTACCTCTGGTTGTGGCACAAGCTGAATGCATTGCTCAACTGGCAATCCATCATCTAGACTCTCAACTATGAGGCCATCAGCATCATCATCATGTAAGGCTTGCGGCAATGGTGGTGCTGGATATGGCACTGATCGCCCAAAATTGGGTCAGCCCAAGTGAAGCCTTTCCCAAGACCATACCTGAATATAAAATAAACATAAATTAAGTAATCTAATTACATAGTTGAAAGTGTATGAAATTACAAAAAAAAAATAAATTTACATATCTATATCAGTATAATACAACCACTAATACTGCATCTATGGTCCAAGCTAGCACAACATAACTCTCGATATGTATGTACAAATACTACACCACCCTAACTAAAAGTTGAAGTTTATGTCAAATCCCGAAGTAGTGAGAGAAAACACAAGTGAACATGGACCCCCTTCTTGTCTGCAAACAAGAAGGATACCATCAGTGCTAATATAAACCCACATCTACTCCATTCCAAATCGACCACATCGGGTCCTAGGATCGATAATTACTAACATAACCACTAGATGGAGATAGCAGATCCTCTAAGAGCATCAGCAGGTGGAGTGACTCCAAGCAACTCATCGCATAACTCTGCTACATTGAGCACACATGTCCTTATGACGGTGAGTCCGTCGATATGAAGGCCAAGGATGATAGTAACATTATATAATCTGATCATCATCTCTCTTACTGGAACATGGAATGTGTGTGTCTCAAGCTATCATCACTCAACAAGACATGAAATAAGCGGCCAATCTATGATGATGTGGCCTAAGAAATATACACTGTAGAATCTTGCATGGATCACGTATGGAGGAATGTGTGGATCCATCCTCCACGGGCTGAGGAAGGCTCTCATCTTCTGCCGAGGGTGGAGAACTTCCTTTAACTATGATTAACGAAATAACCATGTTTATAATAAAATATATATATATTAGAGAGTGAAATTGGAATGTTAATTCATGAATAATAAAATACTAACATGCTTAGTGTCAACAAAGTGGGACATATGTCTCATGCAATATGACAAATGGATCCAATGGATCATCATCATTAAGCCCTCTAAATACCATTTATATAACCTGGATATCTGAAAGACACTATACATATTAATATAACACATTGGAGAATGTGTATCAAATTAATTAAAGGCATTAAGGTTTTAGAGTTTTAGGGTTTCAATGATCAAGATGCACGCAAACTACGTATTGGGGAAAACCAACATTAAGAGTTGGTGAAAATCATTCTACTGACCAACATTAATGCATAGTAATTTATAAATATATCAATGATCAAGACAAAATTTTTTTTACAATTACTTTATCATCCAATTATATTCTAATGCATATATATTTTATTCAAAGAATTGTTGAGGATAATTCACACAAAACTTGTTAATGTTACCTTCATAGTCAATGTTATCTCAACAAATTAATAAATAAACATGTGTGTGTGTGTGTGCGCGCGCGCCCATGTCTATACCCATAAATCAAAAAAATAAGAAACTCAATATTACCAGAATGTCTATACCCTTAAATACAAAAACAAAATTGTTTTTTAATGATAATGTGTACATGAACAATGATAATATCATGTTTCACATTTAAAATGTACTAAAGCATAAATACTTTATATTTTGATACATTTTTTTATATTTATGAAAATTTGAGTTTTTTTATAAATTTTTTATGATTAGGGTACGAAAACATAATTTACACAAAAAAAATTATAAAGATATTATAAACCTGATAAATGAATACTCATCTTATTTTTTTAGTAATACCCACTTGAGTATATTTAAAACTTATGACCCCTCGACCCTCATATACCTATTTGTCTCCTCATATTCAGTTGTATCTTTCATGTAAAGATCATGAACCTATAAAAGAGAAGACTTAAGTCACTTTGAGAGAGAGAGAGAGAGATATATATATATATATATATATATATATATATATAAGTAAAAAATTTGATTGATATATATGTAAACATACTCTATACATAAAAGTAAACATACTTATACATTTATAAGTAAGCATACTTATACATATATAAGTATTCATACTTATACATCATTCTCGTTGCCGGCATTGCGTACTACTTTGGTGAATAATTTCTTAAACAAATTGCTTTTATCTTTTTTCTTTTACAACAAACTATTTTCGTATATAACTCAAAGCAGATAGCATATATTTTTGTGAAGGCCTTGAAGAGATCTCAACATATTTTTTTTTCAAGCAAAATATTCTAGATTTTTATGCACTAAGATAAAGAAAAATGTTATGGTTTTCAGCTTTGCAGTTTATAACTTTGAATTTTTATTTTTATTTTATTTGTATTTTATTATATCATGGATAACAATATACAACATGTGACTACCCCAATTTGACTAGCCAATGATATTAGATTTTTGATGCATATTTGTGTATTGAGATTTATGAACTTTAGAAATTATTTATTACCATCTTTGATTGGCTTAACATGTATCATCAACAAACATCATAAAAAGAAAAACATAATACATGTGTACACAACACCATAATAGCCATGCACCACCAAAACACTCTCACATCACCATGGCACAACAACAATGCATTACACACCCAATCACTACCAAAACAAACTACAACAATATAATAAGTACCACCATGGAACACCACTTCACTATAACAATTCTAACATTAGAACCACCATATAAACCACCACATAGTCATTGTACCACCAGACACCACCAATAATACTATTCATGCCACCACTAAAATAATAAAACATAAAAATCATGACTAAACCACCACATAATAATAGGGTCGTCATTACACGTGGAAAACAATAGCACTAATTGTAGCCAACACTCACATTGTATGCACCATCATGCTAGTCTTTATGCATCACTCACCATCAGCATATAAAATAACACCAAAGGACATAGAAGAAAAACAAAAAATTATGATACAGAAGATTGTACTTCACTGTTAATTAGAAAACATCATATACCTTTTGAGCTAGATATCCAGCAAGCCAGTCAGTGATTGCTCCAATTAATGCTTGGGTGAGGAGGGAGGGAGGGAGGAATGGGAAAATGGGGAAAGGAAATCCCTAGTGTGCAAATTTAATTTAGCACAAAGCTGCCGTCTACATCGAAAGCATTTGAATTATTTAAAAAAATGTCGTCGACCACAATGGCAGCTTTTGATTTAATTCAAATGGTGTCGTTGTGGTCGATGAAATTTGATTTAAATCAAAAGGCACTATCTTTGTTGTTAGCATTGCACACTACTTTGGTGAATAATTTCTTAAACAAACTGATTTTATCTTTTTTTAAAAAACATACTTTTTTTGTGTATAGCACATGTTTAATTATTACAATTTTTACCCACAAAATCAAAATTACTTAATCTTTTGTACAATCTAAAATATTTTCTCATATTTACCAAACATATTTATACCCAAAATGAAAATAGCTAAATAATGATAATAACCGTGTATACTTGTAGGGATGTCAAAAAAAAAAAACCATGTATAATTGTAGGATAAAATATCATTTATAATTATTCATCCTTCATTATATGACTAAGTATAACCACAATAAATTCAATTAAAATTCAATCATGTATAAAAATTTAATCATCACTAGAATCTAGGATTTACAACTTAAATTCTATTTATCTTGCCTACTAGCATAAGTATCAATTATTATTGACTAAGCTAACTTTTTGTGTTGAATTTAATATATAGACTAAATGTCTACTTTATTATTTGTATGAGTCTATTACTTTCAGAATAACTTTAGATTAAAGACGCTCGCCCAACTAACTGTTAGGACATACCTAACCATAAATATTAGGTATTATAATAAAGTTTTAATAATAGCCTATATGTATATATAGATTTACATTATGTCTGCATACATATTTTATAAATATTGTGTATCTATATATTATAGTGTATATATAGGTAGTATATAGGATGTGTTATGTGTGTGTATATATGTGTGTGTATGTGTGTGTGTGTATACATAGTATATATACAAGGTATATATAAAGACAATATTTATATATTATGCATATATACATTATATGCTTGCATTGTGTGTGTATATATATATAGTATATGCACACACTATAAATAAATAAATAAATATATATATATATATATATACACATTGTATAATCAATTACATTATATAATCAATTACATTGTGTGTGTGTGTGTATATATAGTGTATATCTATATAGATTGTGTATATTATATATCATATTATATACACATAAAATATGTGAAATCTAGGGAAAAAAATGGAATAATAAATAATATGATTTTTCTGAAAAATGGGTAAAATAGTAACTTTGTAATAAGGGAAAATATTCTGGAGTCAGAATAGAATAGTCAAAAAATAAAAGTTACTCTATGGGTAGAGAGCTTCATATTGATATCAAATTTCTAAAGTTTTCATTAAATATTCTGAGAGGTAGTAGTTTTCTCCTATTGAAATTTATTTCTATTTAAGGGTCATAAATGATCATGGTTTATATTCCAATTCAAATTATTTAGAAATTTCATTGTGAATAGTTAATTGGTAAAAAATTTCTATGTTTTGTTTTAGTAAAATATATTACAGTGTGAATTATGTTTGGATAGTTATAACTATGCCTAGAACATGGTTTAATTGTAAATGATATATTTGCATTTCATATGTACAAGAACATCTCAAATAAATAGGTGATAAAGGTATAATGGATATTATTATGCGAACTCGAATTAGGAAAATGTCTAGACAAAATTGCACGGTATTTTTTCAGAGCATGTCCAATATTATTATGTGAACTCGAATTTGGATAAAGTCCAGACTACGTTACACTATGATTTTTAAAAAATATTAGAGAAAAAAATATATTTTTTCAGAGAATATCCAATACTATTTTTTAGAGGAGATCCATATTTTTCAAAGTATGTCCAAAAAAATATATATATATATATTCGAAGATTGTCTAATATTATTTTTCAGAGAATGTCCATATTTTTAGAATACATCTGAATATATATATATATATATACACACATTTATATGTCATATGTCACATTTGGCTTTGGCATGTGTGAGGGAGTTGATGGGACTCGTGATATGGGCATATAAATATTTTATCTATAATTAAATTCATATAAATACTGTACTTGAATGGGTATTGATATATACGCATGATATTTTTATGTGAACTTAGGTGGGGAGTTGCCATGTAGAAGTTTACCTCTACTAAGCTTTGCTCACTCTATTGTGAGATCTTTTTTAGGTACAGATCTAGAATAGATGACTGACCCACATGCAAGATCCCACATGTGATGGAAGTTAGTTGTGGCTTGAATAGTATATTATGTGTTTTTATTCTGTTGAGCAAATAAAAGAAAAAAAATATTTACGCTACATTTGAGAAAAAAATTTATTTTATTATATATTTTGTTGTGTGATGGAATGAATGGGACTTTCTAGGAATTGGGGTATCACAGCTTGGTATCAGAGGTTAGGTATATGATTACATATGGCTCAAATTTGATACAAGTTTTATAAATGGCAGAAAAGTTTAGATAATATGCAAGTAATACCTCGGTATCAAGTTCTAGGTAGCAATTTTCATAGAAAGGATTATAGCATAAAGTCATTTTTTTTGTTATGTATACATTGGTGGGAAGCATGTTGTGTATTTTAGATTGTATAGATTATATGCATTGTGGAATATGGGAAGAAAAAAAAGGAAGAAACACTAGGGTAAAGAAACATAACCTTAGTGGTTCAGAAAATGAGAGGATATTTTCAAAATAAAATGTCTATTATTAGTTGGCATGTGCACTAATAATAAAACATGAATGTGATTTTTTAAATTATTATTTGACTAATGCAAATGGAAAGTAGAAAATAAGGACATAGAGGATGTCCATGAAATGAGAATCAATCACTAGCCATCTTTGACCAATAGACTTTCATAGAGACTATCAGTGTTGTCGTTGCCAAGGTTGCATAGACTAGTGCAACTATAGGTCAAGAAGGGCCAAGTAATCTCCAAAGATTCAAGGCACATCATCCTTTGATATTTATGGGAGGAGGGGACCTAATGGTAGCAGATCATTGATTTCAACCAGTTGAGAAAATCTTGGAAGTCGTGGAGATCACTTTCAATGCTACAAAGATCCGGCTAGCAGCATTCCAGCTAGAGGGCGAGTCCCAAATTTGGTGGGATTAGATCAAGGCCTTGAAGAATATAGAGACAATGACATGGGAAGAATTTCAACAACTCTTCATGAAGAAATATTTTCTGACTTCATCTAGACATGCTAAGGCTCGAGAATTCCCTAAACTTAGACAAGGAAATATGATAATGCTTGACTATGTGGCTAAATTCACCAAGTTGGCATGTTTTGTGGATGATTATGTGGCCACTAATGTGACTAAGATTCATAAATTTGAAGATGGATTGAAATTATCCATCCGAGGCAAGATTGTGGAATTTCTTATCTAAGATATGGATTTGATAGTTAATATAGCTTTAGTCATTGAGCGAGAGGTCGAGGATGCATGAAATATCTAGGAGATGAGTGGGATTTCTAGTGGAAAGAGAAAGGAGGGTCATCATTTTTCTTGAAAGTGGCAAAGATCTTTTATTTTATGAAGATTTCGGGGACAATGTAATAGTTATCAAGGTCACGGCTAGACTATGAATTCTAGCCAAATTAGACAAAAAATTTGTTTTTTTTATCATCAGCCTGGACATTGGAAATGAGAGTGCCCAATGAAGGTAGAATCTTAGGATTATGAGACATTATAGTTCCAGACATCCATGGGAAATATGAATATAGTTTATTCCTTATTTCTCTAGTATAGGTCTAGAGAATCAGGTGTAATCTTAAGGTATTCTACAAATACCTTCTACTTTATTGGCATACCAAAGAGGCCAAGATATGAGTTGAGATTGAGGAGAGGACTCATAGGCCAGGATTTTGAGGACTCAAGGATGTGTTTATGCCATTACACTACATATGGAAAGGCTAGATAAGCCAGTAATACAAAGTATTTTTTGCTTTTTCATTTATGGGAAAAAGTTTTATTTAATTATGATGTATCACATTCATTTATTTCTGCATCATGTGTGAAAGAATTGGGATTATATGTTAAAAACTTAGATGAACCATTGCATGTGACTTCTCCATTGGGACTAAAGTGAAAATTATTCAGATTTATCAATTTTGAGTTAGAAATCTCAGGGATTCTACTCATGGCAGACCTTAGGGTCAAGGACATATCAAATTTCAATATAATTCTTGGCATGGACTAGTTGATAATACATTATGTCATTATTGATTATGATCTTAGAAGAATTAATGCCTACATACCAGATGATGCATGTGTTATATTTTAGGGAGATAAGCATGATTCTTTATCTCAGACTATATATGATTATAAATGGCATGGACTATTGATGGGTTGGCTAGCATGTCTTATCCTAGAAGAAGAGGGGACACTGAGTATGGATCTTCCTCAGATAGTTTGTGAACACGAGGAGATTTTTCTGGATAAACTACCAGGATTACCCCCACACATGAATGTAGACATTAGTATTGAGTTATACCCTAGTATATCACTCATTTATATGACTCCACATAGGATGGAATCGATCAAATTATAGGAACTCAAGGTCCAGATATAAGATTTGTTAAATAAGTGTTTCAATAGACCCAACACTTCACCTTGGGTGATCTAGTTTAGTTTGCAAAGAAGAAGATAAGACCCTTCGACAGTGTCTTGACTATAGACAATTGAATATGGTTGCAATAAAGATTTAATATTTATTACAAGGGATTGATGATTTATTTTACCAGTTAAAAGTGGAATGAGTTTTTTTTCAAAATTGATCTACGTAACGGATATCACCAGTTACGAGATAAGAAGGCTAACATTCCTATGACAGTATTTAGAATGTGGTATGGGCATTTTGAATTTATAGTAATGCCTTTCAGATTAACAAATGCACTAGCAGCATTCATGGATCTCATGCATAGAATATTTTTTAACCATATTTAAATCAGTTTGTTGTAATTTTTGTAGATGACATTTTGATCTATTCTCAGTCTAAATGAGAGCATGAAAATCATTTAAAAGTTGTTCTCCAAATATTGAGAGAACATAAGTTGTGTGCCTAGTTTAGTAAATATAACTTTTGGTTGACAAAAGTAAAATTTTTGAGACATGGAGTATCAGCTACCAGTGTCTTAGTGGACCCAAAAAAAGTCATGGTAGTCATGAGTTGGGAGAGCACAAAGTCAGTTTTTGAGATATGTAGTTTCTTGGGATTGGCTGGGTATTATAAAAGATTTATTGAGAATTTTTTCTATTTAGATGCTCCAATGACTAGATTGATTAGGAAGGAAGTCAAGTATGCATGGACTGATTCATGTGAGAAGGCATTCTAGGAATTGAAAATGAGACTTACTTTAGCTCCTATTCTGATAGTTCCGGATAGGGGATAGAAATATATAGTATATTTTGATGCCTCGAAAGATGGGTTGGGATGTGTTCTAATGCAATCTGGGTGAGTTATAGTTTATGGTTCATGACAGTTAAAGAATCATGAGCGAAATAACCCCACACATGATATAAAATTGGTGGCTATAGTCTTTGCTTTAAAAATATAGCACCAATATTTATATGGTGAGCAATTTAAGGTATTTTCAGACCACAAAATTCTAAAATATATTTTTATACAATGGGACCTTAGCATGAGATAATGCAAATGAATGGAGTATCTGGAAGATTATGATTTTACTTTGTAGAACTATCTAGGTAAGGCAAATGTGGTGGCTGATACAATTAATTCGAAGTCACGAGTTGCACTAGCTAGTATAGCTTCTCGAGAATGGGATATGCTTGAGATTATGAAATGATTCAACTTACAATATAACAATCAAAATTAGCTAATATCAGGAGTTTAGTAGTCATACATTCCCTATTAAATAAGGTGATTGAGATCTAGAAATAAGATACAAAAATGTGGGCCATTCATATGGATGGTAGTCTCTGGTTTAGGGGATGGATCATGGTTTCTCAGATAGCAGAATTGAGAGAGAAATTTCTTAGAGAATTCCATTGTTCTATTCTTATGGTACATCAAGGTGACACAAAGATGTATAATGATTTTCATCGCCAGCATTACTAGAATGAGATGAAGAGACGCACTAAGAATTTTGTTTTGATGATGCCTCACCTGTCAAAAGATACAGGCTGAGCATTAGATGCCAGTAAAGTTATTTTAGCTCTTAGAGATAGCAGAGTGGAAATGAGAGCATATCATGAATGATTTTGTGACTCACTTGCCATGGACATCATGAAACATGATACTATGTGGGTGCTAGTGGACTAGCATACAATGTCAGCACATTTTCTAGTGATGCAGATGACCTCGTACCAAAGAAATTTTGCAGGTTATACCTAAGAGAAATTGTCTGATTATATGGAGTATCAGTATCTATTATATCAAATAGAGATGCCAAATTTATAGCTCATTTTTGGAAGCATTTACAGAAAGTAATGAGAACATAGTTGGTAATGAGCACTAATTTTCATCCACAAATAGATGAATAGTCAGAAAGGACCATACAAGTTTTAGAAGACATGCTACAGGTATGTTATTTGGATTTCAAGGGTAGTTGGGAAGAACATCTACCTTTAATCGAGTTTTCTTATAATAATAGTTATCATACAAGTATGCAAAGGGTACCATATGAAGCATTATATAGAAGATCATGTCAATCTCTAGTTTGTTGGACTGAGGTGGGAGACAGATCCACCACGGGTCTAGAGATGATTAGAGACACATCAGAAAAAGTATATTTGATATGACAATGTCTTCTTACAGCTCAAAGTCGATAGAAAAGTTATACTGATAGACAATGATGACCTCTAAAATTTGATGTGGGAGTTCATATTTTCTGAAAGTAATTCTAAAAAAGGGAGTAATCATATTTGGCAAGCATGAAAAGCTATTTCCAAGATATATTGCATCTTACGAGATACTTGAGAAAGTGGGTTTGGTTTTTTATCGATTGACATTACCACCACATTTATCTAATGTCAATGAGATATTCCATATATATATGCTTAGGAAATATATTATTGATCCAACTCATATATTAGATTGGGGTGGGCTCATTATTGATGCAAATGGAATGTTTAAAGGAATGCTAGTGTGTATCATTGATAGTCGAGACTAAGTTTTGTGATGCAAGACTATGAGGTTAGTAAAAGTGATATGGTAGTATAAAGGAATTGAAGAATCAACATGGGAATGTGAAGACACGTTGCATGTTGTTTATCCTTTTTTATTTGAAAATGAAGGCATGTATTTTAGTAATTTAATAATTATTTAACTTTAGTACATGATTATAATTGTAAAGTAGTTTCTGTGAGAATTTTAGGATGAAATTCTTTAAGGAGGAGAGAATATCACTACAAGAAAAATCTCATATAGCTAGGGACAATTCCCTAGCTATATGAAAAATTTTCGTCGCTAAATGGTAAATAGCGATGGAATACCAATGAATCGTGTCTCTTTCTAAGGTACTTTTTGCTAAATTTTAGCTATGGAATTTTCCCTAACTAAAAAAAAAGTGACTAAAAATTCACTCGCTAAAAAAGAAAAATTTCATTGCTAAAATAGCAAGATAAATGAAATATTCCATCGCTAAACAAAAATAACGACTACTGAATCCCTAGCTAAAGTACCTAGCATTAGAAAATTAGCGATGAAATATCCGTCACTAATTTTAATATTTAGCTAGGGAAATTTCCTTCTCTAAATTAGTGAGGGATTTTTTCCTTGCTAATTTAGCTAGGGAATTTTCCCTAGCTATTTTAATTTCAAAAATATTTATAGAATTTAAAAAATTTAAAAATTTTTTAATTAAATAATTTATTATTTTTAAATCATATTGAATAAAAATTGAAACTATAAATAATTTATAATAAACAAAAAATAAAATTATTTAATATCTTATTCAAATTCAATATTTTACATAATTGAAACAAACAAATAACAAACTTTTATTTTTATTCATCAATGTATCTACCGATAGTGTATAAAGTATAATATATTCATTCATTGACGTTGCTTTCTCTCCCTCTGCTCCTCCGATCATTATTTTTCTATTGCGGTAAAGCTGTCCGGGTCACGTCACGTAATGTCTAGTGAAAAATCCCATCACTTATAGAAGATTTGTATGAAGAACAATACGGCATCATATCTGTAAGAAAATTAAACCACCCAGTCAAAAAAAATTATGTTTTGATACATATATAATCTAGTAGTATATATGTAAATATATACTAGCAATTCACTCGTGCATATATTACTATAGTATATGTACATATAAATAGTAGTATTAAGTGTACATATAAACTGAGTACAAATATACTTAGTATATACGAACATAAAATACTGCAGTATTAAATGTATGCATATACTGACTTTATTCGTACGTATATATCTCAATAGGTGCTGTTGCTACTGCTCCCACTACCGCTCCTGCCACTCTTGCCATTGCCGCTCTCGCTGCCAATACCATTGTTGCTGTCGTAGTGGTTGACACCGCCACTACTACCGAAGCTGTAGCCATTGTCGTTGCGGCGGCTGCCATCGCCGCCGCCGCTGCCCCCGCTGCCGCCACTGCCCCCGCTGCCAGAGTTGTCGTTTCATGCTGCTGTGGACACTACCATTGCTGCCGCCACTGCACTCGCTGCCAGAGCTGTCGTTTCATGCTGCTGTGGACACTGCCATCACTGCTACCACTGCTTCCTGTGCAGCTGCTGCTACCACCACTACTACCGCTGCTTCCGATGCAGCCGCTACCTTTGCCTCCTATGTCGCTGCTTCCTCCGCTGCCTCCACTACAGTGGCTGTCGCTGCTGCCGTTGCTGCCGCCGCTGCCTCTGATCTCTCTACTGCCTCCACTATAAGCCGCTTCCGCCCCTACCGATGATGCTGCAGGCGCTGCTGCTACTACTGCCGCTTCTTGCGCCACTACCACCTCTACCATCGCTGCCGCCACTACAGTCGCTACCACAGCTACCTCTGATGATAATAGGCTTTTACATACCTATAATAGGCTAAAACTCTACCCAAAAATTTTGGACAAACACAAACATTTTCACAGATATATAAAAATAATTATTATAGACATGAACAAACAAAAATTACAGTTGAATGTAATACAGTTTTAAAAAAATTTAATTAAATAATTTAATATTTAAAAATAAATTTAGTAAAAACACAAACTATAAAAGAAAATTTTAAATCAAAAAAAAATTCATTCAATAACTTATTCTAATACAATATTTTAAATAACAAAAATAAAAAAATAATAAAAATTATTTTACATCTTATTAATCAATGTATCTACAGAATATGCATAAAGTATAATCTATCAATGCATTTATATTACTTTCTCTCCCACTGCTCCTCTGATCACCAACTTTCCACTGCGAAAATGCTGTCAGAGTCACAATGCTTCATGTTTGTTGAAATATGTGTTCACTTATACAAGCTTCGTATGGAAAACAATACAGTACCATATCAGTAAGAAATTTAAACCACCAAATCAAATCAAAATAAATAAAAAATAACTATATTTTGATATATATATATTGTTGTAGTAAATATGTACATATATACTAGCATTTCACTCGCACAGTTATTACTATAGTATATATACATATAAACTGCAGTATTATGCATACATATATACTGAGTACATATATATACTCAGTATATATGTACATTAAATACTGTAGTATTATATGTACATATATACCGCATATGTTGTCGTTGTTGTTGCTCCTGCTATCGCTACTGCTCCCGCTACCGCTGCCACTCCTGTCGCTACTACAATTGTCGTGGCCACTGCCGCTATCACTGCCGCTGCCTCTTTAGCTGCCGCAACGGCCATCACTACCATCTATGCCGATGCTACTGTTGTTGATTATGGGGTTTTACATACCTATAATAGGCTAAAACTCTACCCAAAAAATTAAGAGACACTAAAACATATTCACATATATATAAAAACAAATATTATAAACATGAACAAACACAAATTAAAGTTTATTCTCATACAGCTTCACCAAAAATCCAAAAGATATCCAGCAATTATGTTTAGAAATAAAGAGAGTGCAAAAATATAATGTTTATAGAAAAATAAAAATAAGATAAGCTAGCCCTCTATTTTATAAAGCTGAAATCGATAAATATGGGACCCATGAATTGGAAGGACTGTGGGAACGTCAGAATGCTTTGAATCAGAATTTTTTATTTTCTCTCACATAATATGTCCCGCAAAGATTCATAATTTGGTTAATCGAAAAAGCAAAGAACAAAACTAGGATAAAAAAATTGTTACTTGCAACAAAATATCATAATTATTTACTACACATAGATAAAAATAAATAACAGTTCATAAATAATTCTCATACTCAATCATCCTCATAATTTGTAGGGAATGCTAGTCTTTCCTGTGAGGAGTCGTAGCTAGATCTCAGAATGCTATCTAATGCACCAATGCCGCCAACTGTGACTCCATATAGGACATCTACTGTTGCATTGCTTTTATTTTAATTTCTTTAATTTCTTGTATTTCTTCCATCAAATTAGTTATCTACTCATCCTTCTTTTTCAGTTCGGTCTCCATATCTACAATACGTTCATTTGCTTTCTGTGCTTGTTGTTCGACCACCTCATCCACCATTGCTGAGACAGATGAATAAGAAGCACGACTGCTACAAAAAATTGTCACTCCCTTAGAGCTAATTCCGTACACTTGCTGCTTCTTTAGACCTCCTATTGTCTTTAAATAAATTGGATCATAGTCAATTGGTTGAGTATTCATAGAATCCTCTTGTTGATGAGTAGCTATCACACATTCCTCTATTAGGTCCTGAGATAAAATGAAGATAAAAACTATTCTAGATTTTCAAAAAATAAAATAAAAATTTTGCATTCAAAATAATTTTTATAATATACTGTAGTTTTATAAAGTCTAATTAATATAACAATTTCTTACTGCAATCATCTGAGACTTGTTGTCAACATATTGACTATCCACTTTCTTCACATGCATCTTTTTGAAAATCTCATAGAAATTTGGATCTTGACCCAATTCTCCAGCCTAGAATATGTTTTTATTAATTTATAAAAAAAACAAATGATAAAAAAATTTAACAAAATTATTAAAACCATCTAGAGATTATATTTATTGGACTATTAGGAAAACCACAATATATATATATGTTTAGAATTTTAAATTTGTACCAAATCTAGAGCGTGCTCGATACTCGACTTTGAACCTCATGTGCGTCGACATATTCTTGTACCTAGTCCAGCAACCTCACTTCATTGATTTTTACTGGCAATATCTGATTTTTTCTTCACATCTGGCTCCTCTCAATAATTAAGCCACTCGGGCCCGTCTTCCTCGGATATAAAAGCAGGCATTTCTTTAATTTTCTTTAATTTATGAACAAAATCAGAATACCATTAAGCTGCTTTGATCTCCCATAATGACTTTAATCTTCCATCAAATTTGAGTGGCCATGTGCACTGATTCTATAAAAAAATGACAAAAGAAAATATATTAATAACAAAAACATAATTATTTACTACTTGAATAATAAACAACATAAAAGTTAAGTAATTAGATAATTATTTTTCAATTCTTTTGTTTTGTTATTTTTACCTGAAAGTCATTAAAATATGACTGCTTTGTCGATTGAGAAACTTTCTTCCAGGAGAAAGCTCCGACATCATCCATTTTCTTGAAAGACTTTGTAATTATAGTCGAACATTTGTGAGATGGAATAAAACAGTACAAATAAATAAATAACATAGAAAACAAGCAAATCATAACAATATAAAAAAATCATAGAATTTATGTCATTGGTATTGTAAATGGGGAAAAATTGATGTAAATTGTGGTGTAGAAGATTGAGATGGATCAAAAGTGTGAGCATGAAGCATAATCGATGGTGGGCTTACATCTGATAAAGGTGTTAGTAGAGGTCTCAATGATGGTGATAGTGATAGAAATGAAGATGATGATTGTGATGTTGAAGTCAGGATATGGTGGCTATGAGCTGGTACTAATTCTGCAACATTATGTAACATACTAGTTGAATTTGGTTCATTTTTGTGTCCACGTCCAGCTCCACCACGACCATGTCCTTAAGGCGCCATCTGCTGAACAAAATAAAACAAAGAACAAAACATAGAAAAATGATGAACAAGGATGCATTTTCGAATAAAACACACCAATAGGTTTCAATAAAATATAAAACATCTTTGATAGTTTAAATTTATGATAAAATTATAACAATTTAATTTTCGGAATCACTGTCATCCTCCAATGGATCTTCTGATATTTTGTCTGATTCCGATAGAAGTTCTAACACATCTTTCGATAAACATTGATCATCTTCAATTTCTATTGCGCCACCATTTGAATCGCATAAATTTTCTGGATCTTCATCTATATTCAAAGGCTTAATAATATTTATGTCATCTTCCAGGAATGCCGGTGTAATTTCTATGTCAGCACTTCTTTGTTGCAATGGTGATAATTTAAATTTTGATCGTGCTTTGATCTTGCAAATTGCTCACTAATCTCTATTTTCACGAGATAAACTCGGATATATACAATAATATACTTGAGCGGCTTGAACTGCCATAATAAATGGCTCATTTCGATTATATCTGTGTTTATGGTTAACATACACCAACTTATAATCCGAATGAATCTTTGTGCCCATATTTGGTGTAGGATCAAACCACTCGCACTTAAATAATACATTCATGTTATTTTCGAGTCCAGGATACTCCAACTCAATAACTTTTTTGAGTTGACCATTATAATCAATCTCATCTACACTATATCTTGTGCCTTTAATGCATACAATACTATTCATTGTTATTTTAGAAGAACCGTGTCCGATTGTGTGAAATTTATATCCATTAACAAAATACCCAGGATAGGTTGTCATATATCAAAATGTGCCTTTACTTAGATTCTGAATAAAAATATTTGAATTTCCATTTTGAATGATCAATTACATGTGACAGTAATTTAAAAAATTGATATTAACAAATAAAAGATATAAATAAATTAAATAATTCAAAATTTAAAACTTAATAATTCTCACATAATTTTTGAATTAATTTGTAAATTCAATTTCTAGCTTATAATCGATATCATTACTGGAAATTGATGGTTACCTATATTTTAATTGCTTAACATTAATACTACACAAATATAAAAAGAGAAAAAATATATATATCAATTTTTAATAATTCTTATTAAAGATAAATTTAAACTATGATTTAACCTGCAACCATTTTGTGTATACATACTCAATGTATGGTGCAACATTCTCACAATTAAGTAAAACATAGCTCCTGGTTGCTTTGTACTCTTCAGCTGTCATACAGCTTTTCATTGCTCTTCCAAATACTTTTCCAGGGTACTTGAAGATAGATAGTTTGCCCATAGAATCATCTTCTACCATCACAAGACCTTCATAATTCTGTGGCACATTTCTAATCTTTATATTGACATGATCATCAAAATAATAAGAACAAAATGATGTTGCTTCTTCTACTAAATATGCATTGCAAATTGAACCTTCAACTTTTGCATCGTTTCTAACTTTCAATTTCAACTTACGAAGATACATACAACCACAATGTTAGGTTTCAATTTGATTAAATTACAATATTACTTAAAGTATGAAATAATAAAACACAACAAATTATATGTATTTACCTCTCAAAGGGGATACATCCACCTGAATTACACTAGCCCTGCAATCCTTGCTTAATATTCCAAATGGACTGGCAAATGCTTCATTTAGTCAAAAAAAACTCGGTGGGAATATTAGTTCTAGCTTACAAATAATAAGTGGAATGTCATTTTCCAGCCTCACCATGTCATCTATTTTGATTGTGGTTGCAGTTAGTTGTTTGAAAAACAAACTTAGTTCTATAAGGACCTTCCAAACACTTTGTGGAAGTAATTCACAGAATACAATTGGTATTAATCTCTGCATAAATACATGAAAGTCATGACTTTTCATTCCAAATAACTTAAGATTCTTCATATCCACGCATCTACCCATATTTGACACATATCCATTAGAAAATTTCAAATTTTTAACTCATCCACACAATATATGTCTTGCCTTCTTATCAAGTGTGTAGCAAGCTTTAGGGAATTTTTCTGTTTGCTCATTTAGTTTCAATTTATGCCGCCGACAGTAATCATTCAGCTCTTGTCTTGATTTTAAAGTGTCTTTTGTTTTTCCATCTACATTAAGGACAGTGTTGAAAACATTGTCAAAAACATTTTTTTTTCAATATGCATTACATCTAAGTTATGATGAATTAAATTGGACTTCCAATAGGGAAAGTCCCAAAATATACTAGGTTTCCTCCTACCAAATAATTTGCCTATTGGTCCATTACTTCCAGTAGCATCCTTTTCAGTTACCTTCTTCAAACCCAAACTATGAATTTCTGTAATAATTTCATCTCCTGAATGAACAGCTTGTGCAACTGTCATCACAATTTTATTTCTTCGAAATGCAGTTATATTTCTTCAAAATGGATGATTCGTAGGTAGAAACTTACGATGGTCATCAAGCTATGACTATTTACCACAAAATTTGAGGGTAAATGCATTATAATTTGTCATGCAATACGGGCATGTGAATCATCCTACAGTACTCCAACCAGACAATATTGAATATGTAGGAAAGTCACTTGCCGTCCACATATGGGCTGCCCGCATAATGAAAATTTGCTTCTTTGAGATATCTTATGTATTCACACCAACATCCCATAAATGATTTAACTCTGCAATAAGAGGCTATAAGAAAATATATAGCATGTCTTTCAGATTTTTATGGCCTTGGAACCTATATTGACAAAAACATATATTGCTCCTTCATACACAACCACCGAGGCAAGTTATAAGGCATCATTATCACTGGCCATGTTGAATACTATTGTCCAGATTGCCCAAATGGCTGAAATCCATCAGTACAGAGACTCAATCTCACATTTCGACTTTCTACTGCAAAATCTTGATGTATATAATTAAAATGCTTCCAAGCAGGTGAATCTGATGGATGACGCATTACCCCTTCTTCAACCTCATGCTCGAAATGTCACCTCATCTCATTTGTTGTAGCATTTGATGCATATAGTATTTGTAATCGAGGAATTAATGGAAAATAATACATATTCTTAAAGACAACCTTCAATTTTTTTCACGTTTCTACAGCACGAGGTGCCTTCCTAAATCAAGGATGGTCACAAAACTTACAGCTAATTAAATCACTAACACCTCTCCAATATAACATGCATCCATTTAAATAACAATCAATTTTTTTCACTGGTAGACCCATTCCTCGTAGTAATTTATTAGTGTTGTAAAAGTTGTTAATGCTCAAATTATAATCCGGAACAATCTCTTTCATCAGTTCTGTTACCTGATCAAATAATTTCTCAGACATATGATTTTCTGACTTAATGCTCATTAGTCGAGCCACAAGTGACAATTGCAAATGTGTTTTACGACCAGGCCACAACTCTTTATCTACAGCTTTAAGCATTTCATAAAATTTTTGAGCTTCAGGATTAGGTGGTTCATCCATGTAATCTATATTGAAGTTAGCACCAGCAGCTTCCGTGATCATTTTATGGAATGTATTTGATGATTCCTTCACTACAAGAAAATGATTCAGCATCCTCATTTTGGTCAATATTCAGAGCCATTGTACTTTCTCCATGATAAATCTAAACAAAATAATTTGGCACAAAGCCATATTTAGCCAAATGATATCTTATAGTGTTTGCATCATGAAAAAGGATATTTTGACACTTGCGATGATTACATGGACGCTTAATTTTTGCTCCATCTATCAATTTTGATTGACTACATGCAAAATTGATGAAAGTTTCAAGCCCAGTCAAAAAATATTTATTCAAAAATCCATTAATAACCCTTTTGTACATCCACTGATGATCTGAACTCATTTTGCCCTATTTTATTTACAAAAAAAATACCCAATCATTATTTTGAATATAATATTCTATTACTTCAAAATATACAAATAATTTAATAAAATTACTTACAGATGAATATTTAAAAATTAAATATCATGAATATTGAGGCAATGTATTTGCAGAATCTATATTAATATATAAAGTAATTTTTAACATGATAATGATTAATAGATATCACAGTAATACTAGATAAAGGGTGCAAAATATGATAATGCACAAGAAAGGAAAGAAAAAAAAAGTAATACATTTAAAGTTTGAAGGAGGAGAGGGAGAGAGAGAGAGAGAGAGAAGGTAGGGAGAAAGAGGGGCAGAGAAATGGAAAGACGAGGGGGAGATAGAGAGGGAGAGAGGAGGGAAAGAGAGGGGGAGAGAAATGGTGAAAGGGAGAGAGGGGAGTGGAGAGAGAGAGAGTCAGTGAGTGAAAGAATGAGCAAGAAAGAAGAGCGAGAAAGAAAATAACAAGAGATAGTGTGTGACACAAAGAAAAAGAGGAAGAGAATGACAGAAATAATTATAGAGGGAGAGAGAGACATATAGAGAGTGCAGTGTTATAATGAAGAATTATGTAAAAAAAATAAAATTTCTTGTGTACAAACCTATCAAATATTACATCTTTTTTTATACATAAGTTCGTATCTGAGCTCGAGGCCCTAGAGCTAGGTTTAGGTAAGAGTACGATCCTTATTTGTATTATACTATATATGAGCCTGATCAACGGACACTCTCATGCTATTTGCTTACATATTGTTGATATTATATCTTTAGCCGTTTTATTTCAAGTTAGTGCAACAAAATAAGTTAGTGCAACAAAATAGTATTATCGCATATATAATTATATGTTAGGGTACATATAGTAAATGTAGTTATAAATAGTTACATATAGTTAAAAATATAATTATATATAGATATATGCATACAAATAGTTATAAGTTAATATAAATAAATGTATATTAAGTTATAAACAATTATATAGATTTACATATATGTATACATATATGTATACATAATTATAAATAAAGTTATATTTATTTATATAGAGTTTTTTATAGTTATACAAATATTTTATATAGTTATACACATTTAGTTAAACATTATGTTGTATGTTTTTATACATATAATTATAAATATAGTTACATGTGGTTATACATATAGTTACACGTATAGTTAAACTTATATTTATACATGTATGTATATATATTTTTTCATATAATTTTATATATTTATATATATTGTTATGTATAGGTATGGATATACTAAAATACATTTTTTATACTAATATATAAAAATGTATATTAAATACATATTGTTAATTTTATATTTAAATATAGGTATGTATAAAGTTTTTATAGTTATACATATAGTAAGATAGAATTATTTATAGTTATATGTTATTATACATATATATATATATATATAGATATAAAAATTTATATATCATTAAACATTTAGTTATATATATATATATATATATATATATATTCATACGAGTAGTTATTTTTAGTTATACATAAATATATACAATGTTATAAACAAATATATAGATTTACATATATGTATACATATATGTATAAATAGTTAAAAATATAGTTTTATATAATTATATAAAATTTTATTTTGTTATATAAATATTTATATATATACACATATAATTAAACATAATGTTTTATGTTTTAATACATGTAATTATAAATATAGTTACATGTGATTATACATTTAGTTACACATATAGTTATACTTATATTTATACATGCAGGTATATATATTTATTCATATAAATTTTATATATTTATACATATAGATATGTATAGGTATAGGTATAGTAAAATACATTTTTATATACTAATATGTACAAATGTATATTAAATATAAGATGTAAATCATATATTTAAATATAATTATGTTTAAAGCTGTTATAGTTATATATATATATAATAATATAAAATTATTTATAGTTATATGTTATTATACATATAGTATATATAGCTATTAATATTTTTATATATTTAAACATATAGTTATACACAAATATATAAAGTTATCAATAAATATATAGATTTACATATATGTATACGTAGTTATAAATATAGTTATATTTAATGTTGTAGGTTGTTATATAATTATACAAATATTTATATATAGTTATACTAATATTTATACATAGTTATACACGTATAGTTAAATATATGATTATATGTTATTATACATGTAATTATAAATATAATTACATGTGGGTATTCTTATAGTTACACAAATACTTATAATTCTAAACACTTAAAATAATCAGGTCCTACTTGCGTTATAATGATAAAGATTTTTGAATCCAAGATTTTTAAAAAGTTACTAGTTAGATGATTGGTTGCATCATTAAATGGGTGTAAGCCCTGGGTTTTAACCTATCATTGTTCTTTGAAGAAGTATATTTTGGTAAACTCTATGAGAATCAAAAATTGATTTTTGATTTCTGAAACTATTATTTTACATTTAAATTTTTTAAAAACTTATGTGAGATAAACAAAGTTGATGTATTTCGGTGCAACAAAAGTGGATAAAAGTTATAATATCATAGGAAAAAATGTTAAGGGGAACCAACATAAAAATAATTATATTTTTTTATAATTTTTAATTTTAATATAACATTTGGGGACCCAAATCCAAACTATTTATGATTTGGGTCTTCCAAATTCTTATACTGATAATTACCTTCTTTTTTTCATGCGGAATGCATATACTCAAGTATACATATGAGTTTATGTAGAAATTCATTATTTCATAAACAAAAACATCTGCATATGGAGTTCATAAATACTCTGTATGCATAAACATATGCATTAACTCATTTTTGCATAATGAGTAAGCTGAAACGAGTTTATGCATAATATTTTTTTTATTATATTGGGATAATTATGAGTATCAGAATATAGGTACTAAAATAAAACCCAAATCATAGATATTTTTTTTGGGTTCCATAACATAATTATCCATTATATATGTGTGTGTGTGTGTGTGTGTGTGTGTGTGTGTGTGTGTGTGTGTATTTTTATTTATTTATTTATAGATTAAGGGTGAAAATATTAAGAATTATTATTATTATTAGTGTTGTGGAGGAATTCCTTTTTTTTTTTTTTGCAAAGTTAGATAAAATTTAGTGCTATTTTTGGATGTAACAAATTATAAAGAATATTACTTTCATTGTCAAGAAAATCTACTTAATAAAATTTTAAAATTGAACTGATTTAAGAAAATACTCCTCAGAGCAATATTCCTACCTTTTAGTGGTATCAATGCATAATATTAAATTGTTTTTGTTATTTTGTTTTGTAATTTAAGAGATGCAAGCCTAATTTTTTTTTTCTATTTGAAGATTGGAACGATTAGGATTTCTTGTAATGCATGTAATTGCTACTGAAAGAGCTATAAGGCTACTCTAATTTCTTCATTGTCTTAAACTTTTTCTCCTTCTCTTACTGCTTCTTCTTCATCTTTTTTTACTTCTTCTTCTTGTACTGCTACTACCGCAAATGTGTATCTACTTTCAAATGAGAAATTTATAGATGAGATAATATTTCTCTATGCTTTATCTTTAACATGGTCCATAGTATATTCCATTATACTTTCTCATTAATCAAAGATAAAAATATAGATTATAGTTCAATTGAGAAAGCTTACTAATAGATGAGTATATAATTGAAAATAGAGTATAAAGGGTAGATTAATTACCAATTGTGCAAGATTAATAATAGATGAGTATCAAATTGCAACATATAGGAATCCATTTGTTAGAGCATATGTTTGAGTGGTTGATTTGCCATTGTTGACAACTTCCTTGATTTGATAGTGCATAGTGATATATTTATCTTACACATCAACCATGATACAACATCAATATACATTATTTTACAAGGTAAATGGTCATGAGGTTGGTAATATATGTTCTACAAATCATCTTCATTAGAGAAACTAAGGTCTTGAAAGACTAACTATGGTCTCCTTTAATGATCATATTTTCTCTAAGACGAGATTAATCAATCAAAAAGTTTGGTTACCTAACAACAACGAATCAATAGAGCAAGCAAAGACATGAATATTCAATTGATATGCCTTCCAATCTCAAAAGATTATCAAAAGATAACCATCAATGGGTTTCAAACCTATTTGAAAAATATTATAGCTCAAATACCAAACTAGTTAATTAAATATGATAATTTTGAATTAAATCACAAAAGTATTTTTCATTTTCTCAAACTATACTTAATAGAGTTGAATTAATAAATAAAATATATATATATAAATATTCACATTATTTTTATCACACACACACACACGCACATACACACTACAAAAATTATGAACAGATTAACCAAAATGGCTTTTCTAGTTTCTTCAAAAATGACGTTAAATGAATAACACATGGTAATTTTAATAATGCAAAAATTATTAAACACATATACACACTACCATAAAATAAACGAACACAATAAAAAACTTACACTATCAAAAAATACACTGCTAAAAAACTTACAATAAATAACACAAACTATGATCATACACACACTCTCATTTTATCATTCATAAAATAGCAAAAGACAGATTAAAACTATTTGTTTTTGAATAATTATTCTAAAAAATAAATTTTTTATAATAATTATTAGAATCATCTTTTTGTGCTCTTCATGCAATATAGATAATAAATCAAAAGCATATGCATTTTTTTTCGTGTTACTCACTCAAGAACACCCATGAACAAAAACATTAGTAATGGGCCATGAATAATTGAAGTTTTAAATAGAAATATTTATAACCATAACAAAAAAAAGATACCATCAAACTATAGCATCAAAATCACCCAAACCATGATAAAGAAGTTCACCCACTTAATACCAACATGCACAAACAATGCATAATAATTTTTTCATTTTACATCTATGGTAATAAAAAAAATTATAGATATAATTATGTTTAAATAGTTTTTGTATACTTTTTTTTATAGTTATATATATATAGTTATGTTTAAACACACGTATTTTAAGCAAACTTATATTTATGTATACTATTTTTGTATACAGTATGTAGTTATTTATATTGAAAATTTTTTTAATTCGGCATACCTACTGTGCACCATCAAAATTCACACAATGACAACGTATTATATCACAGGTGCATGAAGTATGTATATGATTAAGTATATATACACAATCCAAGAACACCACGGTGAATAAAGGAGAAGAATTTCGGAAACATTAAAACTTAAGCTTAATCAAGTTAATCGATGAAGAATAAATGTATAAAACATACCTCAAATCAAATAAAAATTAAAACTTAAACCTCGAAATCGAATATATGTTGAAGTGTCAGTGTCGAGGGATGGATGGTCTTCTGCGGAGGTTCACGTCACTTAAGCATCGGTGTCGAAGAAGATAATCAGTGTCGAAGAAGATAATCAAACTTTTTATATTTTTAATTATTATAACATTAAATAAATAAATAATATATATATATATATATATATAATCAAAAGGACGAATTAATTATATTCACTATAAAAATTTTTTCGAACAAAATTAATGTGCGTGTTGCAAGGTACAAATGAAAAATAAACACCTTAAAAATTTTTTATGATAATTTTAATATTAATAATAAATATATAAACAATAAAAAAAATATGATCAGCCTTATAAAAAAAATCAAATAGGTACAAAATTAACAAACTCAATTAATAAGACATAAATGAAAAGATGATTTGCTTTCTAGTCACTCGCCTAAGAGTTATAAAATACTATTAATGTTAAAAAAATATATAAAAATTTATATTTTATCGTTTTAAATTTTTAAGAATTAATATTAATTTATAC
Source organism: Sapria himalayana (assembly GCA_029783825.1). Classification (NCBI taxonomy): domain Eukaryota; kingdom Viridiplantae; phylum Streptophyta; class Magnoliopsida; order Malpighiales; family Rafflesiaceae; genus Sapria; species Sapria himalayana. The sequence continues at coordinate 1,219,169 of JAREIK010003123.1, forward strand.
GAAGATAATGAAATAATTTTAAAGGCATAAAATTTCATATTATTTGATATTATTAATAACTTTTAAAATTCAATAAATTACTTAAAGTGAGAAGATAATTAAAATAAGTTATATTTATTATTTTAATAAAAACTTAATATTAAAAGCTAATAGTCAAAATATTACTGAATTGTTTAATTCGTATAAATTTTTTTAAGAGCAAACATCTATGTATTTATTTATAAATATTAATTTATTTTCTTTTAACTTTATTAAAAAAATTATATTTATATTATATTTCAAGATTTTCAAATATTATATTATTTATTTATTTAAAAGTTTTCTATAATAATAATTTTTTTTTACTTATAATAATATTAATTTTTACTAGTTTATTCGTCAATTCAGATCATTTATAAAATATTTTCTATTTTATTATACAATGAATTAATTTATATTTATATTAATAGAAATTTTAATATATGTTAATTAAATTTTTAAAATAAAGAAAAAAAATATACTTATTGAATTTATTATTTAATATTATTTTAATACAAATTTTTATGTTTCTTATTTTAAAATTTTAGAAAATTTTTTTGTATAATTTTATAAAACATTAATACATCATAAAAATGGTTAATTTAGTCCTTATTAATATATATAATTGTTTTTTTGTATTTGGATATATTTAAAATTATTTATTTATAATATAATTTTTTTATGATTTTACGAGGAGAATGTATGTTTCAAAGATTGCTCATCTATAGACCATTAACATACATTTAATAAACAAAATTAAATAAAATATTAAAACTAATAAAAAATAAAAAAAAATTATATAAATAAATATTGGCTAGGGAAATGCCATCACTAAATCCGTAGCTAAATTATGAATTTTATAAGGTAGGGAAAATTCATCTCTATGTTGCGTATTTACTACCTCGAGAAACTCCATCACTAAATCATAGATTTTATTAGCATGGGAAATTCCATCACTAAATTTATCGCTAAATAATGGATTCTATTAGCTAGGGAAATTTCATTGTTAAATCCGTCACTAAATCACGGATTCAATTAACAAGAGAAATTCCGTCGCTAAATCATGGATTTTATTAGCAAGGAAAATTCTGTCGCTAAATTCGTCTCTAAATCATTGATTTTATTAGCAAGGGAAATTCCATCGCTAAATCCATACCTAAATCATATATTTTATTAGCAAAGAAAATTCCGTCGCTAAATGATAAATATTATTAGCGAGAAAAAATTTCTCATTAAATCCGTCGCTAAATAATGGCTTGTATTAGCTAGGGAAAATCCCTCGCTAATTCTGTTGCTAAAAACCCTACTTTTCTTGAACATATTTTATGAAAATCTTCCGTCGCTAATTTGTCGCTAAATCCCCCATTTTTTACGGAATTTACGAAAAATTTTCCATCGCTAATCCGTTGCTTTTTTTTTTGAAAAAAAAAACATTAATCCCATGCTATTCCCTAGCTAATCCGTTGTAATTTAGCTAGGGATTGATCCCTAGATAAAATGAATTTTTCATGTAGTGATAGAGTATTAATCAATATCTTTCATTTTCTATCACTATCATCCATCTCTTTTTTGGTACATCCTATGCATGGCTCACCCACAAGCTATGAGAGAAGGGATAAATAATTTATGCATCCAACCATTTCAACACTCTTTTCCTCACTAACTCATTCATTGTTGAATTTAATCATCTTTGAGCTTCAACTAATGGCTCATGGTGGTCCTATAAAAATTTGATGCATGAAAAAAGAGGGTCTAATAGCCTTAACATCAACTAGAGTCCATTCCACAATTAGTTTGATAATTATTTCTCATCAAGTATAAGTGGTTGCTTAATTGATGGTAATAGCTCGTTACCACTTTCACCCAAATCCTCAATATACTTTCTCTTATTTGGGCCAATTGAGTCTTTCCAACACAAATAATTTCTTATTTCTTTATCTTCTATCTCTTTAACACCATCAAAGTCAAAAATTAGTCTTGTTTCCAATGGGATAATGTAACTCCATTGGCTATTCACTATAGTCTCAACCACACCTGCCCAAAATTACTCTCACAAGGATATTTTATAGCATTGAACACATCAAAAGCTACATATTCCACCCATATGATTAGTTTTGATTCTCAACTTTGGGCATCAATTAGTGCTCTATTCATGGTGATAAATGATCTTCCTACTATGATGAGAATGTTTCCCTTCTATCATATTCAATACAATAAAATTATCTAAGAAAAATGAGTTTTTCCTATTTAAATAATTTATCTTTCATTACACTTAGAATGTTTGAGTGATTGATCTTCTAGTTGAAATGTGAATGTAGTCGGCTTTTCTTGCTCAAACCAGATTTCTTGAAAATGGAGAGAGACATTATGTTATTCTATCTCTTTATTTTCTATTTCTCCATTATGTGATGGCCCTTAAAGTTTCTTCCCACTCCTCATTGTAACATCTTTAGAATATTCCTTACCTCTATTTTAGTATTGATTTCAAATGCATTAAAAAAATTACATTGTAGTCTCTTTAAAATCATAATAGTTATATTACCTATTTTGACTTCTAAATTTTTGAAATCTGCCCCTTGAATTTAGAAGTTCGTTATTGTTTCATTCATGAAACAATTGAGTTTGAGAGTTAGTTAACTGAGCTACAATTTCTTCCAAATTTTTTTCTTCTTGTGTGGGGTTGGATTTTTTCTAATGAAGGAGATGCTTAGTTATTTTTCCACGAGAAATTTGAATGATTTTTTCATCCTAAGTTATATGTTTTAGAATATGATTGAATTATTATTTTTGTTGTCGTGGATACCTCCCCATATATTATGATTGTTCAATTGGCATCTTAGTATATTGATTTCTAACTTGGCATTCATTACTAACATTTGAACCACCATTAAAACTTACATATAATTATCAGTGTTTGAATTTCATGTGGTGCTAAATTAGAGTTTTGTAATTGCATTGTGAGTATGGCTAATTTAACAACTGCATCTTCCTAGATTTTTTTTATTTACCCTCACTACTTTCTTGGAACTCAACAATTCACTTGGTTATTGATAGCTATTGTTTGGCATGCCCTCTAATAGCTGATAGGCTTATTGGCCATTGATAACTATATTCTCAGCATACATTTATGTTGTTTTTATTTGAGGGAAAAAATTTTCAAGAAATGTTCGCACTAAAAAATCCCTACTTATAATAGAGTCAACGTCTTGGAGTGCAACTAATTTTTGGCCCTATCTCTCAAAAATAATGGGAATAACTTCAGGCTAATAGCTTTATCTTACACCCTATTATACTTATTGGTATCAGACAACTACAAGTAGTATGTGATGTGGGTGTTGGTATATTTATTGGGAAATCTCATGAACTAGATACTTTGGACTAGTTGTAGTTTTGTAGAGTTTCACCTTCGACTCAAAATTGTTGTCTCGGATAGTTAGCCTTCTAATCATGTGTTGAATATCAATTGGTGCCAAAGGATAATCCCTTAGTACCATGGGTTGGTTTTGTATTTGAGTTGGTGCAGGTGGTCAAGAACTTTCATATGTCACTTCTACTTATTGCTTCATTGGTGCTTGTAGTTAACTAGTAGTTTCTCACTTTTTTTTATCAAATATATTTAAAGGGTTTGCTCTAAATCATGGTAGAAAGGTAGAAAAGTTCTACCACTACTCGACATGCAACTTCATTCACTATTTTGAAAGTGAGATAAAATAAAAGGAATAGGAACATAAAAAATTCAAAGTAACATTAAGCTATTCAGTATCAATATCACAAACAAGAATCATATCCCAGACAATCATATAAAGAACTTGTTGATTGCTAGACATGGTTGAAAATAAAATAGCAACCAATTGTGAAATTATTCTTTGATGCATAAAATTATGATTAAAGATAACTCTCCCAATTAATATTCATTAATTCGGAGAAAGATTATGAATTACAACTTTATGATAGATATTACTATTATTCAAAAGGTCGGGTCAATCAGTTGTTAATCCAAAACTACTAAAAATTTTGGAAATATATTTTGTTAGCATAGTATAAACTTTTATATTGGAAACTCATTTGAGATTTAAATTTCTTGATTTTAACAAGTGAAGTTTTAATTAAATAAAATTCAATCTAAAAATTTTATATAAGCCAAAACAAATAAATCAATCTTGAATTTGACTGCTTAAGTCCACAAATTTAGAATTAAATTATCTAACAACAATTCAAAATATTTAAGAAAATCTAAAATACACATTAAGCCAATATTTCAAGATACAATATCCTTACAAATATTATATACTAAAAACTTCTTAACACATATTAAATTCCATAAAACATACCACACATGAAAATAATGTTTTGAAGTAAAACTTAATTTTTACAATATAAAACCCTAAAATTTAAAAATTCAGAACATTAATGTAAACTTTATATTTTTTTGGGAAGAATGTTCTTGAAATTATTCTATGTTATTCTACCGGTTAATTATTCAGTACTTTGGCTTTGGTTGAATGGATTCAACAACTTCAACTAATCCAATTATTGGATAAAGAAGGATAATCTATGTACTAATTTTTGTCATTTTAAACAACCTTCCAATCATAGTACAACAATATCAAAATAGCAAAACAACTATATCACATGAGTAGCAAAATACTGGCACAACTATTGAACAGCCCCCATGTTTGACCTAGAAAAAATAATTAGATTCATTAGAGAAAAAAATATAGTAGAATGCTCTACTTTTATTTGTTTTTTTCTTTGGAAAAATGCACAAGCCTATCAAACAAAAATGGAGAGACTGAGAGAGAGCTCTTTTGTTTTTATGAGAAAAACCTTATGTATAAAAAAAATACACTCAAAAAACAAAAATAACCCCATTTTATATTTTTTATTATTTTAAAATTTGTTTGATAGTTGCACTCCACCCATCCACCCCACATGCCTTTTTGCAAAAAATGAGAATGTCCTATTTTTCTATTTTTATGAATTTTAGAACATGAAGAATTATCACATATTTTTGGTTCATCATGTTCAACACTTACAAAAAATGATAGTTATTAAAAAATAAAATATATATGTTTAAAATAACATATATACATATATTACTATCTTAATATTAAAATAACCAAACAAAAATAGAAACTAAATAAAACTCAATCTACCAAACTCATGTAGATCCAACAAATCTTTTCCATGTCCTATGTGGGGAGACAAGTTCAAAAAAATGAATTAAAGAAATTTATTTTAGCTAACTATTTGGTAAAATATTGATGATATTTTTGTTTGTGTATACTTTTTCAAGTACAATATATTTTTCATCTAAAACATCTCATATTCTATTGAACACCCAAGTTTACCAGATTTATTTTCAATCATAATATTTCTTTGCAAGCATTAATAGCTATAATATACTCAGCCTCAATATTATATAGAGTGATGAACTTCTATAGCTTGGATTTTCACAATACTACTGCTCCTCTAAAGATTATTATTTAACCTTAGGTGGAATTATGTGAATCCATATGATCATTCATATCATAATTAATATGTCATAGGAAAATAGATTTTAGCATGTCTAGGCATAAAGATAGTTTTGAGGTTCCTTGTAGATACCTTAATAAAGATTCCATAGTAACCTAGTGATATCAACTCAAGTTTGAAAGAAAATGCTAGATACTACTCACAAGGTATGCTTTATCCATTTTATTACAAGCATTGGCATACCTAAGACTGTCGACTACAAAGGCATAGGGAAAATAACTCATGTTTTTTTTCATCTTCAATTTTGGGACAGTGCTTGTTACTAAGCTTAAAATATTTTTCTAAGAGGGTTGACTCCAGCTTAGTATATTTCAAAAAAAAAAAAAATCTCTCTGTGACTTTTATGTTCTTGACACATATAGATATGCTTTGAAGGTCAATTCAAAAAGGTGCTCATTCCTATAATCTTTTTGACTTGGCTTAATTCTTTCATATAAAAAATGTTTCCCAACTTGCCCTTAGGCATGTCAATCTATACTTTATTATGGCCAATGATTAGCATGTTGTGAATATACAATAAAAACATAAGTCAGACATCATCCAACTAATAACTAGCAAATACATAATAGTCACAAAAGTTATATTGAAAATCATGAGAGTACATGAACATATAATTTTTTTATACCACTACCTAGGAGCTTACATAAGTTTATACATACTTTTTTTAGTTTATATACGAGATATTTATTTCCTTATACTATGAATTCCTAAGGTTATTCCATGTAGAGAATCTCTTGAAGATGCTAATGAAGAAATAATGATTTCATATCAAGTTGATAAATTTATAAATCTAAGCTAGGAACTAGACCTAAAACTACTTGAAGAAAAGTTATCTTTATTATGAAAGAATTTCTCATCAAAATCAATTCATTATTTTGACTAAATACTTTAACAACTAACCAAACCTTTTAATCAGCTGAGAATCATCATCTCTAGTTGGTGTGGGCTAGATGATGTTTTGGCCTCAGATTGAGATGTATCATTAATAACAACAAGGCTATGCACAATTCAAACTGAAATATTGTCCATGACCTTCTCAATAGGCATGTCATAGCATTCGATATCATCAAGTAAATCTTATGGATTAAAATCGTTAGGTTGCTTCTCTATTCCTCCATCTTGATCTAGTTAAACTTTTGAAGGAACTACCATCATATATATGCAAATAAGAATCTATATGGGTTCATTCTTTTCTCTGCTTGGATGAAATTCATATACTAATTGATCTTGCAGAAAAAACACATTTTTGCTCCGAAAAAGTTTCTTGGCACTCATGCCTCATAGTCTATGCTCAAACTCTTCATGATCATCGCAATGAAGATACATGGATATGAAATATTATTGAATTTTGATCATTTATCTTTTAAGATGTGAATAAAAACTTTTCAACTTTTTACACTCAAGTGTGTTAAATTTTTGTATTTTTAAATTATATATATTTCTATTGCTTTGTTATATTCATTATTCTCAATGAGAATATTATTTTTAAGTAACATTGATCAATTTTTAAGTGTGTTATGTCATTGACATATTATTCCAAATGTATATATGGAGGTGATTGTTTCGTTGGTTTTAATTTTTACTTGATGGAATATCCTTATTCAAACAATAAAATTCATCTAATGTAGATTTGAGTGAATTTTTTTTATCTTAGGTTTCTTTCCAATTGAGTCTTTTTTTTTAATTTTATTCTTGTTTGCATATTTATTTCAAATATCATCACCTAATTTCTCAATTTATTTGAATAGCATTTTCATTTGGTTTTATTGTTGATTCATCCAGATGAATACTTGTTTTTCTCATTGAGTATTTCAAATGGTAGTGGTGAGATCTAGTCTTCATAAATATGTTGCCTTAGTTTTTGATTAGATAGGAAATTGTTAAGAATTTTTTATCTAATCATCAACAATGATGCCAAATGCTTGAGAGGATCTTTGCAACACAAAGATTATCTTCTGGTCAAAGAAGAAAGAAATAAGCTAGTGGCTAGTCTAAGGTTATATGACTAGTAATGAGCATTGGTGCCGTCATGATAACCCCTGGAAGCTTATTAGTAATAAGAGGCTTTCTGAGGGAGAGTTTTCCTATGTTATCAATCATATTACATCTGTGCTTAACAAATAAAATTCATTTTAATGGGGGAATCTATTTCAAAACAAATGATGATTTCTTACTTGTTTGGAAGTTACTCAGAAGGCCATGGATGTGTGCTCCTCCCATTTCTTGGAAAGAAGTAACTACTTGAGCCACATTAGATACTTTTTGACTAATAGCTACATAACATTTTGACTTTATTGATTGATAATCTATATGTTGCCTCTATTGTTCTACTAGTCTATTTATCATTAATAATGAATTATCACTGACCATGTTCTAGAGGTATAAAGATTATCAAATCAATAAAAATAAACCCCATTTGAAAAGGATCATATGTAGAACATCATGATATAATAATAAAGTGAGAGATTCAATTAACCAATATTTAGAATTTGAAATTTTACCCCTATCATCAATGGGTTTTGCTAGGACACTTATAAAATGACCCAAATAGGCCTCACCTCATATGTAACTGAGTAATTATTTTTGTTGATGTTACATAAATTTTTTGTAGCATCAACAAATCATCACACATTAATAGTATACCTATTGTGACTATTATATATTTGTCAGTCAATTTTTGGATTATGCAAAGCATATATTTTTATTTTATATTAAAGGCATACTAATCACTGATTGTAATAAAGTATAGATTGACAAACTTTTAGTGAAGTTAGAAAATTTTTTTTTATAAAAGAAATAGACCTAGTCAAGTTGATTCTAGAGATTATCATCATATGGGAATGGCCTTCAAGGCATACATATTTATGTTAAGAACATTTTATTGGTAAAGTTGCTGAAAGATTTTTTATGAAATATACTAAGTCAAACTTAATTTCCTTGGTCATGTATTTTAAGATTAGTATTGAGCATTATCCCAAAACTGATGAGAAAAAAGAGAAACATGAGTCATGTTCTCTATTCCTTAGTAGTCGTCTATCTTATATTTGCTATGGTATATATTAGATTGGATATATCTCACATTGATAGTATTATCTATCATTTTCTTTCAAACATTAGTAGATATCACTAATTTCCTATGGAATCTTTCTTGAGGAGTCTACAAGGGGCCCTGCAACTATCTTTATCCTTAGATATGCTAAAATCTATACTTATTGGACATACTTATTTTGATATGATAGATCATTTGGATTCTCATAATTCTACCTAAAGTTATATAATAACCTTTAGTGGGGAGTAGTCAAGTGATAATCCAAGATATAAAAGTGTAACTTTATCTAATACTAATGCTGAGTATATTGTATTTATTAAAGCTTGCAAAAAAAAATTTATGGATGAAATAATTTCTTGCATACTTGGATGTTCAATTGGATATATATGTTACACAATATGATAGTAAGAGTGCTAAATATTTTTCTAAAATATCGACATTCAAAAATAAGTTAAAGCATATTGATGTGCGATACCATTAGATATAAGATTTTTTAAATGAAAATTATATTATACTTGAAAAAATATACACAAACAAAAATATCGTCAATATTTTTACGAAAATTTTGGCTAAAATTAATTTATTTAATTCATGTACTTGAACCTCCACATATGATAGATGGAGAGATTTGTTGGATAAGTTCGGGTTTGGTAGATTCAATTTTATTTAGTTTGTATTTTTTTTTGTTATATCAATTTTAAAATAGCAATATATATTTATTATTTTAAACATGCATATTTTATTTTTCAATTATTATCATTTTTGTAGGTGTGGAGTATAATGAACCAAAAATATGTGATACCTTCTTATGTTTTAAAATTCAAAAAAAAAATATAACATTCTCATTTTTTTTCTCCTAAGTGGTAGGCATGGTACCTCTTGGATGGGTGGAGTACCCCCTATCAAACAAGTTTTAAAACAAAAAGTAGTTGGGTTATTTTTTATTTTTTGCATGTATTTTTTTTTATGATGCATAAGAGTTTTATCATACTTATGGAGTAAAATTCAAAATTAATTTATTGGTTTTAGTTTATATAAAATTTCTAGACTAAATCCTATTTAATTAAAACTTCATTGTTAAACTCAATAAATTTAAATCTTGGTTTAGTTTCCATATTTAAAAGTTTTCACTTTGCTAAAAAATATATATTCCAAACATTTTTAGTAGTTTCGGATTAAAGACTAACCAACTGACCTTGTTAACAAGAGTAATATTTATCATTAAATTGTAATTATTAACTCTCAAAATTAATGAATATTAATTAGGAGAGTTATCTTTACTAGTGATCTTATGCATCAAATAGTAATTTTGTAAATGGTTTGCATTTTATTTTTAAGCATGTCTAGCAACCAATATTTTTTTGTACCATTGTTGGGGATACACTCCTTTATGTGATATTGATACTAAATAGCTTAATCTTACTTTGAATTTTTTATGTTCATAATCCTATTTTATCTAACTTTTAGGATATTGATTGAATTGAATATAGAGTAGTGGTCACACTTTTCTACCATTCTACCATTAGTTAGGGTGAATCCTTTAACACATTCGATAAAAAAACTGAGAAACTACTTGTCAACTATTAGCACCAATTGCGGAACAAGTAGAAGTTAGATAAAATAGTTCCCCACCACATGAACCTCTTCAAATTAGAACTCTAATTTGGCAGCATGTGCAATTCAAATTCCAATAATTATATGTGATTTTTGTGGGGGTTCAAATCTTAGCAATGAATGCCAAGTTGGAAATCAATATATGGAGATGTCTATTAAATAAGCACAATTTTTGAATAGGTATCCACAACAATAACAATAATAATTCAATATGTATTCCAAAAAATATGACTTAGGATAGAGAAATCACCCAAACTTCTTGTAAAATATATCTAAGCTTATTCATAAGAAAAAAGCCAGTCTCCATCCAATAAAAAAATAAATTTGGAAGAGATTGTAGCTAAGTTAGTTAACTCCCAAACTCAGTTGTCCAATTCACAAACATAGTTGATGCTCACTCCTAATTTATGAATGAAATAAGAATGAACTTCTGCAAATCATTGACACAAACGAAATATTTGGAAATCAAATTAGGGCAAATAGCTAGAATACTTTTAGAGAGACAACATTGTAATTTGCCAATTACATCTGAAATCAATCATAAAATAAAAGGTAAAAAACATTATAAAGCTGTCATGATGAAGAGTGAGACGACACTTGAAGAAATATCACATAAGGAAGAAACATGAAATAAAAAGTTAGTACTAACATAATGTCTCTCTCCATTATTAGGAATTAGGGTTTGGCCAAAGAAAAGCCAAATACAGTCACACTTCAACTAGTAGATCAGTCACTCAAACACCATAGGTGTAATCGAAGATGTATTAGTTAAAGTGGAAAAGATTATTTTCATAGCTAATTTTGTCATATTAGATATAATAGATGATAGAAATACTCACTTCATATTAGGGATACCATTCTTGGCCATGAGTAGAGCCCTAATTGATGGCCAAAATGTTGAATCAAAACTAAGCATAAGAGTAGATTTGATAGCGTTTGATATGTTCAATACTATAAAATATTCTTGCGAAAGTAATTATAGGTAGATGTGGTTGAGGCTATGGTGTCTAGCCAATGGAGTCAGACTAGGCCATTGGAAACTAAACTAATTTTTGACCTTAATGGTGTGACAAATATAGATGATAAAGAATTATAAATTATTTGTCTTGGAAGGACTCCATTGGTCCAAATATGAGAAAGTATCTTGAGGATTTGTATGAAAGCTGAAAAAAAAAATCCCATCAATTAAGCAACCTTCTATAATTGATGAGAAAGACTTACCAAACCAATTACTGAATGGACTTTAGTTAACATTAAGGCTATTAGACCCTATTTGTGCATGGTTCAAATTTTGCCAGAGAACCACCACAAGCCATCAGTTGAAGCTTAGAGATGATTGAATCCAACAATGAAGGAGGTAGTGAAGAAAGTGGTGCTGAAATGGTTGGATGCATGTTTTATTTACCACTTTTTTGATAGCTCATGGGTGAGCCGTGTATATGTTGTACCCAAAAGGGAGGGATGATAGTGATACAAAATAAAAAAGATGAATTATTTGTTAGAGTATGCCTTAAAAGTCAATCATTAGATGATTCTTTTGGGACTTTTGTATCATATCTTATATGTAAAAATGCATCATTTTATAATTATTATATTTATTTAGATCTATGAAAATATTAGATGAATATAATAATGCCATAGAGTGGTATATTCTATAGAATACTACTCTAAATTGTTATTAGTCAAGTATTAATATTCAAGAGAAATATTAGTACATTAATGACTAGCATATAGGTTAACTAATATGAGATATTAAGTTAACACATGAGTAAATATTAGAGAACATATACTAAATTGACCCTCTATGATAATGTTTTGGAATGTTATATAAGTATCATACAAATTGTCACTATGACTATTAGTATGAATTGTCCTTTGACCTAAAGTCACTACGGTTCCCTACATAAGGAGTTGTATACTTTAGATTCAACAAATGTCACCTGTAACAAGGATGGTTATAAAGTTATTTACAAGGTATACAATAAATTATGCAGAGGGAAATGATTGATCTATATAGAATTTGTCCATTCCATATAACGGAAGTCATATCTATTGGCCCCTTGATTGAGTAGGACTACTAAAATGCATAGTCATACTCAAATAAGTCAATATGAGATATTGAGCTTATTTGTTTAAGTTAGTTTACTCAAAGATCAAGAAACATATAGATTGATGTGAGGATGATACGATCTGTGTCTCTTAAATTAATCTAGATATTATGGATAAAAGAACAAAGTCATACAATAAAATAAGTCATGAAATTAGGTTAAGTTGAATCTATTATATTTTCGTCACTTGGGTAGCAATCATGTATTACTAAATGCCGCTCATTGCTTGTTTCTTTAAAATGAGATTTTAAAGTCACTACCAACATATATATTTTTGAAGTTATTTTATTTTAGTTAGACTAAAATAAACTAGGCCTATTCTTAAGTTTGAAATTCATTTCAAATCCTAAGCTAATTGGATTAAAGAGTTTGGTCCAATTAGTAGATGTTTGGAATTTTAAAATGGGCCCAAACTTAGAGACTACGTTTCTCTCTTTTAGTTAATGACAACTTTTTAGTAAAGTCTATGAAAAATAAAAAGGTTTCATTAATTACATATCCTTTTAGAAAGGTGTGTAAACAATCAAAATATTTTATTAATGACACATCCTTTTAGAAAGGTATGTAAAAAAACCAAAATGTTTCATTAATGACACATCCTTTTAGTTAATGACATCATTTTAGAAAGTTGTGTAAAAAATCAAAAGGTTATATAAAATGGGAGAGATAGAAAATGAAAAAATAATGAAAATATGTTTATGTGGATACCACTAGAGGCACGGTTACTTGACTGTGCTAGGATTTGACCGAACCATTTGGAATCAAAAGTTTTCTTTTCCGCTACAATAGGTAACATCCTTGTCCAATATTTAATTGTATTCACTTGGATCATTGGTAGGTTCTTAGTCCATTACGAAATTATGATATGAAATTTATCAGAATCCCAACATTAATTCTCTATAAAATAATAAAATAAAGCAGAATATATATCAACTTTCAAAAGTTGAAAAACACCACCAATAAGCATCATTTTTCAGTGTCATTCATTAATCAAATTTTAAATAGACTACCAGGTCAAGACTATTATTATTTCTTAATGGTTACTCTAACTACAATCAGATTTCTATAACCTTAGAAGATCAAGAGAAAATAGCATTCATTTATCCTTATGGAATATTTGTCATTCATAAGATGTCATTAGGGTTATATAATAAATCTTGCACCTTTCAAATATGTATGATGGTAATATTTTCTAACATGGTTGAAAAGAAAATGCTGTTGGGGATTTGGAAACTTGAAAAATACTTTGATATTTCTTGCAAAATGTGATTGTTCTATTATAGTTTCATTAGTAAGCATTGCGGGAAGAAACTTATCTTAAATTTAGCTCAGCCGGAAGTGCTTCTTTTGTATCACCCCTATTCCAAAATGGTTCCACGAAGAAGCGATGCTATAATGGAATTAGCATCATCAAACTTATGTCATTCATTTTTATATATATCAAAACCAAAACTGAACATTAATATATATTAATTCAATCTGTCCATTTTCTTTTAATATTTAAAATCAGAATCAAAATGGAATGCCATTTATTGCCACAGTTAGAACACTAATTAAGGCCCAAAATGGAGAATCAAAACTAAGCATAAAAGTGGAATAGTTATCATTTTTGGCCACGGTCAACACTATAAAATATTCTTGCGAAAGTAATTTTAGGTAGATGTGATTGAGGCTATAGTATCTAACCAATGGAGTCAGATCCTATCTGTGCATGCTTCAAAATTTGCTAGAGGACCTCTACAAGCCATCAGTTGAAGCTCAAACTGATTGAATCCAATAATGAAGGAGGTCGTCATGAAGGAGGTTTTGAAATGGTTGGATGCATGAATTATTTACCACTTTTTTGATAGCTCATGGGTGAGCCATGTATAGGTTGTACCCAAGAAGGAAAATATGATAAAAAAGATGAATTAATATTTTGTAGAATAATAAAATAAAGTATTATATGTATCAACTTTCAGAAGTTTAACTACACCACCTGTAAGGAGCATTATTCAATGTTATTTATTGATCAATTGTTGAATAGACTATCAGGTCATGAATATTATTATTATTTAATGGTTACTTTAACCACAATCTAATTTCTAATACCTTAGAAGATCAAGAGAATATAATATTCACTTTTCCTTTTGGCACCTTTGCCTTTCATAAGATATTATTATGATTATATAATACACCTTGCACCCTCCATATATGCACGAAGGTAATATTTTATGACATGGTTGAGAATATAATACTATTAGGGATTTGGGAACTCAAAAAATATTTGATACTGCTTGCAAATTATGATTGTTCTATTGTAGTTTCTTTCGTAAGTGTTGCAGGAAGAAAATTACATCAAATTGAGCTCAGCCAAAAGGACTTCTATCGTATCACCTCTATTCCACAATGGTTCTGCAAAGATGACGATGTTATAATGTAATTAGCATCATCAAATAGATGTCTTTTGATATATATAATCATAAACTATTTATTCAAAATATAAATATAAAAAATTATAATTAATTTACTGCATATAAAATTAATTAGAATTAATTGCCAAATCAAATTAATTAGATTATGATTAAATTAATTATTCTTATTATGTATATACATACATTTCAAACAAATAAAAAAAGTAAGAGTTCTTTTATCACTTTTGTATAAGGCTATGAAATGGACTCCAGGCCGAATAAGATCTCGTGCTTCCAATGTAAATTTTATTACATAATGATTTACATTAATTATAATTCATACCATTGCATAATTAAAATTATACTCACTCAATTATTCTAAATATATTATGTTATTTATTATAATTTAAATTTTTAATATTAAGATTATAGACACTCATTGATTAGAATCAAATTACTAATAATCTAATTCAACTAATCTCCAATTATTTTGTTGATACTTTTCACTTAAGTTATTTGAATTTCCGGATCAAAATATACTAAGGGTTTGGTAATTTCAAAACTTATAAGCTTTTTCAAGGGACTATCAATAATTCTTTTGATAGATATAGATTGCATTGGTAATTAATATTTACTATATGATTGATAAAATTATCCAATTCATAAAATTCTTAAATCTATTTCTAGACTTCATTCTTTATGAATCAAAATAAGTATTAACAAATATATGCAAATAATAATTATTTCAAAAATAAGAGTAATAGTAATTATAATAACTATGGTGTATTTTTGATACAAGTCAATAGAAAATAATTCACCATATTAGTCACATTCAATACACTCAAGTGTACTAACACTAAAAATCAAAACTTTATCAATCACCATAGTTAAGATCTACTCATTAAAATCTATAATTATAATGTTACCAATAAGATGTCAAATTCTATATATATGGTATATAGTACAAACTATTTTCAACAATCTCCCATTTAGTATAAATCCATAATATTACATGTCTAATTCCCATCCCTTCCAGATGTCTATCAAAAACTTTTGTTGGAAGGCTCTTCATAAAAGGATCTGCCAAGTTGTTTGTTGATGCCACTTTTGTCAGTAGCACATTCCTTTTTTTCACAATGTATCTTATTAGATGATATTTGTGCTCGATGTGTTTTTTGCCTTTTTATGGGTTCCAGATTTCTTTGAATTTTCAGCCTCTCCACCATTATCACAATAAAATGTAATGGAAAATTATACAAAAGGAATGACCTCTAGATATGTTAAGATGTTTCCGAGCCACATAGTCTCCTTGGCTTTTTTTGAAGCTATCACATATTTAAACTTCCATGGTAGAATCAGTAAAATAAGATTTCTTGATACTTCTCCAACTTATGGTTCCACTTCCCAAGATAAATACATAGCCCAAGGTGGATTTTTTCAAATTCTCATCCAATTGGAAATCTGAGTTTATATACCCTATAGATACAAGATTGTTTTCTTGGTGTATTAAATATAATCTATACTCCTTTTCAAGTATTTGATTATGTGTTTCACCATTATCCAATGTACTTTTCTTGGGTTAGCTTCATATCTTCTTTCCATGCCAACAAAATAATAGATATCAAGTCTAGTGTAAATCATCTCATACACAAGTCTTCCTGCTGCATATGTATAAGGAGCTATCTTCATCTTTTCTATGTCTTTGAGAGTTTTTGGAAAATATTTCTTGGAATCTTTCATACTGAATATAGTTAATATATAATCGATATAAATAGCTTCAGGAAAGCCCAACATTCTTCACTTGCAATCTCATAAAAGTTTGATTTCAAAAATACGAGCAGCTTCTTCTAAGTATGTCATATTGAAATGACTCGATAACTTGACTTTAACTGAAGATAATAAACTCGCATCATTGCCAATGAGTAAGATATCATCAACATACAATATCAAGAATACCTTATTGTTATCACCTCTCTTTACATTCATACAGTACTCATCTTGATATTGATCAAAGTTATAAGACTTAATGACTTGACCAAAATAAGTATTCAGACTTATATGCCTATTTCATTCTATAAATAGACTTTTTCAACTTAAACAACATGTGTTCTTAGCCTTTCTCTATGAAATAATCTAGTTGCATCATATAGATACATTCTTTGAGATATCAATTCAAAAATATAGTCTTCACATCTATTTTCCAAGTCTCATAGTTATAATGAGTTGCAATAGACAAGATAATCTAGATTGACTTCAACATGGCTACTAGTGAAAAAGTTTCTTCATAATTGATTCCTTCTTTCTAAGTAAAATTATTTACTATAAGCCTAACTTTATAAGTCTAAATGCTACCATCTATCCCTCTTTTTTTTCTAATAAATCCACCTACATTTTATGGGTTTTATCCCCTTAGGTGGTACAACAAGATCATATACATGATTGAATTATATTGACAATATTTCTAATTTATAGCACTTTGCTAGTGTTCTACATCTTTATCTCGAAGTCTTTTATCATAGTTTCTAGGATTAGTATATAGCTATCTCAAGAGTGTAATAAGACTATATCTCAGTTTTCATCAGAGATTCTATAATAGGATGTTTCCAAGAGTGTATACTATGTTGGTGGATGAATAACCCTCCCACCATGATGAAGCACTTCTTTTGGTTGTATGTTTTCAATTCCATGCTACATAGATACTAATCCATGTGAACCATTCTTATCACTACCCTCTGGTTGTGTGATAGGCTCAAGGTTCAATATTCATACATCACACACAGTTCTCTCATTATAAAGAGGTAATAAGGTAACCAAGATGTCACCGTGTGGTGTTCCATCTATAATTGAAGGAGCACGAATGAGCTTATCACATTTTAATATCTCTATAAAAATTTTTCTTCTAGATTTTTGGTTTGCTAGATAGTCATTTTCTATGAATCAAGCATTGGTACTAACAATGGTCTTCTAGTCTTTTGAATTATAAAACAAATCACCTTATGTATATTTAAGGTATTCCACAAAGAAACAAATTTTTATTTTTGTTTCCAACTTATTTGTCTTCTCTTTTAGCATGTGCTGGGCAACCCCACAAATGAATGTGTTTTAGACTTGGCTCACTCTTAGTCTACAATTTGATCGGAGTTATAGGTACTGATTTAGATGGAACCAAGTTTAAAACATAAGCAATTGTTTATAACATATATCTCCATAAGAAATTAGGCATATCTAAATAACTCATCATTAACCTCACCATGATTATAAACGCCTTATTCCTTCTTTCTACCACACTATTCTTTCATGAAGTACTAGGTGCAAATATTTAGGATGTGATCTCTTGATCTAACAAGTAATTTCTAAGCTCGCCAAAGAGTACTTTCCACCATGATTAGATTGTAATATTTTGATATATTCGTTGTGATGTTTATTTGTTTCTATCCTATCCTTATTGAAATGTTCAAAGGCATCAGACTTATGATTCATCAAATAAAAATATTCATATCTTGAGTAATCATTAATAAAAGTGATGAAGTACTCAAAACCACTTCTTTCTTGGATTGTCATGGGTCCACATAGATTAGAACAAACCAACTCTAGTACTTCTTTGGATCTATAGCCTTTGGTTACTTGGTCATCTTTCCTTCTAAGCAGGACTCGCATAGTGAAAGTGTTTTATAATTTAAATGAACTGAAGGGTCCATCTCTAACCAATCTCGAAATTCATTTTAGTTTATATGACTTAGGCGTATGTGCTAGAGATAGGTTTGATTCATCTTAGTATGATGCTTTCTTTTATGTGGTAAGAAATTAATACTATTTGACTCACATTAGTGCATTAGAAAAAAAAATGCTTTAATAGTATAAATATTGTCTTTCAATGTATTAGAACATATAATCTTTTTTTAAAGTAAATTATTACCAAATCATTGAATAAAAGAGAGAATTCATCTCTTACTTAATTGGAAACTAAAATTAAATTTTTCTTTTAATCAAGGTACATTAAGACAATATTTTAAAATTGAAATATTATTTCTCTCAAACTAAAGTATGAAGACTCCCACTACAATAGCTACTACCTTGGTATTGTTTTTCATGTGAATATCAATCTTGTCATTACTTAATTATTTGGTTTCTTGAAATCACTACAAAGAATTAGAAACATGATTAGTGACACCCATCTCTACACACTAAGTATCCATGATTATCCCACTACTAAACATCCTTCAACCACTAGTAATTGAGACATACTCTAATTATTTACTTTTTTTAAATAAATTGAACACAACTTTTTCTAGTGTTCTAATTACTTGCACCAGAAGAAAATATTGATTTAGCTAGGGATCAATCCCTAGCTAAATTGCGAGGGATTAGTTAGGGAATAGCAAGGGATTTATGATTTTTCTTTGAAAAAAAAATCGCAACATATTAGTGACGGATTAGCGATGGAAAATTTTTCGTAAATTCTACTCAAGAAAAGATGGGGATTTAGCTACGGATTTAGTGACGGATTAGCGACAGAAAATTTTCATAAATTTCGCTCAAGAAAAGTTGGGATTTTAGCGACGGAATATCCCTAGCTAATAAAAACCTAAACTTAGCAATGGATTTAGCTACGGATTTTTTCTAGCTAATAAAATCCGTGATTTAGTTACGGATTTAGCGATCGAATTTCCCTAGCCAATAAAATTCATAAATTTGCGATGGATTTAGCGACGAAACTTTCCTAGCAAATAAAATCCTTAATTTAGCGACGGAATTTTCCTAGCAAATAAAATCCTTAATTTCTTGACGGATTTAGTAACTGAATTTCCCTAGCTAATAAAATCTATAATTTAGCTATGAATTTAGCGACAAAATTTTTCTGGCTAATAAAATCCATAATTTAGCTATGGATTTAGCGATGAAATTTCTCTAGCTAATAAAACCCGTAATTTAGCTACGAATTTAATGACGGATTTTTCCTAGCTAATAAAATCCGTGACTTAGCTACCAAATTTCTCTAGCTAATAAAATTCGTAAATTAGCGATGGATTTAGCGACGAAATTTCCCTAGAAAATAAAATCCTTAATTTAGCGATATATTTAGCGATGAAATTTTTCTAGCTAATAAAACTTGTAATTTAGCAATGGATTTAGCGATGAATTTTCTCTAGCTAATAAAATCCGTAATATATTGATGAATTTTTTCTAGCTAATAAAATCCATAATTTTGCTACGGATTTAGTGACGGAATTTCCCAAGCCAATATTTAATTATTTAATTTTTTTAATTTATTATTAATTTTAATATTTTATTTAATTTTGTTTATTAAATGCATGTTAATGGTCTATAGATGAGTAATCTTTGAAAGATACATTCTCCTCGTAAAATCATAAAAAATTATAATATAATAAAATAATTTTAAAATATAAAAATAGAAAAAATAATATGGACTAAAATAACTATATTTATGATGTATTAATTTTATAAAAAATTATAAATTTTTTTTAAAAATTTTAAATTAAGAAACTTAAAAATTTGTATTAAAGTAACATTAAATAATAAATTCAATAAGTATAATACTTTTTTTTGATATTTTAAAAATTAAATTAATATGTATCAAAATTTCTACTAATATAAATGTAAATTAATTCATTATATGATAAAATAGAAAATATTTTCAAAAATATCTGAATTGACGAATAAACTAGTAAAAATTAATATTATTATAAGTAAAAAAAAATTTATGATTATAGAAAACTTTTTAAAAAATAAATAATACAAAATTTTTAAAATCTTGAAATATAATAAAAGTATAATTTTTTTAATAAAGTTAAAAAAAAATAAATTAATATTTATAAATAAATACATAGATGTTTGCTCTTAATAAATTTTATACGAATTAAACAATTGAGTAATTTTTACTATTAGCTTTTAACATTAAGTTTTTATTAAAATAATAAATATAACTTATTTTAATTATCTTCTCACTTTTAGTAATTTTTTGAATTTTAAAAATTTTTAATGATATCAAATAATATTAAATTTTATGACTTTAAAATTATTTCATACTATCTTCATAAAAATTAATATGAATTCTTAAAAATTTATAACTATAAAATATAAATTTTTATATATTTTTTAACATTAATAGTATTTTATAACTTTTAGGCGAGTGGATAGAAGATAAATCATCGTTTCATTTATGTCTTATTATATGAAGTTTGTTAATTTTGTACCTATTTGATATTTTTTTATAAGGCTAAACATATTTTTTAATTGTTTATATATTTATTATTTAATTAATATTATAATAAAAAATTGTAAGGTGTTTGTTTTTCATGTGTACCTTGCTATACGCACATTAATTTTGTTGAAAAAATTTTGATAGTAAATAAAATTAATGAGTCTTTTTGATTATAAATATATATATATATATATATTGTTTATTTAATGTTTTAATAATTAAAAATATAAATAATTTGCTAATATATACATTCACTTGTCAAGACATGATAATCTTTAACAAGTGAAGCGAACCTCCGCATTCGGCCATTTATCTCTCGACACCAACACATCAACATATAATCGAGATTTAAGTTTTAATTTGTATTTGATTTGAGGTACGTTTTATACATTTATTCTTCATCGATTATCTTGGATTGCTTAATCGAAGATTAAGCTTATGCGTATTGATTCTGTTATTTATTGTTTCCAAAATTCTTTTCCTTTATTCACCGTGGTTTGCTTGGATTGTGTATATATACTTTATCGTATACATACTTCATGCATATGTGATATAATGCATTGTCATTGTGTGGATTTTGATGGTGCACAGTAGGTATGCCGAATTAATAACTGCTTCAATATGCATAACTATATACTATATACAAAGATAGTATACATAAATAAAAGTGTATTTTATATAAGTGTGTTTAAACATAACTATATCTATATAACTATAAAAATAGTATACATAAACAATTTAAACATAACTATATCTATATAACTATAGAAACGGTATACATAAACTTTTACTATACTTTATAAGTAATTGATAAAAATTGTAAAAACTTATGATAAAAAATGAAAAAACATCTAGTATTGGTATTTAAAGTATTTTAAATCCTCTGAAATTTAACTAATCATACTAAGCACATCACAGCTACAAAATGAAAGTGCCCTAGGATCATGGTAATAAACCCTTGTGCAATGTCATCCTTAAAATTAATCCGAGTCATTATAAACTCATTATGTACTCATATCAAACAATTACTTCTCAATGTTGTCCGAGCCACTTGTATTTATTGTATGATTAATAATTGAGAAGTTAATTCATCCATCCATTTAAATTGCACCATAAAGGAAAGATTTATTATGATTCCTACAGCTAGAATGATTTATATTCATTTAATGCTAGCTTAATAGCCATCGGAGGGATGACATTTCGTGGGTTGCATGAGGGTTGTTTATATTCATTCTTCACCATAATTTGATTATGTTTCTAATTTGAACCAAAGAAAAGAGATTATAAATTTAATTTGAAAAATAGATTTAGTCACTTACATAATTTGTATTCCACATGATCATTTTTTTATATATTATATCTTAAATTTTTAATATTTCTAAATTGTTTGTAGGAATGCAAGTCGACAGGTTAATAGTCAACCTAAACCCAAGCTAAATCCAACACATCAACCTGCATTATGTTCAAATCCCTTGTAAGGGACTAAGTATAGAACTATTCATCATGTATAATGAAAATGATAAATCAAGGTTTTATTATAGTTTTGGATGGCACAACAAAGAAGCTTGAACAAAGAGACTTTGCTTATGATGTCGCATAAAGGTATTTTGTAAGTTTATGAGTTGATCACATAACAATTAAGAAAATATCAAAAATAAATTAGTGATCGAGAATAATTATTAGTCATGCAAAGTAGCCAAAAAAATCCAAATTATTGAGAGAAAAAAGAACATAAAAATAGAGTAGGCTTATAGCTCTTAAGTAGTAATTACATGCATAACAAGAAATCCAAATCATTCTAATCTCTTAAATTACAAAACAAAATAACAAAGCATTCACTAAAAGGTTAGGCTTACATCTCTTAAGAAAGTCTAATCTCTTAAGTAGCTCTTAAGAAAAAATCATTCACTAAAAGGTACATGAAAGTTGATAATATTACATGCATAACAAATCATTCACTAAAGGTTAGTCATGCATAACAAGAAAAAAGTCTAATCTTTTAAGTAGCTCTTAAGAAATCCAAATGATTCAAATAGAAAAAAAAGTTAGGCTTACATCTCTTAAATTACAAAACAAAATAACAAAAACAATTTAATATTATCTATTGATACTACTAAAAGGTAGGAATATTGCTCTGAGAAGTATTTTCTTAAATTAGTTCAATTTCAGAATTTTATTAAATAGATTTTCTTGACAATGAAAGTACTATTCTTTTTATTTTGTTACTTCCAAAAATAGCACTAACTTTTATCTAAATTTGCAAAAAAAAAAACGGAATTCCTCCACAACACTAATAATAATACATAATATTTTCATCATTAATCTATCCACACACACACACACACACACACACACACACACAATGAATGATTATGTTATGGAATCCAAAATAAAAAAAAACTATGATTTGGGTTATATTTTAGTACATAAATTTGGATACTCTTAATTATCCTAATATAATAAAAAAAACATTATGCATACAGAGTATGTATAAACTCCATATGCATATGTTTTATTTTATGAAAAAATAAGTTTATGCATAAACTCATATGCATACTTGAGTATATGCATACCGTATGAATAAAGTAATGTAATTATTAGTATAGGAATTTGGAAGACCCAAATCATAAATATTTTGGATTTGGGTTCCCAAATGTTATATTAAAATTAAAAATTGTAATAAAATATAATTATTTTCATTTTGGGTCCCCTTAACATTTTTTTCTATAACATTATAACTTTTATCCACTTTTGATGCACTGAAATGCATAAACTTTGTTTATCTCACAGAAGTTTTTAAAAAATATAAATCTAAAATAATATTTTCAAAATTCAAAAATCATTTTTTGATTCTTATAGGGTTTACCAAAATATACTTCTTCAAAGAACAATGATAGGTTCAAACCCAGGGCCTACACCCATTTAATGATGCCACCAACCATCCAAATAGTAACTTTTTAGAAATCTTGGATTCAAAAATCTTTATCATGATAATGAAAGTAGGATTTGATTATTTTAAGTGTTTAGAATTATGATTATATGTGTAAGTATATGTATACCCACATGTAACTATATTTATAATTACATGTATAATAACATACAACATTATATTTAACTATATGTGTATAACAATTTATAAATATTTGTATAACTATATAACACTCTACAACATTAAATATAAAAATATTTATAACTATGTATACATATATGTAAATCTATATATTTATTTATAACTTTATATATTTATGTATAACTATTTGTATGAATATATTTATATATAACTATATGTTTAAATATATAAAAATATTAATAGCTATATATACTATATGTATAATAACATATAACTATAAATAATTGTATCTTATTATATATATAACTATAAAAGCTTTATACATAACTATATTTAAATATATAATTTACATCTTATATTTAATATACATTTGTATATATTAGTATATAAAAATGTATTTTACTATATCTATACCTATACATATCTATATGTATAAATATATAAAATTATATGAATAAATATATATACCTACATGTATAAATATAATTATATCTATATGTGTAACTATATGTATAATCACATGTAACAATATTTATAATTACATGTATTAAAACATATAACATTATGTTTAATTATATGTGTATACCTATATATAAATATTTGTAAAACTAAATAAAACTTTATATAATTAAATATAACTATATTTTTAACTATATATATATATATATATATATATATGTATACATATATGTAAATCTATATATTTGTTTATAACATTGTATATATTTATGTATAACTAAATATAACTACTCATATAAATATATATATATATATATATATATATATATATATATATATATATATATATATATATATATATATATTGTTGTATATGTAATTTGTTTTTTTAATAATATGTCTGTATAACTAAATATTTTTTCTGTTTTAATATTTTCATGCAAGTACAAGAAAGGAAATATTAAGAGGTCGGGAATGCAACAGTAGCACAATAACAGAGGTCCCGCTGTCTGGTCAATGG
This sequence comes from Sapria himalayana, assembly GCA_029783825.1. Lineage (NCBI taxonomy): Eukaryota > Viridiplantae > Streptophyta > Magnoliopsida > Malpighiales > Rafflesiaceae > Sapria > Sapria himalayana. The sequence continues at coordinate 1,244,158 of JAREIK010003123.1, forward strand.
GTCAAAATTTTTGGAGCAGAGCCTGACCCGTCCCATGATCTGAGCCGCCCCGGTTAAATGAACTGATAGAATTTTTTAATATAAAATGTTTTCTAATTTTATTTTTGGGTGGCTATTTTTGACACGTGGAATTGTTCATCATCTCTCTCTCTTCTCTGTGCACGATTTATCGTGACTGTTCTGTGTGCTGCATACTATAAGATGATTTTTTGTTGGTTTAATCTGTAATGCATAAGTATTTTCTGGTGGATGTAGCTAGTCGTACTGAGCGACTAGCGAACCACGTTATTTTCGGTGTTTATTTCTCATTTTTTTGATTCTATCGTGGATGCTTGCTGGATTGGACATATATATTGCTTGTTTTATGTTGTTTCTGTCGTTTTTGTATCTTAATTTCACTACCGTGGAAGCACAATTGCCCAACATATATATATATATATATATATATATATAACTAAATGTTTAACGATATATAAATTTTTATAACTATATATATTATATGTATAATAACATATAACTATAAATAATATTATCTTACTATATGTATAACTATAAAAACTTTATACATAACTATATTTAAATATATAATTAGCAACATGTATTTAATATACATTTTTATATATTAGTATAAAAAATGTATTTTAGTATATCCATACCTATACATAACAATATGTATAAATATATAAAATTATATGAAAAAATATATATACATACATGTATAAATATAAGTTTAACTATACGTGTAACTATATGTATAACCACATGTAACTATATTTATAATTATATGTATAAAAACATACAACATAATGTTTAACTAAATGTGTATAACTATATAAAATATTTGTATAACTATAAAAAAGTCTATATAAATAAATATAACTTTATTTATAATTATGTATACATATATGTAAATCTATATAATTGTTTATAACTTTATATACATTTATTTATATTAACTTATAACTATTTGTATGCATATATCTATATATAATTATATTTTTAACTATATGTAACTATTTATAACTACATTTACTATATGTACCCTAACATATAATTATATATGCGATAATACTATTTTGTTGCACTAACTTATTTTGTTGCACTAACTTGAAATAAAACGGCTAAAGATATAATATCAACAATATGTAAGCAAATAGCATGAGAGTGTCCGTTGATCAGGCTCATATATAGTATAATACAAATAAGGATCGTACTCTTACCTAAACCTAGCTCTAGGGCCTCGAGCTCAGATACGAACTTATGTATAAAAAAAGATGTAATATTTGATAGGTTTGTACACAAGAAATTTTATTTTTTTTACATAATTCTTCATTATAACACTGCACTCTCTATATGTCTCTCTCTCCCTCTATAATTATTTCTGTCATTCTCTTCCTCTTTTTCTTTGTGTCACACTCTATCTCTTGTTATTTTCTTTCTCGCTCTTCTTTCTTGCTCGTTATTTCACTCTCTCTCTCTCTCTCTCCACCCCCCTCTCTCCCCTCACTTTCTCTCCCTCTCTCCCTCTCTCCCTCTCTTTCCCTTTCACCATTTCTCTCCCCCTCTCTTTCCCTCCTTCTCTCTCCCCCTCTCCCCCCCCCCTCGTCTCCCCATTTCTCTGCCCTTCTTTCTCCTTACCTTATCTCTCTCTCTCTCTCTCTCCCCCTCTCCTCCTTCAAACTTTAAATGTATTACTTTTTGGCTTTCCTTTCTTGTGCATTATCATATTTTGCACCCTTTATCTAGTATTACTGTGATATCTATTAATCTTTATCATGTTAAAAATTACTTTATATATTAATATAGATTCTTCAAACACATTGCCTCAATATTTAAGATATTTATTTTTTAAATATTCATCTGTAAGTAATTTTATTTAATTATTTGTATATTTTGTAGTAATAGAATATTATATTCAAAATAGTGATTGTGTATTTTTTTTGTAAATAAAATAGGGCAAAATGAGTTCAGATCATCAGTGGATGTACAAAAGGGTTATTAATGGATTTTTGAATAAAGATTTTTTGACTGGGCTTGAAACTTTAATCAATTTTGCATGTAGTCAATAGATATTGATGGATGGAGTAAAAATTAAGTGTCAATGTAATCATCGCAAGTGTCAAAAAAATCATTTTTCGTGATGCAAACACTATAAGATATCATTTGGCTAAATATGGCTTTGTGCCAAATTATTTTGTTTAGATTTATCATGGAGAAAGTATAATGGCTCTGAATATTGACCAAAATGAGGGTACTGAATCATTTGCTTGTAGTGAAGGAATCATCAAACACATTCCATAAAATGATCACGGAAGCTGCTGGTGCTGACTTCAATATAGATTACATGGATGAACCACCTAATCCTGAAGCTTAGAAATTTTATGAAATGCTTAAAGCTGCAGATAAAGAGTTATGGTATGATTGTAAAACACATTCGCAATTATCACTTGTGGCTCGACTAATGAGTATTAAATTAGAAAATCATATGTTTGAGAAATTATTTGATCAGGTGATTGAACTGATGAATGAGATTGTTACGGATAATAATTTGAGCATTAACAACTTTTACAACACTAAGAAATTACTACAAGGAATGGGTCTACCAGTGAAAAAAATTGATTGTTGTTTAAATGGATGCATGTTATATTGGAGAGGTGTTAGTGATTTAATTAGCTGTAAGTTTTGTGACCATCCTTGATTTAGGAAGGCACCTCGTGCTGTAGAAACGTGAAAAAAATTGAAGGTTGTCTTTAAGAAGATGTATTATTTTTCATTAAATCCTCGATTACATATACTATATGCATCAAATGCTACAAAAAATGATATGAGGTGACATTCCGAGCATGAGGTTGTAGAAGGGGTAATGCATCATCCATTAGATTTACCTTTTGGAAGCATTTTAATTATATACATCAAGATTTTGCAGCAGAAAGTCAAAATGTGAGATTGGGTCTCTATACTGATGGATTTCAGCCATTTGGGCAATCTGGACAATAGTATTCAACATGGCCAGTGATAATGATGCCTTATAACTTACCTCCGTGTAGAGGTGTCAAAAGGGCCGGCCCGGCACGGCACGGCCCGTGAGCCGTGCAGGCTAGGCGCCAGCCGCCACGGCATACCGGCATAGCCGCATGCCCGCATAGGCTGACTCCTGACTGGCTGAGCGCATGAGCCATTGAGGGTGAGACCGTGAGAGAGAGGCAGGGCCGGGCAGGCGGGCGTGGGAGTCGGGAGTCCAGGGGATGGCCGGACGGGTCACGCCACGCCCCGCGCTGCCACGCGTGCCTGCGTGAACCGGCACGGGACGAACCCGTGCCGGCGTGTCGTGCCAGGCACGGCACGGCACGGGCTGTTCCTAACCCGGGCATGGCACGGGCCCGGGCACGGTTTAAAAACGTACCTCCGTAGTTGTGTATGGAGCAAAATATGTTTTTGTCAATATTGGTTCCAAGGCCAAAAAATCCAAAAGACATGCTATATATTTCTTACAGCCTCTTATTGTAGAGTTAAATCATTTATGAGATGTTGGTGTGAATACATATGATATCTCAAAAAAGTAAATTTTCATTATGCGGGTAGCCCTTATGTGAACGGTAAGTGACTTTCCTACATATTCAATGTTGTCTAGTTGGAATATTGTAGGATGATTTGCATGCCCATATTGCATATCAAATTCTAATGCATTTACCCTCAAATTTAGTGATAAATAGTCATGGTTTGATAACTATCGTAAGTTTCTACCTACGAATCATCCATTTCAAAGAGATATAACTGCATTTCGAAGAAATAAAATTGTGATGACAGTTGCACCAGCTGTTCATTCAGGAGATTGAAATTATTACAGAAATTCATAGTTTGGGTTTGAAGAAGGTAACTGAAAAGGATGTTACTGGAAGTAATGGACCAATAGGCAAATTATTTGGCATGAGGAAACGTAGTATATTTTGGGACTTGCCCTATTCGAAGTCCAATTTAATTCATCATAACTTATATGTAATGCATATTGAAAAAACTATCCTTGATAATGTTTTCAACACTGTCCTTAATTTAGATGGAAAAACAAAAGACACTTTAAAATCAAGACAAGAGCTGAATGATTACTATCGGTGACCTGAATTGAAACTGAATGTGCAAACAGGAAAATTCCCTAATTCTTGCTACACACTTGATAAGAAGGCAAGACATATATTGTGTGAATGGGTTAAAAATTTGAAATTCACTGATCGATTTGTGTCAAATATGGTTAGATGCATGGATATGAATAATCTTAAGTTATTTGGAATGAAAAGTCATGACTGTCATGTATTTATGCAGAGATTAATACCAATTGTATTCTGTGAATTACTTCTCATAAGTGTTTGGAAGCTCCTTACAAAACTTAGTTTGTTTTTCAAACAACTAACTGCAACCACAATCAAAAATAGATGACATGGTGAGGCTGGATAATGATATTCCACTTATTATTTGTAAGCTTGAATGGATATTCTCACTGAGTTTTTTTTGACTCAATGGTGCATTTTCAGGTCCATTTGTCATATGAAGCAAGGGTTGCAGGGCCAGTGCAATACAGGTGGATGTATCCTTTTGAGAGGTAAATACATATAACTTGCTGTGTTTTATTATTTCGTACATAAAGTAATATTGTAATTTAATCTAATTGAAACCTAACATTGTGGTTGTAGGTATCTTCGTAAGTTGAAATTGAATGTTAGAAACAAGACAAAAGTTGAAGGTTCAATTTGCAATTCATATTTAGTGAAGAAGCACCATCATTTTGTTCTTATTATTTTGACGATCATGTCAATACAAAGAATAAAAATGTGCCACGAAATGATGAAGGTCGTGTGATCGTAGAAAATGGTTCTATGGACAAACTATCTATCTTCAAGCACCCTGGATGAGCATTTGGAAGAGCAATGAAAATATGTATGACAGATGAAGAGTATAAAGCAACCCGGAGCTATGTTTTACATAATTGTGAGGATGTTGCACCATATATTGAGTATGTATACCCAAAATGGTTGCAGGTTTTATTGGGCAATTGTGCTTCCACGATAGTGAGATTAAGATACAGAAACAACAGAAACACAGAAAACAAGCAATATATATCCCAATCCAACAAGCATCCACGACAGAGTCAAAAAACCGAGAAATCAACACCGAAAATAACATGGTTCGCTAGTCACTCAGTACGACTAGTTACATCCACCAAAAAATACTTATGCATTATAGATTAAAACCAAAAACGAAACATCTTACAGTATGCAACACACAGAGCAGTCGTGATAAATCATGCAAAGAGAATAGAGAGATTATGAACAGTTCCATGGGTCAAAAAAGCCGCCCGAAAATAAAATTACAAATCATTTTATATTAAAAAATATCTCGGTTCATTTAACTGCAGCGGGTCGGATCATGGAACAGGTCAGGCTCTGCTCCAAAAATTTCGACGGGCTGACCGGACAATGGGACCTCCGTTATTGTGCTTCTGTTGCATCAATGGCCTTTTAATATTTTCTTTCATGCACTTACATCAAAATATTAAAACATAAAAACATTTTGTTATACAAACAAATTATTAAACAAAAACAAATCGCATATACAACAGGTTTAATCATAGTTTAATTTTATCTTTAATAGGAATTATTAAAAATAGATATACATTTTTCTCTCTTTTTATATTTATGTAGTATTTATGTTGAGTAGTTAAAATATAGGCAACCAGTAATTTCCAGCAATGATGTCGATTATATGCTAGAAATTGAATTTGCGAATTGGTTAAAAAATTATGTGAGAATTATTAACTTTTAAAATTTTGAATTATTTAATTTATTAGTATCTTTTATTTTTTAATATCATTTTTTTATTTATGTCACGGGCAATTGATCCTTCAAATGGAGATTCAAATATTTTCATTCAAAATCTAAGGCCCATTTAGATATGTGACAACCTATCTTGGATATTTTATTAATGAATATAAATTTCACACAATCTGGCATGGTTCTTCCAAAACTACAATGAATAGTGTGTATGCTTTAAAGGCTCAGGTTATAGTGCAGATGAGATTGATTATTATGGTTAACTCAAAGAAGTTATTGAGTTGTAGTATCTTGGACTCGAAAATAACATGATTGTATTATTTAACTACGAGTGGTTTGATCCCACATGAAATGTGGGCACACAGATTCATTTGGATTGTAAGCTAGTGGATGTTAACCATAAACATAGATATTATCGATATGAGCCATTTATTATTTTAGTTCAAGCTGCTCAAGTATATTATTGTACATATCCGAGTTTATCTCGTGATAAGAGAGATTAGTGGGTGATTTGCAAAATCAACGCCCGATCAGAATTTGAAGTACCAACATCACAACAAAGAAGTCCAAACTTAGATATTGCACTGGCATTCCAGGAAGATGAGATAAATAATATTAAACCTGTGAATATAGATGAAGATCCAGAAAATTTATATGACTCAAATGGTGGCATAATAAAAATTGAAGATGATCAATTTCTATCTGAAGATGAGTTCAGACTTCTATCAAAATTAGATGAAATATCAGAAGATCCATTGGAGGATGATAGTGATGCATATAATTAAATTATTATAATTTTTTTATAATTTTAAACTATCAAAGACTTTTTATATTTTGTTGAAATATATTGGTGTGTTTTATTCGAAAATGCATGCTTGTTCATCATATCTCTATTATTTGTTCTATGTTTTATTTTGTACGGCAGATGACACCTAAAGGATGTGGCAGTGGTGGAGGTGGACATGGACACATAAATGAATCAAATTCATCTAGTATATTATATCATGTTGCAGAATCGGTACCATCTCATAGCCATCATATCTAGACTTCAACATCACAATCACCATTTTCATTTCTATCACCATCACCATCATTGAGACATCTACTATCACCTTTATCAAATGAAAGCCTACCACCCATTGTGCTTCTTGCACACACTTTTGATTCATCTCTATCTTCTGCACCACATTTTATACCGATTGTTCCCCCATTTACAAAACCAATGACATCATCAAATTTTGTGCATTCCTATGTAGTCAGTGCAAAGTTAGAAATTGAGATTGTGGATGGGAGGTAAAAAAAATATTTTAAAATGACTTGAAAAAATTTTTTTGATGTTGCTCTCAGTGGTTTTTTTATATTGTTATGATTTACTTGTTTTCTATGTTATTTATTTATTTATTTATTTGTACAGTTTTATTCAATCTCACAAGTATTCGACTATAATTACAAAGTCTCGTGAAATTGGCTGATTCTAAAGTATTCTCCTGGAAGAAAGTTTCTGACTTGACAAAATAGTCATATTTTAATGACTTTCAGGTAAAAATAACAAAACTTAAGTATTGAAAAATAATAATCTACTTACTTAACTATTATGTTGGTTATTATTCAAGTAGTAAATAATTATGTTCTTGTTGTTAATATAAATTCTTTTGTCAATTTTCTATAATTAGAATCAGTGCACATGGGCACCAAAATTTGATGGAAAGATAAAGTCATTATGGGAGATCAAAGCTGCTTTATGGTATTCTGATTTTATCCATAAATTGAAGAATATGAAATAAAGGTCTGATTTTATCCATAAATTGAAGAATATGAAATAAAAGTTTGATTTTAAACCCGAGGATGATTGGCCCGAGTGGCTTAATTATTGGGAGAAGTCAGATGTGAAAAAAAAATCAGATATTGCCCGCAAAAATTGACGAAGTGAGATAGATGGACTAGGTACAGGATATGTCGACACACTGGAGGGTCAAAGTCGAGCATTGAGCATGCTCGAGATTTGGTATAATTTTAAAATTCTAAACATTTCTATATTTAGTGGTTGTCCTAATAGTCCAATAAATAAAATCTCAACATGCTTTTATTAATTTTGTTAAATTTTTTTATCATTTGTTTTTTTATGACATAATAAAAATATATTCTAAGCTAGAGAATTAGGTCGAGATCCAAATTTTCATGAGATTTTCAGGAACAAGCATGTGAAGAAAGTGGATGGTCTATATGTTGACAACAAGTCTCATATGATTACTGTAAGAATTTGTTATATTAATTGGTTTTTATAAAACTATAGTACATTATGAAAATTGTTTGGAATGTAAAATATTTATTAGATTTTTTGTATATCTAGAATAGTTTGTTTCTCTATTTTATCTCAGGACCTAATGGAGGAACGTGTGACAGCTACTCATCAACAAGTTGAGGGTTCTATGGATCTTTAACCAATTCACTATGATCCTATTTATTTGGAGACAATATAAGGTCGAAAGATGCAGCGAGTGTACGAAATTGGCTCTAAGGGAGTGATATTTTGTTGTAGCAGTCATGCTTATAATTCATCTATCTCGGAAATGGTGGATGAGTCGGTCGAACAACAAGCACTGGAAACAAATAAATGTATTGTAGTTATGGAGACCGAAATGAAAAAGAAGGATGAGCAGATATCTAATTTGAAAGAAGAAATATATGAAATAAAAGAATAAAAGGAAGAGCATTATACTAATTTGATGTAAAAAATGTAAGAAATTAAAGAAATAAACCATGAGATGAAAGAAATTAAGAATGTAATGCAACAACATATGTCCAATATGGAGTCACCATTAGCAGAATTGGCACAACAGATAGTATTCCAAGATCCAGTTGTGAATCCTCATAGGATAGGCTAGCATTCCCTACAAATTATGAGGATGATTGATTATGAGAATTATTTCTCAACTATTATTTATTTTTGTCTATGTGTATCAAAAAGTTATGATATATTTTTGCAGGTTTCATTTTTTTTTATTCTATTTTTGTTCTTTGCTTTTCCGATTAACCTAATTATGAATATTTGCAGGACACATTATGTGAGACAAAAGAAAAAATCCCGATTCAAAGCATTCAGACATTACCACGGTCCTTCCAATGCATGGGTCCCATATTTACCGATTTCAGCTTTATCAAAAAGAGGGCAAGCTTATCGTATCTTTATTTTTCTTAAAACATTTTATTTTTACACTCTCTTTATCTCTAAACAAAATTGATGGACATCTTTTGGATTTTTTTGAAGTTGTATGACAATCAAGTTTAATTTGTGTTTGTTCATGTCTATATTAATTGTTTTTATATACCCATGAATATATTTTTGTGTCTCTGAATTTTTTGGGTAGAGTTTTAGCCTATTATAGGTATGTAAAAGCCTATTTTCAGCCGCAGACGCCGTGGTAGCTGTAGATGCGGTGGCAGTGACGGACGAGCGGCAGTGACAGCATCGGCGGCAATGATGGCAATGTCGACAATGACGGCAACGATGGCATTAGTGGCAGCAGCAGCAGCAACGGTAGTAGTGGCTACGGGGGTGGTAGTGGCGGCGGCAGTAGCATCAGTAGTGACGGCAACAGCGGCAATGACGACAGTGGCAGCGGCGGCAACGACGACAACGACGACAGCTATGGCAGTAGTGCTAGTGACAGCGGTAGGGGTAGCGGCAATGGCAGTGACAGTAGCAATGGTAGTGGTAGCAGCTGCAGGAGCGCCAATGGCAGTGGGAGCAACAACAACAGCAACAAATGTGGTATATACGTACATATAATACTACAATATTTTATGTACATATATACTAAGTATATATATGTACTCAGTATATATGTACGCATAATACTATAGTTTATATGTACATATACTATAGTAATATAAGTACGAGTAAAATGCTAGTATATATGCACATATTTACTGCAGCAATATATATATATATATATATATCAAAAAATAGTTTTTTTTATTTATTTTGATTTGATTGGGTCGTTTAAATTTCATACAGATATGATACCACATTGTTTCCCATATGAATCTTGTATAAGTGAAGATATATTTTAACAAACATGATACACTATGATCTGGATAGCTTTTTTGTAGCAGAAAGTTGGTGATTGGAGGAGCTGATGGAGATAAAGCAACATCAATGCATGGATAAATTATATTTTATGCACTATCGGTAGATACATTGATTAATATGATGTAATATAACTTTGTTATTTTGTTTGTTTTAGGTATTTAAAATAATGTATTAGAATAAGTTATTAAATAATTTTTTTTGTATAATTAAAATTTTCATTTATAGTTTCTGTTTTTATTAAATTTAATTTAAAAATATTAAATTATTTAATTAAATTTTTGTTACAACTATATGACAATTAACTTTAATTTGTGTTTGTTCATGTCTAAAATGACTATTTTTATATATCTGTGTATATGTTTGTGTTTCTCCGAATTTTTTGGGTAGAGTCTTAGCCTATTATCAGCAGCGGTAGTGGCAGCGGCAGTGACAATAACGACCATCACGGTAGTGGCAACAGAAGCGGTAGTGGTGGCAGTGGTAGCGGCGGCGGCATCGAAGGTAGTGGTAGTGGCAACAGCAGGGATAGCGGCAGCAGCGGAGGTAGTGGCGGCATCAGCAGCAGCAGTGGCAGAGGCGGTAGTGGCGGTAGTGGTGATAGTGAGAGCACCCGTAGCAACTGTAGCAGCAGTGGCAGGAGCAGTAGTGATAGTGAGAGCAACAAGAACGGCAACAAATGTGGTATATACATACGTATATAGTCAGTATATAGGTACATATAATTTTGCAATATTTTATGTACATATATACTGAGTATATATATGCATAATACTATAATTTATATATACAAATACTACAATAATATATGTATGAGTGAAATGCTAGTATATATGTACATTTTTACAATAGTAATATATATTTATCAAAACATAGTTATTTATTTATTTTGATTTGATTCAGTGATTTGAATTTTTTACTGATGTGGTATCACATTATTTTTCATACGAAACTTGTATAAATGAAGGGATTTTTCAATAGACATGAAGCACCCTGACTCAGGATAGCTTTTTTGTAGCATAAAGTTGGTGATTGAATGAGCATAGGGAGAGAAAGTAACATAAATGCATTGATAGATTTTACTTTATGCACAGTCGGTAGATACATTGATTAAAAAGATGTAATATAATTTTTATTATTTTTTTATTTTAGTTATTTAAAATATTGTATTATAATAAGTTATTAAATGAATTTTTTTTTGTTTAATTTTAAATTTTCATTTATAGTTTCTATTTTTATTAAATTTAATATAAAAATATTAAATTATTTAATTAAATTTTAGTTTAAGGTGTATGACAATCAACTTTAATTTGTGTTTGTTTATGTTTATTATAACTATTTTTATATATCTGTGAATATGTTTGTGTGTATCCATATTTTTTGGGTAGAGTTTTAGCCTATTATAGATATGTAAAAACTTATTATCAGTAGTAGTAGTAGCGGCAGCGGTGATAGCGGCGGTAGCGACGGTAGTGGCGACAGTGGGGGTAGTCGTGGCGGAGGCAGTGGCGGCGGTAGTGGCGGGAGCGACAGCAGCGGTATCGGAGGTAGCGGCAGTAGTGGCGGTAGCAGCGGTTGCACCTAAAGCAGCGGCTGCACTAGAAGCAGTGGCAGCACCAACAGAAGTGGCAGAGGTGGTAGCGGCATTGGTGGCAGTAGCGGCAGTAGTAGCAGTGGTGGCAGTGGCTGCAGCGGGAGCATTGGTAGCTGCGGCAACACCTGTAGTTGGGGTAGCGGTGGCAGCAGCGGCAGTGGCATCGGTGGCAGCGACTGTAGCATAGGTAGCGGTGACAACAACAGTGGTATTGGCAATGACATCGGCAGCAGCAAGAGCGGCAGGAGCGGCAGTGGTAGCGGGAGCAGCAGCAATAGCACCAAATGCGGTATATACGTACGAATAAAGTTAGTATATACCTACATATAATACTACAGTATTTTATGTATATATGTATTTTATGTACATATATACTGAGTATATTTGTACTTTGTTTATATGTACACATAATACTATAGTTTTTATGCACATATACTACAGTAATATATGTACGAGTGAAATACTAGTATATATTTACATATATACTATAGAATTATATAATTTTCAAAACATAACTTTTTTTTATTTTAAATTGACCGAGTGGTTTAAATTTCTTATAGATATGATACCACATTGTTCCTCATATAAAGCTTGTATAAGTGATGAGATTTTCACTAGACATTATATGCAGTGACTCGGACAGCTTTGTTGCAGTAGAAAAATGATGATCAGAGGAGTTGAGGGAGATAAAGAATATCAATGAATGAATATATTATACTTTATGCATTGTCGGTAGATACATTGATGAATAAGATGTAATAAAATTTTGTTTTTTTTGTTTTAATTATGTAAAATATTGAATTAGAATAAGTTATTAAATAATTTTATTTTTGTTTATTATAAATTATTTATACTTTTATTTTTTATTCAATTTGATATAAAAATATTAAATTAATTTAATTTTAAAATTTTAAAATAAATTAAATTCTAAAAATAGGTTTGAAATTAAAATAGCTAGGGAAAATCCCTTGATAAATTAGTAAGGGAAAAATGCCTTGCTAATTTTGCTAGGGAATTTTTCCTAGCTAATTTATTCAACTGGGAACTTTTTTCGTCACTAAAATTTAGCGACCAGCACTTTAGCTTGGGAATCTTCCATCGTTATTTTCGTTTAGCGATAGAAAATCTCATTTAGCTTGCTAATTTAGCTAGGAAATTTGTCTTTTTTAGCAAGAGATTTTTTCGTCGTTAGCTTTTTAGCTAGGGACATTTTCCCTCGCTAAATTTTAGCAATAAGCACTTTAGATAGGGAACTGATCCGTCGGTAATCCATCGCTATATCCCATTTAGCAACAGAAAATGCTCATTTAGCTAACGAATTATCCCTTGCTATATGAGATTTTTCTAGTAGTGTTGTAGTGAAAATATTTTCCTTTTGACTTTTTGACTCCCATATATATCTTATGAGATGATGAGATTTGGCTTCTGAAATTTTTTTTTCTTATTTTCATTTGGTTTATAAAAAGTTCTTTCAGCTACAAATGCTCCAGATGGTTTTCTGATAATACTTTTAATTGACACCAATTTCTTAAGCAATTTTGTTAAATTACAATCAAATTTATTCATATTGAAATTCAAGAAAATTGCTTACTAGAAGTTTGGTAGCAATTGAAGAATAGTATCAATCTAATAGTTTACATCAATCTCAACTCAAAGGATCTCTAGTTCATTCAGAAAACTAATTATCTTGAGAACATTATCTCTCATAAGAGTGTTTTCAGTCATTATAATGTTCATTTGATCTCTTATGGCTTGCTTCCTGACAAAACGAGTCTAATTCTTAAATTTCTTTTTGAGATTAGATATCATGTCATAGGTAGTAACCATGGACTAATGTTAAAGCTAGAGTAAATGTGACATGGAATTCAAAATATAATATCTAGACATCTCATCAGCTTTCACCCATTTCTCATTAGGCCTGGCTTTCTCTTTGGTTGCCCCTTGTTGATGTTTATCTAGGCACAAATCTATAAGTCTGGATAATGTCAAGATTTCTCTTCCAATCTATGTTATTTTGATTTGATCCAATTTGTTCTCTTTGAGAATGGTGGCGAGTGGGTTTAAAGATATTTTTTTGAAAAAGTATGTCAATGAGCATTATTAGTTTGAATTCTATTATGAGAATTTATTCTCTCAAATAATTTTCTAATGAATTTGTCATTGGTCTAATACATTATAAATAGAATGCCTCATGGGAGGATATCTACTATTCATTATTTGTTTAAACAAGTTAATTCATATTAATCTTGCTATCTAAGTAGTGATTGTACCAAACAAGATTGAATTGATGATTTATCTTTGGTTATATAAATAATAATAGTGACTTAGATAGAAAGGATGCTATTATTTATAGCTAAGTATAGATCATCACCTAATTCTAAATTAATTGGTTCTTAAATGAATCATTCAGATAGAGAAGAGACTCATTTAATCGATCCATAAAATTACGTTTATGGTTGTTTGTGTTAAGTATATCTACAAGTTAGTTAGTTTGATAGGGAAAAGGCACTAAGGCCAATGCTCTAATTGATTAGCATAACATTAAAACTAGTAATAAAGACCATAGGATTCAGTTAATGAACTCTCTCACCCACTTAGATATATATTTTTTAATCCATGGGTTTTTAATTAAAAAAAATTGTGTATATTTTTGTACTAAAATATAACTTCATGCCACACACAAGACTATTCCACAAGTACTACCATATCACATATACTACCATGCCATAAATATTACCATGCCACATATATTACCATACCATTTATACTATCATGCCACATATAGGAGGTACCTTACACTAAGCAAATCTACTTGGTTTAGTTACATGTGATTGGGGCAATGTTCATAGTAACAAAGAATGACAGCTAAAATAGCTTTTCTAAAATATTTGAAATTCTAACCATGTGCTCCACCATTGTCGATGTCTGCTAGCTTGAGTTCTACCTTTGCCAATTGTTACCACCATGCGATTTGCCATCTTCATTAGCACTAGTTGCAACCATCTTTAAAGCTTCCACCATTGGGTATGTCAACCATCACATATGTCATTGTTGGCTTTGAATATAATCTTCAGTATGATGATTAGTCATGACATCCTCCGCAATGACCATCACAGACAACTACAAATGTCACTAGCACTATCATTGGTCATAGATGCATCCATAGTCACCATCACCAGCAACTATAAATTTCACCAACACTTTCATTGACCATGACTACTTCCATAGTTATCATTCCCAACAATAGAAAATATCACCAGCATTGTCGTTGGTTGTGGTTGTTTCCACAATCACCATTACTAGCAACAAAAAATATCATTCATGTTGTCGTTGGCCATAGATGTTTTCATAGTCACCATCATTGATAATTGTAATGTCACTTGGGCTACAGTTGGTTGTTGCTCCTTCCACAGTCACCATTTCCAACAACTATAAATGTCACTGACACTATGATGGTTGTGACCATCATCATTATCTCTGGCAGTCATGTTCACCATCATTATCTCTGCCACCATCATTATCTCAGCCACCATCATTACAAAAAATTAATGAGATTAAAACTTACAACCACGTGTGCAATAAAAACAAAAAAAAAACATTGCAAAATACATTCCATAATTAAAAAAAACAATCCATCCATACACAAATATCAAGATAACTCCCTCTTATACCATTGTTAGGGATGCAAGAACTCAAAAAATATTTCGATATTGCTTGTGGATTGTGATTATTTTATTATAGTTTCATTTGTAAGCATTTCAATAAGAAACTTACCTTACTTAGCTCGGCCATAATGACTTCTCCCATATCATCTTTGTTCCAAAAAACTTACATGAAGACGATGATGCTATAGTGGAATTAGCATCATCTAAGTGATGCATTTCATTTTCATATATATCAAAACTAAGACAAAACATCAATATATATTAATTCAATTTGTTCGGTTTATCTTTTAATATTTAAAATCAAATACTATTTATTTAAAATATAAATATACATAATTATAATAAATTTAATGCATATAAAATTAATTAGATTTAATTTCCAAATCAAATTAGTTAGATTTCAATTAAATTAATTACTCTTATTATGTATATACATAATTTCAAACAAATAAAAAAATATATAATACTTCTTTTATTGCTTCCTGAATAAGGATATGGAAGGGACCACAGCTTGAATAAGATCTTGGGCTTATAATATATATTATTTAGCATAATAATTTATATTAATTATAATTCATATACTATAGAAATATAATTCTATTTCCTCACTTATTATTAATATATTAAGTCATATATTACTTATCATCGATTAAATTTCTCATATTAAGATTATAAATACTAATTGATTGAATCAAATTATTGACAAATTAATTCAATCAACCTTTAATTATTTACATGATACTTTCCACCTAACTTATTCAAATTGCCAAATCAAAATCTACTTGCAAGGTTTGACAATATCAAAACTTATAAGCTTTCTTATGGAAGTATCATCAATCCTTTTGATATTGATTATGAATAAACTTATATTTGATGAGTACCAATAATTTGATCTTCTGTGCATAAGCTAATCTTTATGCACCGAAGAATCCAAAATCAGAATAAAAACAAAAGCAATTTTAACAATTCAGTTCATTAAAAAAAACTTTTTATTAAAATAAAAAAAAGGTTGCTAATCATGAAAATAATTATAAATGGATTTTAGTATAAACCATTTCAAACAAATACAAGTACTTATAAATGACTTCTTGGTAGTGAGTGTTTCAATTTTTGATTCCCATGACAACCTAAAGGCAGTGCTACAAAGATATTTAAGAAACAAATATAGCGCTCAATTGCAAAAAATATCATTTCATTGTAAAGAATAGAATTATTCTAGGGCATTGGATTTCATCTAAAGGAATTGAGGTGGATAAATAAAAGATAAAGAGTATTGAAAAATGACAACCTCCAACATTTTTCAAGGGATTTTGAAGTTTCATAGGCATATCATTAAAGAAATTTTCAAAATAGCTAAATCTCTCTTTATTATGCTCATGCAAGGAGTGCCCTTTGTATTTGATGAGACTATATGATAGCTTTCAATTCTTTGAAGGAAAACATTATTTCTGATATAAAAGTAGTCTTTCTTGATTGGGATCTTCCATTCAAATTAATGTGAGATGTTAGGGACTATTCCATGGGGGCAACTATTAGGCAAAAGATTGACAAAAGTTCTCATGTCATATAATAAGCTAGTAAAACTTTCAATAAAGCTCAATACTAAAATGAACTACTTGCAATTATTTTTTTCATTGATATGTTTCGGTCCCACATTATTGGCAACAAAGTAATTGTACATACTAACTAGTCTGCAATTAAATACCTTATTGATAAAAAGAGGTCAAATCAATACTCATTAAGTGGATCATTCTTTAGAAATTTGATGTTGAAATTAAACATTTGAAAGTCATGGAAAACTTTGTAGTTGATACTCTTTATAGACTAGAGGTGCCTAGTTATGAAGTCCAATTCAATGATAAGTTCTAAAATGAAAAGTTGTTAATCATTACCAATATTATTGATCCAACTCTGTGATGTACAAATTTGGTGTGATATACATCACACCAATTTTTTTTTTCGTCTAGGGTTAAGCACTATTATTAAGAAGGGATTATATTGTACAATCATTACTAATCATCACCCAAGTTTCTAATCAAAGTCATTAGCAAATACATATCCAAAAAGGAACTAGTGTATATTCTTTCATTGCCACTTACTTGAATGTAGTGATTATTTCATAGGTAATGAAACAATTAGAAAAGGGTTTGAAATCAAGATTATATTGCCCAAACCTAATTAAAGATGCACATATCTTTGTAACAAGGTGAAATTGATATCAATGAAGTAGACATATCTCCTACAAGAATGCAATGCTATCACACTCAATTTTGGAAGGTGAATTATTCTTGTAGGGGATTGATTTCATGAAATCATTCCCTTCTTCCTTTAATAAGCATGATAACTTATTTGTTGTGGACTATTTCTTGAAATAGGTGGAATTATTTCAAACACATAGCATTGATGCTCATATGGTGCTCAACATCTTGAGAAAGAGTATAATAATGAGTTTCAGAATGCCTCTTGCTATCATAAGGGATGAAGGAAGAATAAAAAATAAAGTTTAATGTGTAACTCTAGTGATATGACATTTTTCCTTTAAAGGTTCATTGTTATGTCTTTATATAGATGCTGCTCTAGTGATATGAAATTTTTCTTATAATAATGCACAATAATGACAAGTAAAATTTTTGTCATTAATTGCAGCATGAATATCCACTTTCAATTATGTCATTGGGCTAGAGATAAATTTATTTGATTCTCATTGCATGCATAAGAAGTCCAAAAGAACTCCAACCATGCTCAATGATCTAAACATCCAAATATAAAGTTATGACTTGGTTATATGACTCATAATCATAACAAAATTAAGAGATAACAATGCACAAAAATAACTAATAAAGTTAGTTAAAGATGCATATCAATTTGTAGTGGGGAGATTAATTAGCTAACTAAAGATGCATGATGCATAAATTCATAATCAAATATAACACATTCTTACAAGCTAGATCTCATCACTATAATCTAGTCTATTCAATGAGATCTAAAATAAGTAGACTATCAATATGAATTGAATAGACCCACACACAAAATAAAGCAAACTTTGGATACAAAATTTCATTTCATGGGCTCAAAAGTTAAAATTATGCCTTTCCAACAATAATTTAAAAAGCACGATACAACATTCTTATTTGAAACTAAATATCTTACTCTAAAAACAATAATATTCAACATACTTACATAATGTAAATAGTAAACATACCAAATAATGTGCAATTAGAATCTCTTAAAATAATTATGCAAATCATCACAAAGAAAAAAAATAATCATGCACACCAATGACAATATATTAAAATTGTATAATTTTCATTAAATCAAAAACCATTTGTGAAGGCTACACTTTTAGTTTTTAATAAAATAACAATTAAAAAAAGTAAATTTAAGACAAAAAAATATAGTAACATCTAAACAAATTTAAAGAAATAAATTTATATTACTTGCATTTTTTTTTAAAAAAAAGATGTTGATGATTACAAAAATGATGGATCAATAATAAATATATTATGTTCATAAATTTTTGTTAGAAAAAATGTTATCATGCATTACAAGTGAGCATAAGATAATCTGTATCGTTGCGACCTATGTGCCAAAACTATAATACGATGCATAGATCTTAGAATGCACATTAGCACACAAAAAGTATTGAATTCCTAAAACTTGATTCAATTTTAAAAAAAAATATGATATATATTAGAGACAAGTTCAACAATTTAAAAATGAGAACCATGAGTGCTCTTGGAACACTATTTTATTGGATTATTTTTTTAAAAGTTAAAAAAGTAAGATGACTCATTTTAAAATTTCATTATAATGGTAGTATGAATGGAATCAATACCCAATTAATATCTGAAATTTTAAAAATGATTTGTCAATTGTGTAAAATATGTAAAAAAAAATTAAATTCTCATTGCATCTCATTGGAAAACTACACAAATTGTTCTGAATTTTGATGTATACAAAAAAATTAAGTAGTAAACAAGTTTTTTTTAATCATTTTTGATAGAATGATGTGTATAATAATGTTGTAATCGATACAACTTTCTTTGAATCAATGAGTATTAATAGAGATTTTGAACTTTCATGATGATTTTATGCATCAAATTTTAAATAAAAGATATTGAAAAATATCTAAAATAAATTTAGCTGAAAAAATGAGCATAGACTAATGATTTTGATTGAAATGATTACATGTACAATATCACTAAAATGATTTCACAATTTCTTAAATGTGTTATTTGAACTTTACTTTATTGCAAAGTTGCTATTATAAAACATATTTGATGGTTTCTTTTATGTCTATAACATCTCTCAAAGATAAATCTTTAATTAGAATTTACCTTACACATATGAATTTAGTTCGCTAGAATCTTTTTTTTTTCATATACTATTAAAGGATTCAACTAAAAATTTGTTTGACAACAATATTCATATCATCTGTTGAAAATGATATGAATATTGTTTTTAAAAATAGATTTTAAAAATTTATGTGGAATATTTTTAAGGAGTGGTAGGAGATGAATCATCATGTGTTAAATCTATTATTGATGACAAAGACAATCATTTGAAGAAAATAAGCAAAACATTACTATTGAGTATGAAGTACATACATGCATGAGCATATTTGGTCAATCATGTTTTTTTGTGTTTTAATTAACTTTTTTTGTCATGAATATGTATATGTCTCCTGAATTCTATGTCATCTAGCATTAATACTGACACCTCTAAATAATAGAATGCAACAAGATCATCGAGATCGAGGTAAATGGTCAATACATTGTTTTAGGTATCATGAATGTTGCATACATATAGTTTACATCAGATGTTGGTTATTCACCTTCTTCTCCATTGAAGTCTGCAATATAGATAATTTATTTATATTTTTGATGCTATTCAAAAAGATATTTTGAAACAAATAATAATAATAATTTATTAATATGTATCTAAAAATTGTTGCTATTCATATTTTATCTAATATATCTAAAAATTGTTGAATGATTTTCTAAATACTAAGTGTATTCTCACATATTTTCAAGATGTTTTCTTCAAGGCTCCTAGGACTTAATTGATAATATAAGATCAATATTGCATTTTTTCTATGTAAACATATAATTGTATTAGCCATTTCATTTCGATGATGCTACATAATTACACAATTATCTTATACTATAAGTTACTATAAGATCCTTAGAAAATTATTCCAATTATTTTTGAGCTGATTTGTTTTATTTAGGACAAATTATTTCTTCCTAAAAATTACACACACACACACACACACACACATATTCCAAATGTTATTTGATATTTATTTATTTATATTTATATATTGTTGGGCTTGCCTGAGTTAGAAGATTGAATTTTGATTGGTTGTGTTCATGTTTTTATTTTAATAGCAATATATAATTATTATTCAAAAACCTATATGGTTTATTTTTTAGTTACTGATATATTTGACTTTTGTTTTTTAAGGTGTGGAGCATAAAGGACTAAAAACATGAGATAATTTTTGAAATTATCAAATTCATGATTTTTGACATGTACATCACATATTTCAAATGAATAATGTAAATTTCATGATAGTCATTTCAAAGAAATTTAAGAATATAATATATCAGAAAATATATAAAACTATATATCATAGAGGAGATATATTAACTAATGATTCAAAACTTGACATTTTGACAAATATTTTGAGACATTCTTTGACTTAGCTAAACTTTTTCAATCCTTAACCATCAAACCATAGCTTCAATATTTCAAACCTAATTTTATAATCTCAAATAAACTTCAAACTAAAAGAAAATGAAACTTGGGGAAAGAATTTGAATATATTCAAGCCTAATTTTATAACTAAAGCAAGAAAAATAAATAAATTAAATGACCTCGACCTTATCCTCTCTTGTCAAGATTACAATCCTTCTATTAGTATTTTTGGTTTAAAAGGAAGAATTCTTGAGCTTAATAACTTTATAGAATAGATTTTAATTAAAAACATGAATTTTATGCTTTATTTGGAAGATTTTGGATAAGAAATAAGAGAGAGAAGAATTTATAGTGAACAAGATAAATAGAAGGAAACTCATAATATTCAGAGATAAATAAAATAAATAAAATTTTCTAATCTTTCACTTAAAGGTAAAAAAACTAAAATTCTCCTTTAGTTCCAACTCACCTAATTTTCTCTTTAAAACTACTAAAAATAGTATCATTATTCACCATTTTTCATATCAAATTTAATAGTGAACATAAAAGCAATTTTTTTTAACTCAATATCAGCTAAATTAACTAACATCATCAATTTTTATCAATGATTAAAATTGTGAAAAGAAATATTTCTTTATATAGTTCACATTTACATCGATGTATATAAGTATATATATTTAAATGTACACACACACACACACACACACACACACAGAGATATATATAAATATCTATACTTATATATAAACATACACACATATGCATATGTACAACACAAACAAACAAACAAACAAACAAAAACACACACACACACACACACACGCACGCACACACAACATATATCATCGTCAATAACTTAAGGCTTTTCCCAACTATTTGAAGTCGACAATAAAAATTAATTTTTTCCAATCTACTATATTGAAAATCATGCTACTCTTAAATCTTTAATTTCTACTCAATTCCTCCTAGACCCTTCTCTACATGTTTTCCTCACTCCACTTGAATTGTACATACTTCCTAACCAATACACTAAGGAGTCTATATTGGACAAGAACAAGCCACCTTAGATGATTCTCTCATATATTTTTATTTATAATAATTATTTTATTCTTTTGCCATTTACCTTTATTTGGTACTCATTTTCACAAATAACATACATGGCTTTCCATTTGGTCAATCTAATATTTATTGTATGTGATGTATCTTCATTAGTCTCTCCAATTTTATTTATTATAGAACCTATGTACTTGAAATTACTAATAATTGATACTTTTTATTTTCTCAATTTAATTACCACATCATTATTACTCTTAAGGTGATTAAACTCATCTTATAAGTATCTCATCTTGTTATGACAAGTCATAAATCCCAAGGACTCGAGTGCAACTCTTTAAATTTTTAGTTTCTTACCTAACTTTTCTTAAGTATTATTAACTAACAATAAGTCATTTGCATATAACATATCTTAGGGATCATTTCTTGAAAGTATCTTGTCAATTCATTCATAATTATAAAAAAAAGGACTAAGTAATAATCTATGTTGTGGTCCCATAGATATTGAGAACTAGTGTTTGATTAGATTAATATATACATTTGATACACTAAATATGTTTTCCAAAAAATATATACTTTATGTATGTTTTGTAAATATTTTTTTTGAGAGGCATTTTCTTAAAATCTTTGGAAAGAGATTTTTTATTAAATATTTATGTTTTAGGGTACCTTTATATAATTTTTACTTGATAATTTCCCTTTACTATTGTCACATTCCATCCCCTAGGGGTCCCATTCATTCTATCACACAATACAATGTGTAATAAAATAAAAGTTTCTCAAATGTACAATACATTTTTTTTTCATTTTATTTGCTCAGCAAAAGAAAGAAAACACAACATATTATTTAAGCCACAACTGGCTTCCCTTCACATGTGTGATCTCGTATGTGGATCTGTCATCTGTTCTGGACTTGTACCTGAAAAGGGGTCCCACAATGGAGTGAACAAAACTTAGTAGAGATAAACTCTTTCAGAGTTACTCCCTACCCAAGTGCACGTAAAATGTCATGAATATATATCAACACCCATTCAAGTACAATGTTAATATGAATGCAATTATGGATGAAATATTTATATGCCCATATTTTTGAGTCTCATCGACTCCCTCACACATGTCGAAGCCAAGTATGACATATTATATATATATATATATATATATATATATATATATATATATATATATCTATAGAAATATTTATTTTTTTGGAATTATTCCTAAAAATATGGATATCCTCCGAAAAACATATTGGACATTTATCCGAATAAAATATGATTTTCTTGGATTTACTCCGAGAAATATGCACCACCGTAACTCTGCCTGGACGTTGTCCCAATTCGAGTTTGCAATCTATAATAACCATGTATCAAATAAAATCCCACGCAACTAAGTCAGGATGTTCTCCCAATTTGAGTTCGCTAAATATCATCCATATACCTTTATATATATATATATCATGCACTCACTCATGTATATGGAATGTTCCCGTGCATATGAAATGCAATTATACCATTTCCAATTTAACCGATATTTCAGACACAATTATAACAATCCCAATTCAATTCATCCTGCACTAATTTTTTTACTAAACGAAATATTGAAACATTTCACCAATTAATTATTTTCAATAAAATTTTTAACAATTCGAATTGAAATATAAAAACGATCATTTCCGACCATTAAATAGAAAGAATTCTGATAAGAGAAAACCACAATCTTTCTGAAAATTTCACAGAAATTTTATAAATTTAATATCAATGTGAAGATCTCGTCTTGTAGATTAACTTTAGTTCTTGGATTATTTTATTCCAATTTCAGAATAATCCGTTACGATTAAAATAATATTTACGAATATTTTTTTTCTTCTGTACTATATCTCTCTCTAGCACCAAATATTCTTTTTCAGTCTTTCCCCCGATTTTCCAGATTCTTGATATTTTACTTGTTTTTTTTCTATATTTAATATCAATAATTAATAATACATTTTTTTTCTTCTGGGTTGACACCTGGACAGCCGATGGACCGCCTGCGCATGCACATCCACTTACGGATGACATGGCGCGGTCTTTTGGTTAAGCGAATTTTTTTTTCTAAATATTTTAATAATTATTTAATTAAATAAAAATATAATAAATTCTGATTTTCTCAGAATTTAACGAAATTTGATATCGTAGCTATATTTTCCAAGACGAATTCAATAATGATATCCATTTCATCATTATGGCTCTAAAATTTTCAGGTTATTTTCTCTTATTGCAAAAGTATCATTTTACCCTTCTTTTCTAGAAATCAAATTATGTTAGTTATTTATTCATTTTTTTGGGATTTTACATTCTCTCCTCCTTTAAGAATTTCATCTCGAAATTTTCACAAATATACCTTTGCACTTATAAAATTATATTGGAGTTAAATAATTATTAAATTACTAAAATACATACCTTAATTTTCAAATAAAAAAGGATAAGCAACATGCATAGTGTCTTCACGTTCCCATGTTGCTTCTTCTATTCCTTGATGCTACCTATCACTTTTACTAGTCTCACAGTTCTGCGTCGCAAAACTTGATTTGGACTATCAATGATTCACACTGTTAAATGTTCCATCTGCGTCAATAACTAGTTTGCCCCGATCCATCACATAAGTTGGATCAGAAATATATTTTTTAAGCATAGAGACATGAAATATCTCGTGTACACCAGATAAATGTGGCAGTAATGTCAATCGATAAGTAACCAAACCCACCTTCTTGAGTATTTCCAAAGGCCTAATATATCATGGTGATAACTTTCCATGCTTGTCAATTCTGATTACTCTTCTTTTTGGCATCACTTTCAAGAAAACATGATCTCCCGCTTCAAATTCTAAAGGAAGTATTCATTTATCAGCATAACTTTTCTGTTGACTTTGTACTGTAAGAAGATGTCATCATATCAAATCTACTTTCTTTGAGGTATCTCTAATCACATCTGGACCCGTGATGGATCAGTCTCCCACCTCAGCCCAACAAACTGGAGATCGATAGGGCCTTCCTTACAATGCTTCATATGGTGTCATTTGGATACTTGTCTGATAACTATTGTTATAGGTAAACTCGACCAAGGGCAGATGTTCTTCCCAACTACCCTTAAAATCTAGACAACATGCTCGCAACATATCTTCCAAAACTTCTATGGTTCTTTCTGACTGACCACCTGTTTGTGGATGGAAAGCCGTGCTCATAATCAACTGTGTTCCTATTACTTTCTGAAAACTCTTCCAAAAATGAGTCTTAAATCAGGGATCTCTATCCAATATAATAGATACTAGCACTTCATGTAATCGGACAATTTCTCATATGTATAACCTGAACAATTCCTCACGTGTGAAGGTCATTCGCATTGCTAGAAAATGTGTGAACTTTGCAAGCCGGTCCATAATTACCCACACAGCATCATGTTTTCGTGATGTCCATGGCAATTGAGTCAAAAAATTCATCGTGATATGCTCCCATTTCCACTCTCCTACCTCCAAAGGCTGGAGTAATCCTACTGGCTTCTGATGCTCAGCCTTTATCTACTGACACGTGAGGCATTGTTGAACAAAATCTCTGATATGTCTCTTCATCCCATTCCAGTAATACTGGTGATGAAGATCATTATATATCTTTTTTCCACCTGGATGTACTGTAAAATGAGTACAGTGAAATTCTCTAAGAATCTCCTTTCTCAATTCCACTATATGGGGAACCATAATCCGTCCCCTAAACCAAAGACTACCATCCATATGAATAACCCAACCTTCATCGCATGTACCAGTCTCTACTCGGTTCTTTATAGATAATATTTCTGCATCTTGTTTCTGCATCTCAATCACCTTATTTAATAGTGAAGGTATAGCTACTAAACTTCTGATAACACCCTAACTCCGACTGCTATATTGTAATTTGAATCCTCCCACAGTTTCAAGCATATCCCATTCCTTTGAAGCTATATATATATATATATATATATATATATATATATATATTTTATGCATATGTATGTGTGTATGAGTTTATATATTTAAGCATATACATTTATATTTCAATATTTATTTATATATATAGACATTTATATGTATAAACATTAATATATAAATGTTATACTAATACACACACACACACCCACCCACACCCACACCTATATATACAAAATTATCAATATAAATATTTTAGAAAACTTGTGTGTGTGTGTGTGTAGTTATATATATATATATAGGTTTTAAAAAAAAGATTAATAAAATTTTGAAAAAAGTTCGAAAAGTTTTCAAATTTTTTTTTGGAAACTAGTTTTCAAATTCACAAAAAAAATTGTTTAAGAAAAAATGGTTTTTTTGTGCTAATGTGCAAATTTGTGTGGGCAGTATTAGATATTTATTTGAGGTGTACCAAAATACAAATATTTTTTATTTTTTTTAGTTTTTTGAGTGTCTCTTGTTGTAAATATAATTATATTTTATAAATGAGGAGCACCGGGCACCCCTAGACCCACCCTCTGAATTTTTATTGAAACACTAATGGTCTTTTTAGTTATTGTTTTTTCTATTCAAAATGTAGATTTATTTGATTTTTCTTTGAAACCTTTTTGTTGGGTTTTGATTTATATATAAAATAAAATAGTTTATTAGAGTATGTGTGCTTAAAAATATCGAACCCAAAGAATCTTATTTAAAAAAATTACAATTTCTATTTATTTAAAATTATATGTTTATGATAATAAATTTCCCAATATTTTAATCTTAGCTCTCTTTCAACTTCTTCATTTCATGCAAAAAAAGAATTATTCCTTTCATGTAAAATATTATTTTCATAATAATTTGTTCAAGGGGTTAGTATTAGGTAAAATAATGACCCATTGTAAATTGCAGTAATTTAAATTTTTTCAAAGTAATCTTACCAAAAATGACAACATTAAAGCAATGCAACAATTGTGTGAATACACCAAATGAAGTCTTGATAATTTAAAGTTATTAACTATTTACATTTCACAAATGTAAGCGAATTATTGGTCACATAATATTTATCTGATTTTTTTTTATTTGGAGAGTGTGACCAATTATTATTCAATCCATGATAAAAGGTCATTTAATAAAACTTTCAAAGATTTATTTTTTTGAAAACAACTTGATTCAAGTAGAAATAACATTGTTTTAAATAAAATTTGATAAACATGTATTTTTTTTTGTTAAATTTTTGAAAATAATAATATAATACACATGCTATAATATTGGTCACATACTATTGTATTTAATATATACCCTTAATATTATAAAAACTTGATTCAAATGAAGTTTTCATTTAAACATTATATATATATATATATTACATTAAACGCAAGTGGTGATTTGCTCATTTGCATTATGACACATATACTATAAATCACAAAGCACATAGTAATGTATAAATAAAAAGTACCACATCATATATTTATATAACATGTATATTCACATATGAATGTGAAACATATATATATATGCATGTGTGTGTGTGTGTTGTTTGTGTGTGTGTGTGTGAAACATATGTTACATATACTCTTTATAGGTTTCCACATTTAGGATGTATACGGTTTGCTTTATATATAATCCAAAAATATATGATTTACGTGATATATATATATATATATATATATAATGTATATATATGTAATATATATATATATATATATTCTATAATAAAGTTTGAAGTTTTATGGATGTTATATCATATAAATATATGATATACATGCATTATGATATAGGTGGTATACATATAACATATATATGTGTGTGTGTGTTTGTGTGTGGTGTATATATATGTGGTGTATATATATATATGATTATAATTATGAATGAGATTTTTACAAAAAATATATATAACATATATGTATATAAAACATCTATATCATATATTTGGAATATAAAGCATAGGATATACAT
This sequence comes from Sapria himalayana, assembly GCA_029783825.1. Lineage (NCBI taxonomy): Eukaryota > Viridiplantae > Streptophyta > Magnoliopsida > Malpighiales > Rafflesiaceae > Sapria > Sapria himalayana. Next base: position 1,272,013 of record JAREIK010003123.1, read on the forward strand.
TCCTAAACTTGGAAACATATTAACAATATGTCATATATTCATATAGCATGTGTCTAATATATATATATATATATTGTGTGTGTGTGAGTTTTTTGATATAGAGAGAGAGAGAGAGAGAGAGAAAGAAAGAGTTAAATATCGAGATGCATATCACAAATAACTTTTTTAATCAAAAGATTATTGTTTTTAAATTATTTTTAAATGATGATTAGACACATATAATATTAAGTGTAATGTAGTCATTACAATAGATATTTTACAAACTTTATTTTTAGTTAAAAAAATATTTTTTGGCAATCTATATAATAAATATTTTTATTTGGAGTTGGAAAAATTCGGAAAATTATTAATATAAGTGGGGTGAGATAAATAATTACAATGATGAGTACAAATGAAAAATAATTTCTTCAAATGATAGATAAAAGTGTAGTAAGTCTTTTAATTGGAATAATTGAAAATAATTTTTTTTTATCACGAGCTTGAAAATTAAAAATTATGAATATGTATATGTTTTCTTTGTGGTGGATGAAATGACAAAAACTTATATTTCATAAGTTTTCATGATTTACACTAAGCAAGTTGTATACTTGCATGCATGCTACATTAAATAATAAGAAGGTTATAGACAAGTATTTGTTAATAGATTCAAGAGTGACTCAAAAAATAAAGTAATGCTTGAGCACCACTGGAGGCATCATTATCATCATATTGGTTATGACCTGAGTATTGTGAAAGGACAAACTCAAATATGTTTAGACATTGCAAATGAAAAATAATGTGATTGCTATTAGGTGATGAAACTAGTGATGCTCCAGCATTAAATGAGACACATCTTGGTCTTTCCATGGGAGTGAGGAACATAAGTTGCATAACAAGCTTTTGATGTCATCATTATCATCATAGAAGTGCTACATGATTAATTGTTATAGAAGGCACAAGGTGCTGTGTGTATTGCACCCATGATCACCAAAATCATGCAAACATGCTTTCTCAATCATTATTCCATGTCTTTGTTCTCTTGGTTCTTTAATTATAAGAGAAATCAATATTTGAGGTTGAGGAGAACATGATGAAAAGTCTTATTTTCAAAACTTTCATTTTTTTTTAATGTATGCAATCACCTCAATGCTAGGAAACTATAGTAGAAGAACATTTTCAAAGGGTTTTGTCCCAAGAAGTAGTTTGCACTTATTATTTGGTTCACCGTAATTCCTCAAGAAAGGTAAAACTTGTCCCATAGAATTTTTGTAGCCTTTAAAGCAATAATAACATATTCTCACATTTTTTTTATAATTATCTATCCCAACCCACCCACTAAAGTAATTATCCAAAACAATTCTCTCATTATGGAGAGGGTGACAAACTATGAATATTTCTTTGATGGATAAAAAAAATTATGACAAGTCTAGAAAAGAATTTTTTTTATAAAAATTATTAAACTACTATCAACAATCAAATATTAAAATAAAGCACATGATATTGGACTACTAAAAATAGTGAAATATGTGTATTTGGTGAACCTCTTTTTTTCTAAAATTTATTTTATTAATCTAATAGAAATATATTAAACATAATAAAAACTAAGTTTTAAAAATCCCAAAAAATATGAGAATGTCTACATTGCATTATAAAAACAATATTTTAAATTTTTCATGAAAGTATGGTTTTATAGAAGACTTTTTTTATAAAATATTGTTATTATTTTATTATCTAATCTGATTTTGGTTACAATTGATGAGGTTGTTTTTTTCATATTATTTCTCAAAAATTGAAGTCGATGGCATTCTAATAATGTATAAGTAGACAAATATATAATTTTTTATAATTAAAAAAATATTTAGGCGCAATAAAAATAAACTAAAATTACAATATAAATATAATAATATTGCACCATATTATGAACAAAATATAAATTATAATATTAATTTTTTAATATTTTTGGTTAGTTGTGCATTAATATGTTTGATATTTATACTTTGATTATAAAATATAAATATAATAAATGTCCATATATATATATATATAAGATAAAATTCATGATTTTTGGTGAAATTTGATCCGAAGAAGTGATTATGCTCAAGAACCCCTTCTTGCATTATTTCTTAAAATTAGATTTAAAATTATGCAAATTCTCAATTTTTATTTTCTTTTGTATTTGTTTGTGTTTGAATTATAGTTATAGAGATCGAATTGAAATATTCGAGCTATTATTTGATATTTAAGATTTACAAAAGTTTTATTATGGTAATAAATCTCTAAAAACTCATGTGAAAATATATAATATATAATGTTAGTTACATATACATACTTTTTGATGTGTAGTGATATGTGTACGGCTATAAACCATTTGTTTTTTTTTTTGAAATGAGTTTCATGAAATTTAAGTCATTTAATTAAAATATATAATTAATTGATAGAAACTCATAAATTTTATACCATGAAATAATTTTTGATAAATCTAGAAATTAATTTACATGTGTATTTTTTTGAGAAAGTTACTCTCCTAAAATAGAGAAATGATATTTAGTTATGTGTAAATAGTTCCAAAAATCTTAGTTGTTGCATTGTTTGGTTACTTTTGGTGATTTTACTGATATATATGTTTAAAATCCTATAATTAATAATATGAAAAATATTTAATTTAGATATAGAGTTTCGAGGTGTCTATTACTTGCATTTTTAGTCCTCAATATCCTTTCTAGAGCAAGAACATTGAGGACTAAAAATGCAAGAATATTTATGGAAACATAGATTAGATATACTATTTGAAGAATGCCCTAAAACCCCCTTATGAACTTATGGTAGAGTTCTACTATGTGGAGGCAGTGGTTGCCAGAATTGAAACTAGTAAATCTCTCGTGAGTCACTAGATCATGAGAGTGGCGGTATGTATTTTCTAGTGGGTGTGGTAGCAAGGCCGAAGCTAGTAGATTAATTTTTCCAACTACATATTTCATTTTAGCCTTTTAGAGCCTTGCATAAATTTTATATGTTTGTGAAAATGAGATGAGAATTAAAAAATAAATGTTTTGATAACTTACACACACACATTAAGTTTCATAAATTTGTATAGCCATGTATATGTATAAATATATATATGGATATTTGAAAACTTATTCTTAAGCTCTTGAATTATATATTACAAAACATATATGGCTATAGAGGTAAAACATGGCTTGTTCCCTGTTTTCTTGAGATTTTCCTACTAGACACTAGTTGCTTACCCCTATTTTCCCTTTGTGGAGGTAATATTGATGGTCAAACCTGATTATGAAGCTGGTAGATCTATGTGAGGATTTTGGTGGCTTATTTAGATATGTTTCTTTGAAACCTTGTTATGTATTTCACCATAGCAGCCATTTGATATAAGTAACTTTACTTGTGCATGTTAATGTTTAAACTTGATAGTTTAAGCATATTCGTGATATTCTTTGGAATTTGATCTATTTTAAATGTCTACAAGTGAGGGATCTTGACCTATATTTTTACTAGTTTTCACTAAATTTTTGAGGTTGTGTGTATTTTAGAATGAATCTAACATGAAAAATAGGAAGAAAAGAAGTTGTTATCGACTTGTCTGTAGCTTTCTATATACATGCTATTAACAATGGATAGTACTATTCATAGTATATTTTTTTCTTGATTTTTTAATATAAATTCATTTATTTTGGATCCATATTTTTAAAAATACTCTTTCCATTATTTTTATTAATACTCTATGAGTAATTTAATAAAATAGCAAAATCCTACATTAAAAATGCAAAAATCTCTCACATTGGATTTTAAAGTATTTTAAATCATTAAATTTAACTAATCAAATAAAACACATGGCTCTAGAGCGAGAGTGACTGGGGGTCATGACAGTTAGATTGGTTCAAGGTATTACTCATGAGTTTCAATTTGTGGTGATACTACTTAATGAATAATCATTTAATCCATATATTTTTGTGTTTATTGTGGATGATTTATAAGAGACTTCCAATAAGATATTCATTAGTGTACATTAAGCACATATGATATATTATTTGTTGAAGAACCTAAAGAAGAGTTAGGTAAATAACTAAAAATTTGGAAGGTTTTACTTGAATCTACAAGTGTCAAATAGGTTGTGCAGGGCTGGCACTGCCTATTTTTCTCATGCCCATACGGGCCTACGTGCCATGCCAGGCATGGTACGGTTTACTAGAGGGCAAGCCCTACATGGTCCACAACCCGAAATAAGCCTGGAATCGGGCTGATTTAGGGCAGTTTGGGCTAGTTCTAGGTTAAAATAATTTTTAACCTAGAATTTGAAAATTGGGATGGCGAGCCACCGTTGCCGATCAGGCAACGCCAATCCATCGCCCTTCGGGCGTCACCGAGCTATCGCCCGTCATGCATTGCCATGTCATCCAGTGTCAGGCATCATTGCATTGCCCATCGTGCGTCGCCCATCGTGCCGTTGCCCATGTTGTTCCCATGTGCTAGGCACCCTGGTCATGTCTGGCATGACACATGGCCAAAATTCCCTCGGTAAAGCTTGACACGAGTTGTGCCAAGAGTCTGCTCGGCACGGGCATAGTTCTAGATCATGTCGTGTTGGGCCTGGCATTGCTGAACTGGGTCGGGCTTCGGGCCGGTCCAGGGCCGCCCAGCTTGTTTGATACCTTTACTTGAGTCCAAGATATTTATGATTTCTCATAGAAATTTTGATTACTTAAAATATAAGTTTAATTTTGATAAGAGTGATCATGATGTGGTATTAAAAATAGGAAAGCAATAAGCATAAATTGTCACAAATTTCAAGTATTTATCCTCTATATTAAGCAAAGAATGGAAGATTGGTGAAGATGTAAATCATATGTTGATGGTTGGATAAACTAATTGAAGAGCTACACCAGAGATTCTTTGTGAAAGATGAGTATTAAATAGATTAAAAAGTAAATTATATAGAACAACTATACAACCAACCATGTTATATGAAAATAAATATTGGATATGAAGAAACAACATACTCGGGTGATGAATATAGAAGAGATGGAGATGATAAGTTAGATGTGTGGGAAGACCAAAAATGATAAAATTAGAAATGAAATTATTAAAAAAGATTAAAATAATGTATACGTAATAAGATAATAAAGAAACATTTGAGGTGGTATGGTCACATCCAACACAAACCCCTTAGTATACCGGTTAAAAAGTACGAGACAATTAGAGTGAAGGAAAAAAAACTAGAAGTATGTCAAGGAAGAATTGAGAAAAAATTATAAATAAGAATTTAATTACTAAATAGTTTATAGTAGATATTATTTTTAATATAGTTGATTGAATAAAATATTATCCATATAATTGAGCTCGAGTATTTGGTTTAAAAATTGGTTGATGATGACGATGATTTATGTTATATATTTATTCATATTAGAAAACTTGTGTGTGGGTGTGTGTAGGTTTATATATCAAAATATTGGTTTATATATCAACAAATTCGTGTTTATATATAGAAACTAATACACACACACACACACACACACACACACACACACACACACACACACACACACACACACATATGTATGTATGTATGTATATATATATATGTATGTAAGTTTCCGAAAAAAATACAAAAAAAAATTTGAAAAAAAGATAAAAAAGTATTTGAAATTTTTTTGAAAACTAGTTTTCACATTCACAAAAATATTGTTTTAGAAAATAAAATCATTTTTTTGTGCTGACGTATACACTTGTGTGAGCAATATTAGGTATTCCATTTGATGTGTACCCTATATATATATATATATATATATATATATATATTACATTTTGATATACTTTTTACACAATATTAAAAATTGAGTGTCTTTTGTGGTAATAATTTTACAATTGTATGGTTAAATATAATTTACCTTTTTATAATTTAAGGGTACCCCAAGACCCACCCCTCAAATTTTTATTGAAACACTTATATTTGTTTGTTTGTTTGTTTGTTGTTCTTTTCTATTTAAAATATATATTCATTGAATTTTTATTTGAAACCTTTGTTGCGGTTTGATTTATATTTAAAATAAAATTAGTTTAGAGAATGTGTGCATAAAAATATAGAATGCAAATACTCTAATTTTAAAATCAATTTATTATTATTTCAAATTATATTTTTTTCGTAACGAATATCTGAAAATTTTGATCATAGCTTTATTTCAACTTCTTCTTTTCATGCAAAAAAAAAATTTTTTTTAATGCTTTCTTTTAAAGGGTTTTTATTAAGTAATATAATGGCACATTGAAAATTGCACAAATTTCAATATTTCTCAAAGTTATCTCTTCTAAAATGAAAATTGCATTAGAGTTTAAAATGATAAATTAAGATATATATATATATATATATATATATATATTGATATATAAAATATAAAGTATCATCATCAACAACCAAATCTTAGGCCAAATACTTAGGGTCATACTTTGTAATCGGTACACTAAGAAGCTAGTGTTAGATGTGACCAACCCACCTTAGATATTTTTTCCTTATCTTATTATTTATATAAAATATTTATTCTTTTTTGTAGTAACGTACTTTCTAATTTTATCATTTTAGTCATCCTACATATCTAACTCACCATCCTTAACTCGATTATATTCATCTTTGAATATGTTATTTCTTCATCCTTCAATATTTATTTTCATGTAACAGGGTTGTTTGTATAGTAGTTCTATATAATTTTCTCTTTTATCTATTTGGTACTCATCTTTCACAAAGAATCTCTAATGCATTTTTTTAATTGATTTATTCAAACTTCATCATATGATTTACATCCTCACCAATCTCCCCATCTTTACTTAATAAAGAGCATAAATATTTGAAATTATTAACATTTGCAACTCATTTCTTTTCTATTTGTATTACCACATCATGATCACTCTTAATATAATTAAACTTATATTTTAAGTACTCAATCTTGCTATGACTAATCCTAACCATCTTCGACTAGTACAACCTTCCAAATTTATAGTTTTTTTTACCTAATTCATCTTTTATTTCTTCAACAAATAATATGCTATATGCACATAATGTACACTAATGGATATCTTCTTGGAAGTCTCTTATAAATTCATCCAAAATAAGTGAAAAATATACATGGATTAAATGAAATTAATTGATGTAGTATCGTAGTTTTTGAACCTCATGAGAAATACTTTGAACCAATCTAACTTTCGATATTACCCCCTCATAAATATCCTTGACTAGTTTGATATACACAATTAATATATTTATTGTACTATAATACCACACCAAAAAAGGTTTGTTTAAGCTCTATCATAAGTCTTCACTAAATTAATAAATATCTTGCATAAGTCATTCTTAATTTCTCTACATTTTTTGATTAATTACATAATCCCCACTTTCCAATTACATTCTCACTTCCCAAGTGCATTCCTACTTTTCAATAATAATAGTGCTTGATATGATGGAGTATTTTTTTTAAGTCAAAAGAAATAATTCTTTCTTTTTCCATGAAAATAGTTTAGCAATTCTGCATTAGTAATATAACATATTATTTGACCGATACAATAATTTGGTAAATTGGGGAATAATAATATAATAAATTGGTAGAAAATATTTATAAAATCATAAATAAAATAAACAAAACTAAGTAAAATAAAATTAAATTAATATAAACTAATTACATTTATTTTGATATAGGTATTGTAATATATAGAATAAATGATTTTTAATCATTTGTTCACCTGATATCATAGCACGCAAACATAATTATATTTTGAAATTAAATTATGTTGCAATGTATTCTGAAGTTAATATATCTATGTGGTACATACTTTTTTATGAGAATTAATAAATATAATTATATCTATTTATACTTTATTGACACTAATATTAGCATATCATACCATTTTAATGCTATTCACTCAAAACATCAAAATTTTTAATCATTTTTTATATATGTTTAAAAATTATGAATTTTATAAATTTAAATTAATACTTCATTTAGTTTTAAAAATGGTTTATAAAATAAGATATTTATGCACATTTTATTATAATATATTAGAGTATATAATATGATCATACAAATGATCATACAAATGATCAATTATTGAATAATATTCAAAATTATTCTTAATTAAGTTTACTATAATATATTATAATTCAAGTTATATATGTGAACTTTTTATTATGCTTATATTCTATAATAAAATTAATGATATCTGACATGTAAGTGAAACATTAATACTAACCCTTAATTTCACATATAAATTTGAAATTTTTAAGTTATATGTTTTATTTTTATCTAATATGTTACAATATTTTTGTATTTGTATTATAAGTATCGTGTATTTTTATTGCACTTATATATTTTATTTAATAAAAAAATAATTTTATATATGATTATATTATTATTATTATATTACCACCAACTTTATTTTATGGGAAATAATACCAAAAAGCAACAACCTACAACAATTATTACAAAAATCACATCATATGATAAAAAAATAATAATATTTTATTTAAAATAATTTTTTTAAAAAATCTCCATTTTCATAAATATCTTAAAAGAACTTTTTTTTTAAAAAAAATCACAAGATATATTTTAATATTTTTTGGGATTTAAAATACCTTATTCTTTATTATCTTTAATATATTTCTATAAGATTTATAAAATAATGTTTTAAAAATGGTGGTTAACCAAATACACACGTCTCCCCATTTTTAGTAGTCAAATGCCATGTACTTTATTTATATCTTTGATTGCTAAGAGAAAATTTGAAAGTTTTATAAAAAATGCCCTTTATCTCACCTAGCCTGTCATATTTATAATTGAAAATTTTTTTTGGCAAATTATTTGAAATGATTGTTTGGGATTGACATACCGTGAATAGTGAGAATATGTGATAATTACTATAAAGGTTTTAAAAATCTTGTACAATGAGTTTAATCTTTTCTTTTAGTTGCCTAGCATTGAACTAATTACAAAATTGACAAAAAATGAAAGTGTTGAAAATAATACTTTTTATCACTCCTCCTCAACCTTGAATATTGATTTCTCTTATAATTCTAGAACACATAGAATGATTACCCATAACAAAGATTGAGAAAGCACTCCCCTCCCAAAATTTTGTAGATAGTAAGTGTGAAATGCCCAACATCTTATGCCTTCTACATCAGTTCATCACTACCATGAAAAGACCAATATGTGTCTCATTTAATGTTTGAGCATCATTGGTTCCATCATCTACAACAACAATTATGTTATTTTTCCTATGTAGTTCCTAGACAAGTTTGAGTTTGTCCTATAGCGATACTTTGCCAAATAATTATTGGCAAACTTTTCATTTTTTAGGTGTCATATATGCAAGTGTACTACATGCTTTTCATAAAGCACAAAAATTTATGACATATAGACTTTCATAAGTTCATCTACAAAAAAAAAGTATTTACATATTCATATTTTTGGTTTTCATGCTATTGATAATATATTTTTTCATTTCTACCCTTTAATGACATATTATACTTTTTCCCACCCTTCAAATGAATTATTATTCATTCATATACATCCGATAATTATTTACTCCCGCCCACAATTAATGATAATATTTTTAAATTATTTTTACTGACACTCACTTAAAAATATTTAATTATTTAGGTACCAAAAAACATTTTTTTAAAAAATTTAGAAAAAACTATAAGAAATTAACATTTTGCCCATAATCTATTGTAATCACCATAATACCCTTAATATAAAAAGTGAAAACTCATTAATTAATAATAATTAAAAAATAAATGCTTTTCAAAGAAAAAGAGTTATTCGTGAATTCCATCTCAACATATAACTCTTTCTCTTATATATATATATATATCTCTCTCTCTCTCTCTCTCTCTCTCTACAAACAAGTCAACAACAGCTTCTTCTCTTCATATTTTTCATATTAGATTCATTATAAAACACTCATTACCTCAAAAATTTAGTGGAAACAAGTAAGAAACATTGGTCAATATCTCTCACATTTAGGCATTTAAAAAAATCAAATTCTAAAGAACATTATGAATGTGCATAAACCATTAAGTTACAACATTTAAATGCAAACATAATGTCATTAATATAAAATGGCCTCTATGGCCAAATACATAACAAATTTTAAAAAAACACTCATCTAAATGATCCATCAAACTCCTCACATAGATTTTTAAGTTTTAAAATTGAGGTAGACCATTAATATTTTCTCTACCAGGAAAAAATAGGGGTGTCCAACTTATGCTTAGTAGGAGAATTTGAAGAAAATATTGAAAAATCCATATTTTATCTCCATAACTACATATGTATTCCAATACAAAATTTAAGAGTTTAAGAATATATTTTGAAATATACACACATAAATTTATACATACACATGACTATACAAATTTATGAAACCTCAATGTGTGTGTATGTATGTGTACGTGTTTATGTCTAAGTTATCAATATTTATTTTTATATTGTATCTCATTTTCATAAATATACATTATTTATGCATATCAAATCTTCACCAAGCCACACCAAGATATGTAGAGGGAAAAATTAATATGCTATTTGTAGCCAAGCTACCACCCCCATTGGGAAAACACACACTCATTCCTATGAACACCACAAGTGCATAGGGGTGGTTTAGGATCATTATTCCAATGACATATCTAATTCCTACCTCCATGGATATTCTTCTAGTTTTAGTATTTCATGTCCTTGCTATGATTAATAGTTAACTTAAAATCTCAAATCTAAAATGTGTATTTTTCCAAAATTATTCAAATTTTATTCAAAAATATCATATAGGTCATATAGCTTCAAATTATTTCTCATAGGATTTTACATATACATATCATAAAATTCAATTTTAAAATTAGCCAAACAATCTATCAACCATGATTTTTAACATCATTTACACATAACCTAATACTATTTTTTTATTTTTTAGAAATATAACTTTTTCTAGAAAATACACTGGTAAATAAATTTCTAAATTTATCAAAAAATTATTTCTTGGTATCAAATTTCTGAGCTTCCATCAATTAATCATATATCTTAGTTAAATGAATTAAATTTCATAAAACTCTCAAAGATATGAGTAAAATCCTATGAGTCTGAAGTATACTGAATGATTATGCTAAAGTCTGAACTAGGAAAAATGTGTCTTTTCAAAATTTTACTAAAATACATTTTTTATAGCTCATTTCAAAGATAGAGTTTATGCTGAATTTCATGAAACTATCTCAAAGATAGAGGCATAAAAAAATGTTATTAAGTTGGTACCCCACGTGTCTATTTCATGCATACTAAATGTCATTAATAGACATGGCTTTAGAAAAAAAAAATTATTTCTAAGGTTTGCAAGTAAGTATTTTTGATAGCACACCAAATTAATCTCCTTTTATATTTAATGAAAGAGAAAATGAAAACAAAAAAATATGATTATTTTTATTGTTGCTATTTGATATGAAACCTCAAAATGCCCTCACATTTACATATATTTATGAAATTTCTCATGTATAGCTCTAATTTGTTTTGGTTAGAAAAGTGAAGTAGCAGACCATATCACACTACACCACATATTAGTGGCATCAGACATTCATGTCTATAGCATGGAAGCTTCTTGTCCACTGAAGCTGAAGGGTCATAAACAAATATAAAAACAATAAATAGCAATAAAGTTCAGTATGTAAAAACCTATAAAAATATGACATATCATGCAACAGCAATGTCACATGCAAAGAAGAGATTACTGGTCTCCATCATAGTTTGATTGTCTTTCAAATTCATAGCTAATATATTGCTTATTGATTACAAGTTTGAAATCATCACACAAGTATGGCCAACCCTATAAGATGCAAATTACAAAAATATATCGACATTATAACATAGAAAAAATTAAAATATCCAAATACTACACAACAATCAAGATGTGTGCTCAGTTAGGACCATCCATATTGTTATTCTTGGATGACAAGCTTAAATATACATAAAAAATAAAACATCACAAACACTAACACACACAATCATATGAAATAGAGATAATTTGGCAATTTTGGACTCGACAGAAACCAACAAGCCATTAGGTAGCAAGTTCAGAGAGATTAATTCATTATATTTTAACCACGCAATTATAAATTATTTGTTAAAAAAATAACATTTGGTATTGTCAACTAAAGAATTATGACAATTAGAAAAAATGGAAAATAATTTCCATATCATGGTGTGACGACATGACAATCGATGGCATGATAAGGCACGACGACATGAGAGGCACGATGGCACGAGAAGGCACGACGACACGATGGCACGACAGCATGACGGCACAACGGCACGACTGCACGATAGTACGATGGCATGATGACATGACATCACGACGACATGACACACGATGGCATGACACATGATTGCATGACTGACACACGAGGGAACGGCATGGCACTACACAGCATGGCACGGTACATCACAGCTTGGCACAACATGGGGTGGAAGGGGCTCGCACTAAATGGTAGGGGGTGGCAGGGGCGGAATGAGGCAACATAGGGCGGCACAAGGCAGCATAGGGCGGCATGGTAAGGCTTGGGAGGGCATAGCACAGCTTAGGGAGGCACAACACAACTTAGAGCAGCACAACAAAGCTCGAAGAAGCACAACATGGCTTGGAGCAGCACGGCAAGGCTCGGAGCAGCACGGCAAGGTTCGGAGCAGCACGACAAGTCTCGGAGTATTAAAAAATATTTTCCAACTGTAATAGTTGTATATCCCAGATGGATCAAGACTTTTGATTTTGATCCTAACATTGTCAAACTTAGCTTCCTATATATTCGTTGTTACGCAAAGAAATAAAACTTACTTGTTTCTGTTATACTTTCATTTTTTTTAATATGGTATCATAAGGATGGAGGAACATAGATATATAGAGTTGATGCAGAGATGTTCTTCAATGATGGAGGTATGCTTCTGCTACATATTTAGAGAAAGACAATGATAAAGATAAGTTTCTATCTCGGATAACCAACATCTCCAAAGATTGGAAGCTTTTAATATTTCTTCAATCTCTACCATGCTGAGATACCCAAGAACAACCAAGATAGATCCAGTAGCTGCTCATATTAAGTTTTGACCAGCTTAGGCTACAAGGGCTTTGATTTGTCATCTATAAGCAGCATTGACAGCCTCATCCATACCTTTATAGGCTGCCACTGATTCAACAAATGGAACTGGCAGATTATCGAAACCAAAATTGGATTTGAACATTTTCGGCTCGTCCGCACCAAATGAGCAAATATAGAGGAGAGTTTGAAGGTTCGTTCATGATTCGCATCAACATCTGCAGGTGATTGCCCGTTGATATCGATGAAAGCCCATTTCTGGAACTCTTCTCGATTAAGCGTCGTGAAGAATTTTCACGCATCTACTCACAAACGAGGAGGCACATGCAAAAAAAAACCTAGTTCCTTTCTAGGTGGCGTGATCCAATCAAATTTTGGTTTAAAAAAACTAACAACAAATATCAATATTAATAACACCAATCTCCAGCAACTCTTCTTCAATTATGGATTCTTCCAGTCCATTTTTCGTCTATCATTCAGATCAACCCGGCCACTAACTCGTTCCAAAGAAACTAAATGGCTCCAATTATCAATCATGGAGTAAATTCATGATTCATGCCCTTACAGCCAAAAACAAAATTGGTTTCATTGATGGGTCGATTAAACCACCTTCCGAAACAGAGCATCCAACAGAATATGCTCTTTTGAATCAATGCAACAGCATAATTTTATCATGGTTTACCAACTAAGTGGAACCTAATCTAACCAAAGGGGTCATTCATGCCAAAACGGCATGCCAAGTATGAGAAGATTTCAAATATCAATTCTCACAAAAAAATGTACCAGCAATTTATCAAATTCAAAAATCACCAGTCTCTCTATCACAAGGCACGATGACAATCTCAGCCTATTTCATAAAACTCAAAAATCTTTGGGATGAGTTAGATACATATCGACCTATTTTCTCTTGCAACCAAATGAAGGCGCACATCGAACAAAGAGAAAAGGATCGGATGATGCAATTTCTCATGGGCCTTAATGACACTTATAATAGTGTTCGTGGAAACATTCTCATGATAACTACATTGCCTAATGTTCGTTAGGCCTATTCCCTCATCATTCAAGAAGAAATGTAATGACAAGTGACATAAAAAACAACTGAAAATTTTTCTATAATGCTATAATTCAGAATAATTCAAACTACTCAAAATCAAAAGGCAAGCATTGTGAACATTGTAAAAGAGAGGGTCACACCATTGAAAATTATCGTACTCTAAAGTTGCATTGCAAATACTGTGATAAAAATGGACATATTGAGGATAGATGCAGATACAAAAATGGCACATGCACACCCAATATCACAAGCAACCGACAAGGTCAATCACAACGAGGATTTTGAAGAAATTCCTTCCAAGCTACTAATTTAACAGAATCCACTCAATTCACACTTAACAAAACAAGCCAAACTTCTGACCCGGTCAATATCTTGCAAGGATTCTACATAGAGCAACTTCAACAACTTTCTCGTGCCCTATCATTAACAAGCACAAACCATAATTTAAACACCTATGCAAATGCAATAGGTTTGTCTCTTTTTTCTGATACTTCAATTAATTATGTATTCACTAAGCCTTGGATTTTGGATAGTGGTGCCACCGATCATCTCACCTCTAATTCAACTATTTTTACTAAAACAAAATCTTCATCAATACCTATCGTTAATTTACCAACTAGATCTACAGCCCCAATCACTTCAACTAGTACTGTATCTCTCAATTCTAATATCTCCTTAGATGATGTTCTATGTGTTCCTCATTTTTGCTTAATTCTAATTTCTATAAGCAAAATTACCATTGCTTTAAATTGTTGTGCCATTTTTTCCCACCTCTTGTGTCCTACAGGACTTAGCTACGGGGAAGATGATTGGCTTGAGTAAACAATGTGGTGGTCTCTATTATATGCCTCCATTGCAAAAAATATCAATCTGTCATCAAGTTTCACACACTTCCAATCTATGGCATATGCGTTTTGGACATCCATCACCATTTCGTCTTAAGTTAGCTTCTTCATTGTTATCTTTAAACTTTAAACAATATTTCGTATGACAATAATTGTACTATTTGTCCCATGGCAAAACAAATAAGACATTTTTTCCCACTAAGTTCCATATCAACTCATGCTCCATTTGATTTATTACATTGTGATATTTGGGGTCCTCACAAAGTCCCCACACACTCAGGGAAATGATTCTTTATTACCATCGTAGATGACTCTACAAGATGCACATGGATATTTCTTATGCAACACAAATATGAGACTCAAAATATTTTCAAATCATTCATTGATTTTGTTTATACTCAATTTCATGTCTATGTCAAAATAGTCAGAGTAGACTGGTTTTGATTTATTGTCTATGAAAAATTTTTTTAGGTGTCATGGCATTGAATATCAACACACGTGTTTACACTCCACAACAAAATTGAGTTGTCGAAAGGAAGCATCGTCACATTCTCATTGCAGCACAAGCACTACTTTTTCAATCCCATTTACCTTTGCATCATTGGGGAGAGTGTGTTTTAACTACTGTTTATCTCATTAACTAGTTACCATCTTCATTACTTTCAAATAAAACACCTTTTGAAATTTTATAACACTGTCTACCCTTTCTTGATCACTTAAAAGTTTTTGGTTGTCTATGCTACGCCACTATTATACACCCAATTCATAAATTCGAATCACATGTCAAATATTGCATCTTCATTGGATATCAAACTGGGCAAAAAATATACAAACTATACGACATGGAAACAAAGAAATTTTTTGTCAGCCGTGATGTCAAGTTCCATGAAACCATTTTTTCTTTTTCATCCACCTCAAAAAATTCTGATTTTGTAATACCCAATTTCCTTTTTGAAACAACAGAACCTTAGTCTATCATACCACTAGTTCTTTCTAGCACTCATTCTCACAAATTTGAGCAAAAAAAAAATAAAAAATACACATGAACCCATCTCTCCCACACATATGCAAACTACACTAGCACTTTTAGATACGCCAAACATTCCTTCTGAACCTATTCCCCCTCCAAGATTGTCAACACGACCCAAGCGACCTCCAACATGGCATAGAGACTTCCTGATGTCATCTCAAGCTAATCAATCACCTCAACATCAAATTCTAAGACAAGTACTCGATATCCACTCTCACATTTCCTTTCCTACTCACATTTATCTTCCTCTCATTCAACAATTTTAGCTACCATCACAAAACACATCGAGCCCAAAACTTATTCTCGAGCTATCCTTGATTCACATTGGCGACAAGCTATGCATATAGAATTAGAAGCATTACAACTCAACAACACATGGAATCTAGTCCCTCTGCCCATCGACCATAAACCGATTGGTTGTAAATGGGTTTACAAAATAAAATACCGATCTGATGGTACCATTGAGCGCCACAAGGCTCGCCTCGTTGCTAATGGATACAATCAAATTGCAGATATTGACTATCTTGAAACATTTTTACAAATAGCTAAACTTACAACACTTCGATGTCTTATTACTATTGCTTCTACATGCCATTGGTACATACACCAATTGGATGTTCAAAATATATTCCTCCATGGTGATTTACATGAAGTTGTATACATGGAACCTCCACCTTGTCTTCACCAACAGTTGGAGAACATTGTATGTCGGCTCAACAAGTCTCTTTATGGACTTAAACAAGCAACTAGAAACTAGTTTTCCACATTCTCATATACTATTTAAAAGGCCGGTTATCAACAATCAAAGGCTGATTATTTACTTTTCACCAAGGCTCAAGAAAATTCTTTTACAGTAATTCTCATATATGTTGATGACATACTCCTCACAAAAAATAATCTACATGAAATGGAACTCCTCCAAGAATTCCTTCTTAAATGCTTCCATATCAAAGATCTTGGAGACTTGAAGTACTTTCTAGGTATTGAATTCTCTCGTTAAAAAAATGGAATTTTTATGTCACAAAGAAAGTATGCGTTGGATATTTTACAAGATACATGACTCGTAGGAATGAGTCCCAATAATTTATCAATGGAGCAAAATTTGAAGCTCGCTTCCACAGACGGAGCATTGCTAAATGATCCAACAAAGTACAAAAGATTAGTTGGAAGATTAATTTATCTAGACAGTGACAAGGCCCGACATAGTCTACCCAGTTCTCACATTGAGCCAATTCATGCAAGAGCCTAGAATACCACATTGGAACTCTGCCATTTGAATCCTAAAATACATTAAAGGTACCCCAGGTCAGGGATTATTACTTCCATCTAATAGTAGTTTAAATTTGAAAGCTTTTTGTGATTCAGATTGGAAAGGTTGTCTCACCACAAGAAGATTAATTATAGGATATTGCATCTTTCTTGGAAATTCTCTCATATCATGGAAGTCCAAGAAACAAGCCAATGTCTCTAGATCATCAGCTGAAGCCGAGTATCGAGCCATGGCTAACACATGTTTAGAGTTAACAAGTTTATGTATACTTCATGATTTAAAGGTCTCTCAGACTACTCTAATACCATTATTTTGTAATAATCAAGCAGCTTTGCATATTGTGGCGAGTCCTGTCTTTCATGAATGTACGAAGCACATTGAAATAGACTGTCATATAGTATGAGAAAAAAATGTAAACTAGAATGATTGATCCTTCTTTTGTTCCTTCAAATTTACAGTTGGCTAATATATTTACAAAGACCTTAGGAAAAGATCATTTTGTGAGTTTATGCAGCAAGTTGGGACTTCATGACATTCACTCTCCAACTCGAGGGGGAGTATTAAGAAATGTTTTCCAACTGTAATAGCTGTATATCCCAGCTGGATAAAGACTTTTAATTTTGATCCTAACATTGTCAAACTTATCTTTTTATAAATTCATTGTTACGTAGAGAAATAAAACTTACTTTTTTTGTTATACTTTCATTTTTTTAATACGGAGCAGCACGGAAAGGTTCGGAGTAGCACGACAAGGCTTGGATAGGCATGGCAAGGCTCGGAGCAACATGGCACAGCTTGGGGTGGCATGGTACGGCACGGCTCAGGGAGGCATGACACTGCATGGCACGGCACAGCTTAGAAAGGCATGACACGGCATGGCACGGCATGACACGATACGACAAGGCACGACACGACAAGGCACGACACGACACGACACAACACGACACGACACGATATGACATGACTGCCAAGCTTAATTCAAATTTCAAAATCAAGATCTTCTTTGCCAACATATTGTACACATTTTATACAAATATTATACACATTTTATATACATATTATATACTTATTATATGAATAATGTTTATGTCTCCATGTTTTGGTTGTATATCGTATGCTTTATAATTCAAAATATGTGATATACATGTTTCGTATATATATTTGTTATGTTTAAGTTTTGTAAAACCTCAAACATAATTATAACATGTATATCATATATATATACACACTAACACACACACACACACACACGTGTGTGTGTGTGTGTGTGTGTTATATGTATACCACGTATATCATATTGAATGTAAATCATATATTTTTATGATATAACATGCATAAAACCTAAAACTTAATTATATATTATATACTACATATATATATATATATATAATATTTTTATTATATGTATATGTGTGTGTGTGTGTGTGTGTGTATAAAACATGTATATCATATATTTTAATATTATAAAGCATACAATATACATACAAAATGTGAAAACCTATAAAGAGTATATATAACCTATATTTTACTCACGCAACACGCACACACACATACAAATAAACACACACACACACACACACAAATATTACAATAGTATGAGTGTTTGATGCAAGTCTAACTTGTTTTTCATGTAATTTTTTTTATTTTTTTAATTTAAGATGTAATATTTTTTTTAATAATATTAATGGTATTATATTAAATACAATAGTATGTGACCAATAACATAGTACGTGGCTCTCTCCAAATATAGTTTATGATTTATAGTATTGTATTATATTAAATACAATAATATAGTATGTGTATTATTTTATAATTTTCAAAAAACTAACAAAAAAAAATTTGTTTATCAAATTTTATTTAAAACAATGTTATTTCTACTAGAATCAAATTAGTTTAAAAACAAAATCTCTGAAAATATTTTAAAATGATCTTTTATCATGGATTAAATAATAATTGCTCACACTTTCCAAATAAACATTTTTTAGATAAAGATTCTATGGGTTCACTTAAATTTTGTGAAATGTAAGTAGTGAATAATTTTAAATTATCAAGTCTTCATTTGGATTATACAAACATTTGTTTCATTGCTCAAAGTTGTTATTTTAGAAGAGATTACTTTGAGAATAATTAAATTAGTACAATTTCTAATGGGTTGTTATTTTACTTGATACTAACCCCTTTGAACAAATATTATGAGCATAATATTTAAAATTAAAGGAATAATTTTTTTTTTGTTTAAAATGAAAAAGTTGAAAGCGAGTGAAGATTAAAAATTTGAGAAATTTGTCATTAGAAAAATATAATCTTAAATTTTTAGAAATTAAAAATTTTTAAAATAAGATTCTTTGGTTTGGATATTTTTATGCACACATACTCTAAACAATTTTTTTTAATATAAATCAAAACCCAACAAAGGTTTTAAAAAAAATCAAAGAAATCTACATTTTGAATAGAAAAAAAAAATTCTTTCGTGTTTCAATAAAATTTTGACGGGTGGGTGTATGGGTGCCCCTCATTTATAAAATGATAAATTATATTTAGCTTTACCATTGTAAAAGCATTTACAACAAAAAACCTAAAAATATAAAATATTTTTATTTTAGTTCATGGAATATCTAATTTTGCCCATACTACACATTAGCACACACAAAAAAACCATTTTATTTAAATAATATTTTTGTGAATTTGAAACTTATCAATCTTCTTTCAAAATTTTTTTGATCTTTTTTTCAAAAAAAAATATATATAAGTATATACACCTATATGTTGAATATAAACCAATACAAACACACACACACACACACAAGTTTTTTAAAATATTTATATCAATAATTATATATATATATATATATATATATATATATATATAAAGTGTGTGTGTGTGTGTATCTATTTATCTATATGTACATATTATATATACATTTATATATTTGTGTTTATACATTTAAATGTTTATATAAATAAATAAATGTAGATATATAAATGTATATACTTATTTATATAAACTTTTACTTACGTGTATATATATATATATATAACATAAAGCATCATCATCAATAACCAAATCTTAAGTCAAAAACTTAGGGTCGGTTATCAAGATTGTGTTTTATCCAATCAACTATTCTTAAAAATAATATCTACTATAAACCATTTAGTTATCAAATGCTTATTTATAATTTCTTATCAACTTTTCCTAGACTTACCTCAAGTATTTTTGTCTACCTCCAATCTAATAGTCTCATACTTTGTAATCAGGGTACAGTAAGAAGTCTGTGTTGGATGTGACCAGAGCATCTCAGATATTTCTCTTTTATCTTATTTATTATATAAATTATTTAATCTTTTTTATAGTAACTCAATTCCTAAATTTATCATTTTAGTCTTCCTACACATCTTACTTACCATTCTTATCTCTACTTATTCATCCTTGAATATGTTGTTTCTTCATCCCCCAACATTTATCTTCATATAACATGGTTGGTTGTATAGTAGTTATATATAGTTTTTTTAATCTATTTGATACTCATTTTTCTCTAATAATCTCTGATGCAGTCATGCAGCTCTCAAATTAATCTATCCAACCTTCCTCATATGATTTACATCCTCATCAATCTTTCTGTGTTTGCTTAATATAGAGGATAAATACTTGAAATTACTAACATTTGATACTTATTGCTTTCCTATTTTTGCTACCACATTATGATCTCTCGTTACATTATTAAAATTATATCTTTTTCAAGTACACAATCTTGCTATGATTATCATAAACCTCTTGTACTAAGTGCGACCTTCCAAATTTATAGTTTTTTACCTAACTCCTCCTTATTTTCTTCAACAAATAATATGTCATATGCACATAAAGTACACTAATAGATATCTTATTTGAAGTCTCTTATAAATGCATCCAAAATAAGTTCAAAAGTTTCAAAGATTGTATATTATATAAGTTCTATGAACTTTTTATTATAATATTATCATACAAAATGGTTAATAATTGAAAAATATTCAAATTTTTCTTATTAGCTTTACTATACTATATTATAATTAAAGTTATATATGCACTTTTTATTATACTTATATTCTATAAAAAAAAGTAATGATATATGAAATGTTAGTGAACCATCAATACTAACTCACAATTGTGTAGATAAATTTAAAAATTTTAAGATTATATTTATTTTTTGTATCTAATATGTTGCAATACTATTGTATTTGTATTGTAAATTTTGTGTATTTTTATTACACCTATATATTTTTTAATAAAAAAAATAATTTTATATATGCTTATTTACACATTATTAGATTACCACCAACTTCATTTTTTGACTAATAATAACAAAAAATAACAACCTACAACTATTATGATCAAAATCACATCAAATAATACAAAAATAATAATTTTTATAAAAAATGTTTTTTTTTCTTAAAACACTATTTTCATTAAAATCATAAAAGTTCTTTTTAAAAAAAATTCAAAGTTATATTTTAATATTTTTTTGTGATTTAAAAAACCTTTATATTACCTTTAATTTATTTCTATAAGATTATAAAATAAATTTTAAAAAATGGAGGTTCACCAAATACACATATTTCTCCATTTTTAGTAGTCAAATACCATATAATATATTTTTATCTTTGATTCTAAAGAGTAATTTTGAAATTTTTATAAAGAATATCCTCTATCTCACCAAGCCTTTCATTTTCTTAATTGGAAAATTGTTTTGGTACATTACTTGATATCGTTGGTTGCGATTGATAATTACTAAGAATAGTGATAATATGTGATAATTTCTATAAAGGCTATAAACATTTTATAAGATAAGTTTACCCATTTCTTATAGTTACTAGCATTTAACTTATTACAAACTTGATAAAAACATGAATGTGTTGAAAATAATGCTTTTGATCACTCTTCAACCCTGAATATTGATTTCTCTTAGAGCTCCAAACCCCATAGAATGATTACCTAGAACAAAGATTGAGAAAGTATATGCCACGAAAGGTGTCAAATGGGTTGGTCAGCCTGGGCCTAGCATGAGGCATGGCCCAATCAAGTTGTACTTGGCCCGATAAAGCACGATCTAGAACCGTGCCTCGGCCTGTGCCGTGCTAGCTTGAGGCATGACTCATGCCGTGCTGAGACTCGTTCCAGGCTAGGCACGACTTGATTGCCTGCCCTGAAGGCATGGTCTGGTGGCATGACCCACCACCATGCCCTAAAACTTGAGATGGGTTTCGGGCACGGTCTAAATCAATTAAGCCCGACAGCCCGAGCTCCTGTGACATGTTGGGCTTGGGCTTGCACCTCCCATTGCCTTATTGATCTCTCAGCCCTCGCCTGATTCCAGAACCTTCTAGAATCATCGAGGTCGGATTGACCCAATGATAAAAAAAAAATTAAATTGAGATGCATCCTGCCATTGGATGCACCCCTACAAATTTATTAAAAAATTTTAAAAAAAAATTCAAAAAAATGATTAAAAAAAAATTATTTTATATATATATATATATATATATATATAATTCTTCACTTCTCAATCTCACACTTCACACACACACACACACACACACACACACACTATCTCTCTCTCTCTCTCTCTCTCTCTCTCTCTCTTTCTCTCTCTCTAATCTATAATCTCTTTCTCTATCCTCGGTCCTCTCTCATCCGGGCATTTAGCTTTTGGCTTTCATCGGATATCGAACACCGGCCTATCATAAATCAGATATCATTTTAGATTTCCTATCTCTTCTCGGTCTTAGGACTCAAGTGCAGACTATAAATATTGGATATCAGGCATCAGCTTTGGTAATCAGTAATCCATAAATGGCCAAATCGGTATTATTTTTTAAATTATATTTAATTTTTTTAATTTTAATTTTTATTAATAACTTCAAATCAACTATTATTTAATTTTAAAGATATAATTTAGAATATAATTAATAAAAAAATAAAAATCTAAAATGACAAACAATGGATTTAATGATGAGAATGAGATTAACATTAATGTAAACATAGATAGTTTTAATTTTGATAATTAAAATCCTACGGAAAGGTCTGATGTTGCCGAAATCTTATTTTCTCTCATGGTCTGACCCAAATATCTAAAAAAATTAGAAAAAAAATGTATAGTTTGGACTCACTTTAACATTATATAGAAAAAAAAATGTTAGGGGTGTCGATAAAGAATCAGTAAAATGCAAATATTGTAAGAAAATATTAACCTATATGAGTGCATGTGGGAATAGACACCTAAAAAATATGTCGAACAATGCACCAAAAAACATGGTACATTAGATCCTAGGCAAACTCAACTGAGCAGTGAGATCATTGAGGTTCAATCTAGTTCAGCTTCTATGTTGACCCTATTCATATACTACAATGAGTTAGAGAGAAAATGCATGACCAAACTGATCAGAATGATAGGTCTTCCGATTATATTTTCAGAGGATCTAAGGGTAGTTTGTAACATACAAACTTATTTGCATTCTGCATTTCATAGAATTTTTAGGTCTACATTTGGGAATAACATACTAAAATACTATAAGTTAAAAAAATAAATAATAAGTAATGAATTTAGAGAATATAGTGGCGTGGTGTTCATGATGTCCGATATCTAGACTAGTCGTGATGATGCATCTTATGCATGCCTCACCACACACTATGTAGATTTTAAATGGATACTAAATAAAATATATTAGGGTTTACAGAGGTTCTTCATCCCCATGATGGCCTAGCCATATATGAGTACATGATAAGAATCTTTAAAGAATATAATATTCAAAATATACATATATAGTATTACATTCGATACACATTTAACAATAAAGTAGCCATTAACATATTTGTTAGGACCATTAGAGATGAGCAATTAGGAGAGATCTTTCACTTTAAATGCATGTCTCATGTCATTAATCTCATAGCACAAGCGAGATGAAGGTTGTTTTCCCTACTTTAGAAAAAATCATAACTCATTAAAATATCTTGGGACACATAATAAACAATAAGAGTATGGTAGTCTCTGTTTGTCTATGGTTCTAAAGAAGGCAAAATTTCCAAACAGCTATGAGACACTATTGAAATTACATATACTTAATGTTGGAGTCAAGTGTTGGATATGAATAAATAATATCCAACTACGTCAATAGTAAGAGTGACAAACTTATTATTGACAATGCTAACTTGTATATACGAATTTCATTTATGAAATACCTGAAGATTTTTTATGACATGATGGATATGTGTTCGACAGTTAATACTTTCATGACTTGTATTGCACTTAGGTGCATATGCAACATTAGTAGTAGATTTAGAAAGTTAAAAGATTACCCAACATTTAGTGACATGACTCTTGAGATGGAAACCAAGTACTCAAAGTACTACTCCACCATTCTATCTTTTTATTATCTGGCTACCTGCATGAACCCTAGGGTTAAAGTGGAAGGGGTAGAGAACAATTTGAAAAACATATCCTCGTGCATGAACCAGGAACACCAACTTGAAGGGTTCATTCATGAGAAGTTGACTAAGTTATTTACATACTATGATACTAGATATGGTGATAGTAGTAGCAATGCTCCGAGTACAAAAATAGATAATTTATTTGAAAATGATAACTTTTCTATTCTGTTAGCGAGGGGGAAACGATGTGGTAGACCATCGAAAATGAGTTAGCTGTATCGATACTTAAATACCGATTACTACTCAATAATATCATTTATCGATAACAAGAATCTTGATATTTTATAATAGTATAAATCATATGAGTCCACTTATCCCATTCTATCTAAAATTGCATAGGATCTACTGACTCATACAGAGTCAAGCATAACATCAGAGATCGAGACTTATAATATGGTAGAAATCATATTTTTTTTTGTGATTTATTGAAACTTAATAAATAATATAATATAATATCATACTCACAACTCATAAATGTTAACTTAAATATGAAATTTTAAAAAAATTTAAATATTTAATCCATAATTCCGAGACCGAGACCATGAGTCAAGTACGACTTTGCAAGTCAGTCTTGGACTCAACTCGAAGTCCTTGCCTCTTAGGACGTAGCTATGCTAGGGCTAGGCTAAGCTGGAAAACTAAGCCTGAACTAGCTCGACTTGGCATGACCTGACATGACCCAACACGAATCCGGTCAGACATGGGCTGACGGGCCATGTCGGGACGGCCAAAATTGAGTCATGCCATGCCAGGCACGACACAACTTCTATATCATGCCATGCTAGGCAAATCATGGTGGCTCGATTGGGCCACAAAAACTAGGCCATGCTAGCATGACATGTCCCGTTTGACACCTCTAAGCTCTGCCTCCACATAATTTCTCAACAATTCATCACATAGCCCTTCTTTGGTGAGAATGATCATATCAGACTTATTTTACAACTTTCATTCCTTATTACCATGAAAAGACAAACATGTGTCTCATTTAATGCTTGAGAAACAATAATACATCTCCTATAACAACAACCATGTTATTTTTCCTCTGTAATTCCTAGACAAGTTTGAGTTTGTCCTCTGGTAATTATTGTTTTCCAAAGATACTCAAGCATTACATTTTTTTTGAACTAACCTTGCATCGATTGTCTAATGATTATTTCATAACCTTTTCATTTTTTTTGTGGCATAAATGGAAGTATACTACCTGCTTTTTATAAAGCATGAAAACTTATGATATATTAGTTTCCATGTTCATCCACAACAAAAATAACATATACATATTCATGTCTTAAAGTTTTATGCTCATGATAAATTATTAATTCACATACATCTTATAATTATTTATTCCACCCCATTATTAATGATAGTTTTTTTAAATTATTTTCTACCTACATAAATTTAAAAATATTTTATTATTTATGCACCCAAAAAAAGTATTTTTTTTAAAATTTTAGACAGAGCTAAAAATAATTAACATTTTGCCCACACTCAATTTAAATCATCATAATACCCTTAATATTATTAATGTCAACTAATCATCTAAAAATTATTTTAAAATTTTTTAATGAAAAAAATATTTAATGATTTCCTTCTCCACATATAACACACGCACACACACACACACACACACACACTCTCAATCTCTCATTCTCTCTCTCTCTCTCACTCTCACTCACAATCTCTCTCTCTCAATCTCTCACTCATTCACTCTCTCTTTCTCCCTCCCTCCCTCCCTCCCTCCCTCTATATATATATATATATATATATATATATGAT